>JBBJLR010000042.1:7291393-7302669 GCA_037577145.1 Brachypetersius gabonensis | reverse complement strand
ATACACCTATGTCATTTCCTGTCTAAATATGACTTGCTGGTTGAATAAAATCAACTTTAAGTGAAAATTTGCCTGGGTTATGAATAATTTCGAGGCTCACTGTATATATAAATATTTTTATAAATAAATGGAACATATTACCAATGCTAGCGTTTCATTGTGTGTGTTGCAGAGCGAGCAGGGTGACATCTGTACCTGCTGTGCCGATACCCCCAGTACCCAGTGCCAGGAGGAGAAGCTCATAAAGATTTATGCGGGCCACTCGTGTGGGACGATGAGAGTGCTGCTCAAGGTTTGGGCTGTATAGTTAGTAACGCTGCATTACCACCCTGTTCCTCATTAGGAACGGTACATTACTGTAATCCTCCAAGGAAATTTTCCTGCTTGAATGTGGTTGTGTATCTGTGGGATTGGCTGAGAAATGCTGTGTGTAATCAGTTTGTGTGCATTTTCACTCAGTGTGTTGTATTTCTTGGTTCCAGAAAGTTCTATTTGCACTGTGTGCATTGAACGCGCTGACCACGGCAGTGTGTCTGATCGCAGCTGCACTGAGATATCTCCAGATTTTCTCAGCCAGACGACCCTGTGCGGTAAGAATCCACAAGAATAATGACCGTATATACTACACCCATTTTACCAAGCAAGGGGTGTTGCAATAGGAATACCCATATTAAGGTCTCTCTATATGGGGTTGAGAGTCAGTTCTTAGTGTCATGGATCTAATGCAATTAGATTTGTAATGACAGACATACTTTCATGAGATGATTTCCACTATTACATTTAAAGCACTCAATGATGATCCAAAAATAACCAAAAAGATAAAACATATTAAAATGCATTTGCCTTGTCATTTGTTTTTCTGTGCAGAAATGAATCTGCTTGTATATGTTTTGTTGGTTTATATAATACTGTGTCCTCATTGCTATTTCAGTGGAATGGTGATTATGGTTGTTTTCCCACAGAAAACGAAACAAAAAATTTTGATTTAGTCATAAACACATTAATTTAGTGCTTTTGATATGATATTACACCAATGTTTAATACTGTCCCGTCCATCATAGACTTCCATATCTGAAATGGAAGCAGCCACAGAGAAATGTAAAGGCTGCAGCAGATCCAAACAACTTTTAAAATTATTTTTTGTGAAAGGGAAATACGCCAAAATGGCAGTCATGTCTACCACTGGTTGCCAGATGCAATGACAAGTAATGTATATGTGAATAAGAGTTTTGTTTTTTGTTTACTACAGCTCCTTTAGTTATGCTTTGAAACATGTTGTATCACAGTGCAATAAACCACACAATGTGTGAATTTGTTAAACAAGATTGGCCTTAAATAAACGTACATGTGTAATTTTTCTGGACACTGTCCATGGATTCACACACTGACATTTGTTCTCTGGCAGGAGGAGCCGAGAAACGTTCCAGAAGAAGGAGAGGAGCAGCAGCGCACACCCGATCCTGAGGAGTTCATAGCCCCCGCACCACCTCCCTCTTACTTCTCCACATTCTACTCCTACACCCCACGACTGGCTCGCAGGTAACACACACACAGTCTTCTTATCTTGCCTGGTTTTAACCTCACTTGCATTCCAGTAGCTTTTGATTGTCAACTTATTGTGAGTTACTTTCAAGATCGGTGGTGTTCTGTTACTTTGTATAAATTGTAATTAACTTCTGTACAAATTAGCAGAACTTTAGGATTAGAATGCAGCGATTTGAGAATAGTGGGCCAATGCTGATATCCAGTCCTTTTCTTTTTCATAAACATGTATAAAATGTTAAGCCTGTGGAGGATTTCAATAAACAGGATTTTCTCAAAAAAGCCAGATAAGTCAAGCTTGACAGCCCAAAGTCAAAAACTCACAGAAATTCCCTCTGGACAGTCCTCAACGTTTGGCTTACTTTATCTGGCTTACTGATAATTCCCCCTTATAAAATACCCCCCTGAGACACACACTCACTTCTGCTGGCAAGAAAAAGTTTTTCATTCCAAAAAAGATTTGGAATAAACTTGCTCCTTTCTGGGAAGGAGATTTTCACTTATGGCTGCAAAGTTTAAGCACTAATTTTTTTTTTCCTATTATTGAAAATTCAGACATTGTACTTTCAGACATGCTGCTCTTCCAGGGTACAATAACTGTGTGAGCTAATGTTGGTTTGAAATCGGGATGTCACACTGGTATTCATGATAACTATGAAGGAGCAGTATAATCTGCTACACATAATCCAGCTCTAATATCTGTGTGGTTCATACCTCAACGTGGTAGGTGATGGTATTGCTCCTTAACATTGGCTGCTGCTCACCATAAAACCTAAAAAAGAAAAAGAACAGTAACAGGCTATTATCACCACAGTGTGCGCTGTGTGGCCAGTACTGCTGTGCAAAATCATTTGAGAACTTTTTGGAGATTTTTGGATTTCAGTAGGTGGATTGCAGGAAGTGCTGATGAACAGTAAGCACAAATGGGGCAATATAGCCAACTGGTTCACCCACCTTCACCTCAGTCAACTGAAATGCTTTGCCACCATAAAGCGAATGAGCTGCAGTTTATATTCCATTGATTTCTTAAAAGCAATGTGTGCTCAGACTTTTGAAACACTGATATGTTCTTACACAAGGGTTTGATAAAGTACACACTCGTGCTGCTTTAGTCTGCAAACTCTATCCCTGCCGTTAGCTGCCTCATCTCCTCACATCAGCTCTACCGCTTATTCTTCACTCAGGTCAGGATTAACACTCCCACTCATTCCACAAGCACATGCACACACGCGCTCACACACTAACACCCGAGCTGCATAACAGATGCAGCTGGATTTAGTAGCTGTGTGGGAAGTATCGTTTTTTTGGCAGAACAACCAAGAAAAACCCATCGGGTGCGTTCCATAGCGTGGACCACGCTGAAAGAGCTTAGTGAATTGTTACATTGTGATACAGATCAGTTTCATGAAGCAGCTCATGGTAAAAGTTAGTACCAGCTGATAAAATCATTGATAAAATAGATCACAGTATTGAAAGATAGTTAAACCGTTTTCACAGTTTGGGGGTCTCTTCATGCAGCCATGAAATACACACACACACACACACACACACACACACACACGTGTGTACGTGTGTGTATATAAATAGTGTATATGTTTTTTTGCTTTGACAGGATGTTTGGTGACAGTGTGATCCCGCTGCCTCATATATACGGGGCGAGGATCAAAGGAGTAGAAGTTTTCTGTCCCCTAGACCCTCCACCCCCCTATGAAGCTGTAGCAGCAGGAGACAGCCAGCCCCCACTGGTAAGCATGACACTCCTGGACCCTTCATTGAAATGAAGATGCGCTCTATACCATTTAAAAAGTGTACAATCAATACTCAAAGTAATATAAAACTCATCTGGTTGCAGATAAATCTATATGAAAAATAGATATAGAATAAATAACAGCAATAGAAAAATTGTAAATAAAAACGGTCATTTGTAGTTAAATTAAATTTTTAAGTTATTAAAATAATTTTAATGTTGAATAAATGTCTAAACATGTAAACTGACAAGCCATCTGGTGTCAAGTCCATTTTGTACAAGTTATTGTATAGAAAAAAAAATCAGCCACTTGTTTCTTTCTGGGCCATCTAACAAGCAGAAGGGGCTGTAGCTTGTGTTGGCAGGAGCTCAGCCATTTGATACAACTGTCTGCTAACCGACCCCATGTGTTTAAATCAGGCGCAGGACTCTGAGCTTCAAGTAACAGAACTGACCGGGAGGCCGTCCTACTGCTCCGAGACGGACACGGCCACTGATGGTAAATATTACCAGTTTCCCCTTCCAGTGTCACTATTACTATTAAGCCCAGCATTTCATTAATAAGCGCACAGTATAGACAGGTTGTCCTTGTCAGTACCATCCATTGACTGTCATTTAAAAATACTGACATTGAAGAGAAAAACTCAATTTGAAAATTGGGCTCCATATTCATTTCTGTACCTAGTTCCCTCGGGCAGAGACAGATTATTATTACAGTGCTGTCTCTATATTTACTCAGAATAAGCTAGGCTATAACTTCACAGTCACGTCACATGGTCCATCCACAATTATGTCACCCATGTATTAAAAGAAATGTATTTTAGTGTCCCCATATCTCATTTCCATCTCCATGGTCTCTTTTTGTATGAATAGTTCGGCAGGCCAGTAATTGAATGACCTCGATGACTTCCAGTGAAATAAAAATCCAACTTCATCTTTGTTTGAACATGGTGCTATCTTAGGCCATTGGCACCATAACCCACTCTCTTTTTTCCTCTTTTCTATACTTCTTTTTGTCTTTATATATATATATATATATGTATGTATGTATGTATGTATGTATGTATGTATGTATGTATGTATGTATAACCTATTACTTAACACTTAACATGAATATGCAAGATAAAGTGCTTTAGGCTGAACAGGCAATATACAGGACTGTTCAGCCATCCCAAGCACCTAAGCAAATTTTTAAAAATAGTTTATTGGGCCATTAAGTGTGTTTCCGTTTGGTAAAACTACCACATAACATAAAAATAAATGCACAGAAACACAGAAACTTTTATTAAACCTTTATTAAAAGTGCTTTTATTCAATTCCACCAGCAGCACGCCCGATTTGACATGAATAGCACTTACTGAATGGTAACTGTAGCTAATCCTGTGCTTCTACAAGGAGAGGATTGCAAATGGTTTAAATGAACACTTTGGGAGACATAAAATCACTGCTTATTATATTCATTTTATTTGTATTTACTCTAAAAATGCTTAATAATCAGTTTAATGGCTCTTTAAATATCATTTTAATGTTTGCACAGTTCTGTATGTAAATATTTTGTTTTTTGTGAAAAGTCATAGCAGGCTGTTTTTGCAGTAAGGTTTCCGTTTATTGACTGTATGGACTGGGGAGGGAGCAGTATCTTTTAACTTAAAAATGTTAATGCTTAAAATGAAACTATGTATTTAAAAAAATAAGAAAAAAGTCACTTTCCATATGTGTCTCCTTTTAATGGTCAAAATTGATTTCACCAAGTATAAACCAAGTCTTTCAAGGCCAGTCAGTGAATGGTGGCTGCAGAATTCCAGCTGGGATTGTTCATTTGTCCATGAATGTGACCACTACAGTTTACACAAGGCACACATATAAACACGCCTTATCATCTCATAACAGATAACGGGCAGAACTGACAGTGGCAGAGATGACAAACTGACAATATTTATTTATTGCCTTAATGGGAAGTAATTGCATGATCACATTTGTTTAGCTCTTTGTACCTGCAAATCTGCTGGAATGTAACAGCTCTTTTCAGTTTGGATGCTCATTATAGCTGTAAAAAGGTTTATGCAAAATCAGCTGTTTTCACTTTTGCAGAAGTACATGACATGCAATAGCTGTGAATTACAGTCCTGCTCTTGAATGAAATTTGACATACAAATATGATGTATTGGTTTTATGTCACTAAGACAGGTGCCTGCAGACATCAGCACTGAGTCCTACTCCACCATTACAGCCTCGTCATGCTCCCGTCGCAGCCTCATCTGGCCGGAGGCCACTCAGGCCGCGCCTCTGCAGGTCCAACAGTGACCCTGTTCTACTGGACCTGGCTGCCAAAGGTATTGACATCAATTAATCACTTAGTTCTGTCCTGCTGATCTGTATGTTTCTTGTTTGTCTGGATTCGTAAAGGTACATGGGTGACACCGCTTGTTTAATTAAATATCAACCTGTAAATGTGACTATGTGTTCAGCCATCCTTAACCATAAATGGCTTGGTAAGAGACCAACAAGTTGATGCCCCCAGCAATAAAATACTGGGCTCTGAATGAAGAGAATCAGAAGGTCCTCGGTTCAAAGCTGCAGAGCGAGAATATTTTTTAAAACTTTTTTTCTGCCCATAAAACCCATGTTTATGTGTAATTTTTTTATTTTTGTATTTTTTTTATAAAATCAGTGTCGCTCAAATCAAACTTTAAAGTAGTCAGTCATCAGCAGATTTGGAACAAATAAAAGAATGCACAGTGTAATAGTTTAGCGTAAATGCACAACAGTAATTTTACTTTACAAATGTGTTAGTGTGCAGACACTGCTATCTGTATTCTTTCAAATGTTCCACAGTCAGTTTATCACATGGAAATGCACAACAGTAATTCAAGGTTGAGTCACAGTTTAAATGTACTGTTATTTATTAAAGTTGATTAAGGTATAATTATGCACTATTTTTCAGTGTGAACATTGTTGCCCTAACCTCTTTATAGCAGATTGTGAACAATAAACCACTGGCATCATGTTTGTCGACAGGGTAGACAAGGCTCCAATTGTGGGTTATCTTTAGGGGGTGTGTGTGTGTGTGTGTGTGTGTGTGTGTGTGTGCGTGCGTGCGTGCGTATGTTTCTGGGTCTGACACTTCTCATAGTAAATCTTGCAACCCCCCGTCTGTCAGCAGCTTCATCAAAAGCATGTTAAATATAGTGCTCCCTCTTCTAGTATCACTGACCGGGCCCATTGCTGTTTGGCACTCAGGCAGGACATCTGAGGAGTGGATGAGTTTGCAGGGCTGTTTAACAGACTGCAAACACATTTTCACTGAACACAAACCAAGAAACACACTCACACAGATAAGAATTACCCACAAGAACAGTCTTTGCAGATATTTCTGCCCTTTACTTTATTCTGACCAACTTTTGGTGGGCAGTATTTTTGAGAATATTGTGGATTGTGTCTATTAGTCATAATATTCAGTTCAATTGAATTTTATTTATATAGCACTTTTTATAGAGACCAGCTCTGTCTTGTCTGTGGGCTGACGAAGTTGTAGAGCGATGAAAATAGCTTAATAGTTCTCAAAAGTTAATTTATAATTAGCGTTTAGAGCGGAATACAAACATGCCAAAGCAATGCTGAAACTGCGAGCGGCAACGGTGACCTAATATTCTTACAATTATAACTTGAATCTTGATGTTTTTGGTGACTAAATGCATAAAAAAAAAAGATCAAGTAAGACACAGCTTGAGCTCAAACAAACACCACGTCCCTCTTAATATATAAATACACTCAACCATCCTGTTTGTTGCAACAGAAACAAACTGAAAGCTGTGGAAAATAATAGAGGTCAGAGCTTTCCTCACTTCGGCCTTTTTTCTACTGTTTCCCTGCAGTAAGGAGCTGTGAAGCAGCCACTCAGACCGAAACAAGTCCCAGGACGGGCCCGACAGAGCAAGCCACTGTCACCCTGCGGCGGGGGAAGGGCCCTCGCCGGCCCCGGCCCTCCTCTATGGTGGACTACCAGAGTTACAGGGACACCAAGTTACTGGTGGCCCGTTTCCTCCAGCAGTCCTCGTGCAGCCTCACCCCTGAGGTCCAGGAGCTGATCAACAGCATTAAGACAGTGCTGCGCTCAGATGAGGAGCACATGGAGGAGGCTGTGCGCTGCGCCAGCTATATTGACCAGGTAAGAGACCCCAGAGATAAATGAATGCTTTGATTGAGGCCACAGAGGAACAAAAAGGTCACACAAAGTCACTTCTGCACCTGCTGTATCTGTTGTTCCTCTGGACATATTTTGGAAGGAAAGCTTTGAATGTTTGAACAGATCCTAACTGGATCAAAAACACATTTTTGGACCGTTTGCATTCGTCCACTCTACCACTCTCGCATCAAACTGTTTTATCCAAATCTTTATTGACAGTGTACCAGGGTTTAAATGCAGAGAACAATTTCACACTGTGTGCTTTGCTGTGGTGTGTTCATGCACAACTTGAACTAGTGAACATACTCATCATACCTCAAATGCAAAAGCATGAATCGTGTGTTTAGTTTGCTTTTTGGACTTTAACACTGCCTTGTGGAGAACCTTCAGGCTGCTAAATGTGAGGAAGCAAAAACAAAATCACAAAATCATGTACAGCTCTGGAAAAAAATGAGAGACCACTGCAATTCATTTTTAAATCAGAATCTCTATGAGTATGACAAACATTCCATGTTAGTGTCTGTTAAATTCCTACAGAAGCACCTCATTCTGCTTTATGAGGTACTGATTAGTGATCACCTGAATCACATCTTATTAAAAACCCTGCTGTAATCAAAACTCGCCTCTTGCAATGTGACCAGTTGAGTGGCAAAAAAAAGTTTTCTTTGAATTATTTGAGTTCTGGAAACACTGCATCATTTCTCTTATTTTGATGTTTTGTCATTTCCTTTAAGATGATTTTTTTTTGGAAATTATGAGAAATATTGTCAGCATTTCTGCAGTACTTTCTGCTGTATTTGTGTGATTGCGTAAACATTTATTTGAAGTGTTTTATTGCTTAAATCGTTTGTGAACATTCCTGACTGTGATCCTTCGTCTGTAGGTGATCACAGTCTCAGAAAGTGCTCAAGAGCCAGCAGCCCAGGCCAGGCAGCCACGACCGAACTGCACTTCCAGTACACTTCCGTTGCGCAAGCGGCCGGGTCTGCTGCACCTGCGCAGCTGCGGGGACCTCAGCACCTTCACCTGGTCCAAGCTGCGAGGGGGGGGTGCGTCCCGCTCTCGGACTGGTTCGCGCCCACACAGTCTAATAGGAGTGTCCAGAGAAACCGTTCTCTGAAAGCTGAAAAGACTTTCTCTGTGCTTTCTGGAGGGGAGGATGAGTTCTGTTCAGTTATGGGTTCCAGTGTCTGCAGAATTCGGTTCTCTAGAACAATTGAGTTAAATGCCTTGGAATGCACTATTATTGCTAAATATGATCATGTTTTATAATAACACACTGTTTTACATAAAACACTGGAAAATATATACTGTCATGTTCAAAAAATGACATTTTTTTGTTAGATACCTTTAATACAAGTTTACGATGGACACGCATCAGAGTGGAGCAAATGCAAGCTTTAAACCCCTACTTAGCTGGAACTGTATTTTTTTTTTAAATGCAGCTGTGTCCCCGTTTTGTTTTAATTCTTTTAAATGTTCAAGTTTGAAGAATACTTCAGTCCCTTTTCCTGCTCTAGTTAGTGAAGTGGATATGCATTAATGGTTCTCATAAATAAGGCAGCCTAATGGAAGGGATTTTGTTTTAGTTCATTTGTAATACAGCCAGTTTGTCTGCTTCCTTAATAAAAAGAAATGAAACTTTAAGCCATGAAAATCATGTATCAAATAAACATAATTGGAAAAAAAAGAATTGAAGAACGTTTTTGGTACATGCAGTTCAAGGGCAGGTAATCATTTTGTCTTCCTGTTTATCAGACATGAAAAAAACAAAACAGTTTCATCGCTGGCGAGGTAGTCTGAACTCTTTGAAGGTGTTCTTACTGTTTGATGATAAAAAGGAATTCTCAATGAAAACTGCAGTTTTGTGTGCACTGCAATAAGTGATGGTTTTGTTACTAAACCCCAGCCCTATTACAGATCTACAGTCTGTATTACAGGTCTGTGGATAATAAACAGAGGTTGTAGGTTTGCCAGTTGGTTGAGTAGGCCATTATAGGTGCTGAAAATAGTCGTAAATACATTTTTCTGAGTTCAAAAAAGGCTATGTTTGGATGAGTTCATGTGGAAAAACTTGACTGGCCACAGAGTCTTGACCTCAACCCCATCCAACACCTTTGGGATGAACTGGAACAGAGATTGTGAGCCAGGCCTTCTCGTCCAACATCAGCACCCTTGCAGACCCAGGACTGAGTGCAGGGCTCCTCCCGTAATGACAGCCAGGTTTAAGGGATCTTTAAGGGAGGAGCCAGGACTCTTTAAAACAGGCTCTCCAGTAAAAGAGAATAAGAAGAAGGACTGGAGAGGAAAAGGAGAGATGGAGGAGAGGCAGAGGGAGTGGGGGATAGAGAGCCTGGGTTAAGATTTCAGTCCAAAGTGGTGGTGGTGGTTCTGTTAATGCTTTTTGGTCAGGTCTCCGCTGTGCACTCGCTCTAGTGTCTCCACGTGGCCTCCCAGCCTGTGGGTGGCAGCCGTTCCCCGGTTGGCACGCCACACAAAAGTAACATCCGCATGAATACCAGCACCGAAAGTTTCCCAGCAGAACACGGTCCAGAGCATCACACTGCCATCAAACCCATCCATTCCCAGTTACCACTATAGTGACAATGTTTACTTGTCAGTGGCTGATATGTATGTGTATCATCTAAAAAGGAAGCTGGTGTTTTTAATTGATGCTCAGAATGAATGATCATAATAAACATACCGGCACACATTTAGTGCAACTGCCCCCAAAAGAGTAAAAGAAAGAGACAGAAAGCGTTTGTACTCTCTCAGTAAGTCATTTATTGTTGTAAATACTGTTACAAACATTCCTGCTGTGGCAAAGGAATGCGGTTCAATAATTCATCACGGAAAAGCTAGCAAATAAATAAACATTGCCATTGCTTTACAGAAAGTGTTTTTTTCTTTTTCCTGTTCCTTTACTGTAGACATATAGACAAACATAGATATAAGTTTAATTACATTCAGAGCGAGTGCATAATAAACACTACAGTCAAACCCCACATCAACCATCTACTCTTGCGTTCTTCTCCTAAGTTCTCTTCACAGCACAATTCTGCCAGGCCTCAACTTCTACTCTCTGGGTTCTCTCTTCTACGTCTGTCACATCCACGTGTTCAAGGTCCATGTGTTCACTATGTACAAAGGGATTTCCTTCCCGATGGCATTTCATAAACAGGCATAACCCACAGCATCAAACTGCCTAGAGAACTACATCAACTCCTCGACTGTACGCTCCCACATATAGCCGTCAGCATCGTTAAAGCTTGCTAAATTTTGCCAGGTTTGTCACAGAAATGTCCTGTTTTTTTTGTTTTTTTTAAACACAGTCTACAGTGCAGAAGTCCTGGGAAACTGAATGTTGTACTTTGAGGTGTGAGGTTGTTTACATTGCTGAGAAACTCAAAACAGCAGCACGGCTGCACTTCAGCCGTCCATAGAGCGTAATTACAACTTTAATATGAATTGGACATTTCCCCCTCACATCATACTGTAACTTTTCACATTCAGTTCAGTTCTGTTTGCTTGAGATTATACACATAGAGCCTTTTGCAATGGATATTATCACAATTCAGCTAAATGCAGCAATGGACCATATTAAGACAAAATAAAGGAAAGATCGCAATTGCAGTCAAACGGAGTGTGTGTCCTTTCTGCTTGTGCCTGAAGTATTTCATACCAGAAATACTCTAGGATGAAGTGCAACGAGCCTCAAACACTCTTGCATTTGTCTTTCTTAATTGCACGTACTGTATGTAATCACTGAATGTGTATACTGTGCTGTATATGTGTATATAA
>JBBJLR010000042.1:7270042-7291268 GCA_037577145.1 Brachypetersius gabonensis | reverse complement strand
ATATAGTGTTTACAGTAATTCAGCTGATTTTATTTGGAGTAAAATTACACCCACTACAAAAAAAAATGCCAATGCATGCCATTGACATGACAGACCATGCTAAACAAAACAAAACCAAAAAAAACAAAAAACCCTGTTACGCCATCCTCCTTATTCTTATATTGAAACTGTCCCACATGCTACAAAACACAGCAAAAGTAAGGCTGGAATGTTTAAAGATGGGACACACTGTGGGATCCAACACACTGTAAGTACCTTTATAGCCAGTTCTGAGGCATAGTGAATGCAGGCTTGTAAATAATCAATTAACATTGCAGTATAGTGTGTAGTAGTCATCTAATGAAGACCACCCAGAACACTGAAAGGTACCTTCTCATGGAAAGAAGTGTGTGCATGTGTGTGTGCTCTACAAGAAATAGAAGGGTACCGTGAGACACAATGTGAGAAGCTTGTGCAAGACATTGCAATAAAATGACATTAGAAAAACAACAAACAAACAAAACAGTTGCTCTGAAAGTAAAGTCAAGTTAGTTACTTCAGATGTACGTATATATAGTTTTAAGTGGAAATGATTTCCACTTTAGTTCTGTTGAAATTCACCCTGATATGCTGGTGACAGCACCTTAAACCGAAAGTGCAACAAAAAGACAAGAATGGCACCTAACAAACTTCAGTTTCTATCCTGATAGGCTGTTTGTTAGTATTTAAGTCGTTTTTCGGAATTGTACTTTCGTATTTCTGCTCAGATTTCTTTTTGGAAACTGACATTTGCTCAAGTTATAATAATATTTGAGTGTGTGTATAAACTACAGTACCTTTCTGCTTATTACTATTAGGTACTGATGAGGACAGCATGCAGAAGCCTAAAAATAGGCCATGCCAGGTACACAAATGGCTCAAAATCTGCCAAACACCATGTGCTCATCTTTTCAAATCTGTGGCTATATTAGATTTTAGAGAGCTCCTTTTAATGTAGCCTCATTAGTCTGAATCCACGCTATGCTATTCCCTTTAAACGAGTTTCCTGAAAGGACTCGGAGGATTAGCCCACAGACCCAGATTAAAATCAGGCAAATTACTGAGGAAATTTTACTTCAAAAGGTCTGCTGTAATGATTTCAGCCGTCCAAAAACAGCAGGGTCATATATTCTATGGGAAATTAAATATATAAATAGATTAGTAATGTGTGAAATGATAAATTCTTCAAATCAAATGTGGTTACATCTGTACTATATTACTTTTACATAATAAAAAAAGGTTGGTCTCAAACTGGGGAAACAAAATATATGTAAGAAAATATCAAGGAAAAGTCTGTACGCAGTTTATACCAGTTCTTATACTTTAAGAACAGAGGTTTCTTCAAATAAGCTTTTTATCAAGTACAAACTCTTAAAAAAACAACAACCAACATTTGTGAACAAATGAAAATAGCAGTGCCATTCTTAAATATGAAGGATTCATAGGAAAAAAATAGTAAAAAAGAATTCGGTAATTCACCACAAAATAAAATTAAATTGCACATCAGTCAAAACAAATAGCTACTTTTGGAAAACTGAATCAAAACCCAGTTTCCACAAGTGGATCCTATGCAGCATGTCAAACAAACAAACAAAAAAAAAACTGTGCTAACCATAGTTCTAAATTTTAGAAATCATGTTTGTCAACAACAGACTAGTTTCTAATTAATTTGGTCACTCTGCCCTACCAAATGAAACAAAAGAGTCCTTCCTTTATATCAAATCAAGAGGCCAAAGCTTAACCCAGCTCATGTACCTCTGTGATCTATCAGGCTCTGAAACGTCTCTTTTGATTTCCCTCTTTTAAGGATTGGCATTGTGATTTTGTTAAGGCATTCATAGTCCACATTGTTTTATATACTGTATGGAATTCAACATTTTTTTTCTGAACCACAGAACCATCCTGTTTACTCTAATGAACCATTATTCTAAGTAATGAACACCTGGAGAACACAGTTTACACATTTTTTTGGTCCACTTCTCTGCATTCTTCCTCTTACAGCTGCCCTTTTAAAACTGAAGTGGAACAGGATGAAGCTGGAATGTTTGATGGTTGCCATGTTCAAATAAATAACAGGGCAAAGCAGGAGGAAAAAGGCAAGATTCGCATTTTCCCACAAAGAACTTTAACAACTGCGCTGCCTGAACACATCGCATTACCAACTACACACTCTGAGAACTTTCAAACAATTATAAACACGGTTCTTAGGGGCATTAAGCATTATATGTCCTGAAAGTGAACTCTTTCATCCTGTCTCTCTCTCTCTCTCTCTCACCATCCCTATTTTCCACCTGGATGATCCAGATGTGCAGAAACAGATGTTCAACACACTGAAGCGAGCATCGTCACGCTGGGGGAAGGGGAGAGGGAAGGCGGTGAGGAGAAAGTAAAAGGTTACGGAAAATATTGGTCATGGTTGGTAAAGCTCAGTTCGGTTTTTCAGTCAGAGAGGTTTGAAGAAGGGTAAGGGTTTAAATGAGGTGAGGACAGATAAGGAAGCTTAGGGTAGCATTGTGGCTTCAAATGTAAACTGGTTGCTCCTGGGCTGTCAACAAGCGGTACATGGCAGCAGGCATCGTCTTCATGTGAATCTGTTTGAAAGACAGAGATAACAAAATGCACTACACTCACATAGGTAGCAACAAAAGTCAGCTATTTACAGAACCCCTTCAAGTGACCTCAAAAGTCAGCTGAGTGAACAAAAGTATGGCCAAAAGTATTGGGACACACCTGTTTTTTTTTAGGGTTTGGGCTAGACCCCTTAAATCCAGTGAAGAACAGTCCTAATGCTTCAGTATACCAAGACATTTGGGACAACGCCATGCTTAAAACTTTGTGGACACAGTTTGGGGAAGAACCTTTTCTATTCCAGCATGACTGTGCCCCAGTGCACAAAGCAAGCTCTATAAAGCTAGCTGGATGGGTTCAGTGTGGAAGAACTTGACAGGCACACACAGAGCCCTGACCTCAACCCCATCCAACACCTTTGGGAACTGGCGATCCAGGCCTTCTTGTCCAACTTTACTGCCTGACTACATAAATACTCTACAGAACGAATGGGCACAAACTCCCACACAAACACTGAAAAGTTAATATTAAAGTCTATGTATCTGAATGCAATGTCATTAAAGACCCTGTTGGTGTAATGGTCAGGCGCCCCAATACTTTTGTCCATATTTGTAATCTGAGAAAAAAACTGAGAAATTTATGGGACTATAGGACATGAAATACAGGGCATACACTTCCATGGCTTTAATACCACTAAGGTCTCAATGTAGTACCTCGCCAACTGCATTTGACAGGATGTGTACAATCTTCTCGTGAGGAGTGGCCACAACGCTCTGGCCATTGATCTCAATGATGCGGTGACCAACGCGGACCCCACCGCGTTCAGCTATCCCCCCTCTCATAAGGCTGCAAATCTATCAGGAAGACAAGAGGGCACAAAAGAGTGTAGCAGGTTTAATTAAGTTCCCTGTTGCCCTTACTAAAGATTTCCTAAAACCAAACATTCTTTAAATATTACATTCTGCAGATACCCACAATGCCGTTTTGAACACTAAAGCCCAGCTGGTATCTTAGGTCTGGTCTTCTGATGAGGACGGTGGTGACTGGTGGGCATCTGACAATGTTCAGTTTGATTCTGGACTGGTTCTTTAGTCCCTGGAGAGAAAATCCATTGACAAGAGCTGAGGTCATTATTTTATGTCACTACACAATGACCAATTGCAGAATGAGCCATTAGTAAAACAATGATCCCTCTGAGGCTAGAAAGAGTAACAGGAAAATGAAAATAACAGGGAAATATAAAAAAATCAGTACAGAACAAAAATAAACCTAGACTCCCATATTTCAAAATACAAACAACAACTATAACACAGGTCAAACAGTCATTTGAGAGATGATAGGCATTTCTTTGATGAACTGCAAAACGTTGTACCTTAATGATGCTCTGACAGGTGGAAAGAGGAAGTCCAACAAGGCTGGTGCCATTGATAGACATGATCTGGTCTCCGATATTGAGTCTACCTGATTTTTCCGCAGGTCCAGCATGCATCATGTTAGCGATAATGACTGTGGGTAGGATAGAGCCCCAACCAGACTCTACAATCACCACACCTAAGATCTCTCCCTTCTGCTTCTCTATGTAAACCTACGTAATACACACACAAACAAAATTTCAGTCATTGATTAGGATACTTATAGAGATACTTATAGATGTATGGTGCCATTATTATAGCCCACTACAGCCAGCTATTGATGCTGTTTTTTGCCTTTTACAAGGCATTGTCCACTCACATCTTTACAGTTCTCAGACTTAGAGAAGTGTATGAGGTCATCGTTGTACATGTCCTGTGTGTTGAGTAGGTCACTGTACTCTTTCTGGCTTAGGTCTTCGGGGTTAATGCCGTTGGCGCGCAAAAATTCTTGGTATGCTACACTGAAAGCTTGACCAATGGACTGTGCTATCAGCTGAGCCTGAGGGGGAAGAAAAAGAAAGAAGGAAAACAAATGTAAACAAGACACCTAGCAAAGTACGTCTAAACAGCACAAGTTGTTGGCCAGTATAAACAATACCATTAACGGTTAAGCATTTACCATGCAACCCATTACAAAGTCCTACCATGAACTGTACAGTAAAATGTATTTTGATATAAATGAAACTGTGTATTCATGCTGAATACAATTATGCCTAACACTTGAGTGTTTCCTTGTATTGTAGGTTGTATTGGATAAATGCATCTGCCAAATGTAATGTAATGTTATGTAAGATAACATAAGACACTGTAACAATACAGCAGCAAAGTGTACAGTACAAAAGAAGCAAGTTGATGCAGCATAATCCAGAATACAGTACAATATAACAATGGACAAAAACTATATGCATCTATGTACTCTATGTACTATCATTAGAATATTCTGGAGTGCATCAGACTGAAGATGGGGCCTTAATGACTGACAGTGTAAGGTTATTAGACGTCACTACGACTATAGTGTTGTAAACATAATAGTACATTTTTTACTACAGTTTTATCAGTTTTAATCCCTGTTTAGATACCAGTAAATACACAGTTAAAAGAAATTCACTAAACATTCATGTTAATTTTGCATTTTAATGTTTTATAGAAAAAAGAAAGCTATTAACAGGAAGCACACACTTGAAACCTCAAGAAATCTTTGTGGTGATTTAAAATATCAGTCACTAATTACTCCTACAACATATCGTCCTACTGTTCACATTTGTAGAAATGCCAACATCCCTGACAAACGTCCTTTGGGAGGCACTGGGAAAGGTCATGTCGACAGTTAATTAAAAATTGGACTCACATCTTCAGATTCAAACACGTGACAGATCATCTTGTACTGGCGCTTCTCATCCTGGGCTGGGTCGGATGCCTCCATGTTCTCCTGAGAGTCGGAGCGAGGCATTCTCCTCCTAGCCATCAGTACCACAATGTTTCCAATGTCAGCAATATAGGAGATAGTCCTCAAAGGGTGGTCCATCATGGTCTCCTACAGAGCAGAAGAACAGGGGGGATGGTAGTGGATGTAGTCAGTAAGAATAAACAATATTACCTGTCACACCACGCATGTTCTTACATAAGAAGCTGTTAATTTTCACTTTATCCAAAGGGCATTTTGGACTACTAAGCTTCTCCCAAAAACCTGATTCATATTATACAAATTTTGCAAAATCTTCTCTTGCTTATTCTACCTGATATGATATCTGTTAGCTAATTTGGAGGTAGCATGTCAGCTGTGGTGCAAATTTATTAATAGGTGGTGCTGTCATTTATCTCAGCATCCAGACATCTAAATTTTGCATGCTGCTTATTTAAGTGAAATGAAAACTTTATATGTAGAAGATATATGGCAGCCATCAGCCAGTGAGCTTTAAGCAGGCATTTGACAGGCTTAGCACTGGCCAGTTGTTTGAATGCCACTGCCACATGGGCTCCAGGTAATAAAACAGGGCAGCTATTGGCTTCGAGGTGGCGCTACAGCACAGCATTTTGCCTTTTGGACTTTAGCTCCTGAACCAAAAGCCAGACTTGTTTTCGCATGTCATTGCTTGCAACAAACCTTGTGTTATTTTTACTTGCTCGTCATGATTTCGACGTCAACATATTTATCAGAGCCTACATATTAATAATTATTAAAAACATGCTGACATTTCTGAACCTTATGTCCACTACATGCAGCTAAACATGCAGCTAAATAATTTATTTGTACAGCTGAAGCTTGACAGGCTAATGCATTCCCTGATTTTGACATAAAAATAATGCCTATGAATGAAGGGTAATTAACACTGCTTCATGCCAATTATCAATACTTCTTGCTTGGATATCTGCTGATTATGTTGATTAAAATAGCTAAACAGCTAGAACTGTGATTGCTCTGCTAAACAATGTGGGGCAGTTTGCAGAGTGGATCTTATGACATTTCGCATCAGGTGGTGCTATTCATAAGGCATAATATTATTAATAAGTCCTGCTCACTGAGAAAAAAATACGTGTACACAAACATACACATAAACATATATATATAAATAAACACACACACACACACACACACACACACACACACACACACACACATTTACGAGTAATAATACAATACTCTACAGCCATTCAGTATCTGTGTTAAATTATAGAATTTGGCTCTGTGTTGGAATAGGAATAGAAATGAAGACATTATACCTGTGAGTCTGCATTCAGCACTTTAATTCTCTGAGTGGAAATGAAAAGATCCACCTCAGTCATGGGCTGAGCTTCACCTTCAGGGGCCTGCTGACACAGAGAGCAGAGCACTGGTCATCAGTCACTCCGTCTGCAAAGATCCACACAGTTCAGTTTTATACTAGCTTTCAGAAAGAGAGAGAGAGAGAGAGAGAGAGAGAGAGTGAAACATGTAGAGAGAACAGAAGGTTAATGAGGCCCAGAGGTGTAGCGAAGGATTAGTTCAAGTTCCTTTTATAAAGAGGGACCTTAACCAGAATGTGACTTCATTCAAGGTCTGGGCTCATTTGTATCAAACAGGTTGTAAAGACAAATCTCCTTCACAGGAAACTCTGACAGACTGAATATTCGTTCTACAGCCATCTTGCAAGACAAGCAGGCTTGGGTTAGTGTGGCGGTTAGTTTCTCAAAGGGATTTTAATGGGTTTGTGTGAGAAAGACAGCAAAAACGAAAGGTTTGACAGATCCATACACTGCTGAACAAGTAAATGGCCAAAAGTGCACTGCATAACAAAAGCTAGAGTGCCAGAAGCACTGCTTTAAAAACACTCACAAACACAGCACATCAGCTCAGAAAGGAAAGAGATTGTAAAGAAAGGAATGCTGCAGAAACCTGTAATTTTCTGCATCCAGCAAGAACGGCTTATCCGTAACTTCACAGGGGTCTAACGCTCTCCTTTGGTGTAAAGACTGCGTTAATGTCTGATGTGAAATGGAACGAATGGTAAACAAGCTTCACAGACAAACATCTGACAGGTTTATGGCTTGTTGCTGGATTCAGAAAAATAGCAAACAAGAGACAGGCGGGAGCTAACAATACAGAAGTGTCCATACCAGGCAAAAAGAAAAGAGAAAGGGGAAGAGGAGATATTTAAAAAAAGCAAAACACCAAATCAATGAGGATTTACTGCACCTTCTTCCTGTTTTTGGCTAATTTCTGGGCCGTCTGCTTAGCATGGAACAAACAGAGACAGGAATATGGTTAGCGCGAGGCAGAGGCCGGCCGACACAAGTTGCACTGTTGAGTGAGTGTGCTACACCTGAGGCTGCATCTGGCCTTCGTCAGCCACATACAGACAAACTACAAACATGCCTGTGATGGCAGCAGCACTTGATGTACTTCAATCAAAGATGCACTGCAGTGTGTCTGCAACTGCGTGGATATTTGTACTTGGACTTACAGTTGATTTGGATAACCTGTCATTTCAAGGTGTGGGCTGAAATATCCACCATATTTTTGCTCTTTGCTCACTGGCGATGGGGCTAATTAGTGCCTCTTTTTCCCCACCAGAGGGCCTACTTGCCCTTTTCTCAGTTGGTGTTACATTACAGAACATCCTTTCAGATAAAACAGTGACTGCAAAAGGAGCCGAGGAACTCCTTTGTAAATTAGATCAAGTGCTAGTTTGTACTTGCCAGCGACATAAAAATAGATCAAACCGAGCATCAAAGTGAGATTTGCGTCACGGCAGCTGCCCTGTCAGTGTCTGTGCTCAGGAATCTCTCCATCCATATGCGCTCGCTTAGATGTCTCAGAATCCTTTTTTTAATATGGCATCAGAGCATCTTCTAGAACACGAGCTATGGCAGAATGTCACTGCTCGTGAATAATTAATAGGCGAATGCCTGTTAGAGGACTGGAGAGGGTTTTTGATCTGGAAGGACATATGCAGCAAAGCTTTCTAAATACTAAGACCCCCCTCTATTGCCTCATTAGTAGAACAAAAATATCACATTCACAATTAATAAAAACAAAACAATCAAATTCATTCTAATAACAGTGGTACAATAACAGCAAAATGTGATGCTTTACGGAGGTGTCAGATCACCCCACCGCTCACCCCACATTTAATTAGAATGCTCCCACATCAGCTTGGTGGAGAAAGAGGTCAGAATTGCATTGTACATGACGAAATGAGGTTCATTAGATGGCCTCTGGGTGGGGTCTGAGTTTGTGAGGATGCATTTGAAATAACTGTTTGTTATTCATCACCACCTACTACAGCAGTTAAAACACCACACCAGGATCAGCTCTATTAGGTGGTGCGTTTTAATGTAGAAGTTAAGATTCTATTAGGTTCAAATGGCGTATTTTGATAGTCTAGCTCAAAGTAAGGTTGCTCAAGTTTAATTAAGTGAATACAAGCAACATACACATAAAAAAACAGTGTGAACTATACTGGGAGTCATTACAGTATTCCTTTAGGCAGTTTTTTCTACTTTTTATTCACTACTATTATTCAAAAGCCTCTACTGTTGTACTGAAAACTGGCAGCAGCCCATGACCAGGGATTTATTTGTTTTAACGCTGTCCAGTTTTCACCCTGCCTGCAAGAACAGCAATGTCAGACACTGGGATCAGTTCACCTGGCAGCTGTGCACAGTTGAGCAGGTTTCATCTCTCAGCTGCACTAAAAGGTCAAATTCAACTTTAAGCAGAAATGCTCTGATGGTGCCGACATATTGAAACACGGAATGGTGGTGCTGGGCTTACTGCATTTTTTAAGGTGGAGATAAAAAATGCTGAGTCATGAGGCTGACTGGAGAGAATGGCTGCCTTATGCCGCAGGAGGATGAAACGGGGGGTGAGGTGGCAAACGTCTGCAGTCCTTTGAGATCGAAGCAGTAAGTGGAAATTCATCACCGCTCTGCAGAGGTGTGTTATGCTCACTGCTTAAAAAATCCCTTCCTTGAGTAAGAGTAATTAGAGTAGAAAAGAACCACTTTCGATTTCTGTAAGACAAAACCTCTGCCTCTACAGACCCTGCAAGACATGTTTCAAAGTGCCTGCAACATCCCGATATACATTTATGACAAAACATATTTATTACGAGAGCAGCAATCCTCTACTGCCTCCCTCCTTTTGTCCTAAAACTGTCATACTGGGTTTCTGGGAGCATGTCTGCTTATTCTGACCACTGTTGTGGTGTTTTGCAAAGACAGGACCAGGAAAAAAAAAGCTGAAGTTCACTCAAGTTCAGACTCTCAGGAGAGATTGCACACAAAGATGCAAAACCACAGAGCCACTGCCGACTCACCTTGATGCGGCTGACAGCCTCCTGGGCCTGCATCATGCGCACATTCTTCGAAGGGGTCTTGTCTGAGAGCAGCTGTGTCGAGCCCAGGTAGTTTGCGGCAAAGATGATGCCATCAATGAGGTCCTCTGGGTCACAAGGGCCTGGAACTGAAAGTCATGATGCAAAGGTTTAAAAGGTGACCATTAAGTAGAGAAGAGGAAAAACTAAGATTCACATTCTTCAAAAAAACAAAAAAAACAACAATACAAATAATAAGAAAATTGAGCATTTTCTGTATAAGGATACTTGCATGACAGCAGCTGCTCTGAAGTGGCTAAGGACAGATACTCAAAACTCACCCTCCACATATGTTGGGAATGAGGCCAGGCTCCTCCTCGACTGCGATTTCAAGAACAACAAACCAGAAAAAGAAACATGTCATGTGCCAAATAAAGGTAGCTAAACCGAATTAGACATACATTATACATATTTTTCACAAAAGAAATTCGAAAGGGATATGCATTTGTCTGTCTTACGTGACATGACTGTATGCCTATGTTCTCTTTGTGACCAAGACAGCGCTCAAGTATTCATTACATTGAGTTTTCCTATGTAACTAACAGACATGGCAATAATTACATGGTATTAGTGGATTGGCCTGTAATATTACTGACATTTACTTTGGCAAAGCTATCAAAACTTAGTTTAATTTATCATACATACTAATTATTTATCTAACAGTTCTCAACATGGTGTAAAAGATCTATTCAGAAATCACAATTCTTTAAAATTATGACAAATAGCTGGACTTTTAGAGCAACAGAGGGCATCATTAGGGTAGAATTTAAAAAAGCTAGCTTTCCAGAAACATCTTATTTATAAAACATGAATACGGCTTTGTTCATGATCTGAAAGAGGCTGGTGCTGAATGGAACTGACACTGGAGGAAAAACAGTCAGTGTAGTGCATACGGCTAGATTTTCAGTTTTGTAAATAAGCAGAAAGTTTCAAGTTGATAAAATTTTTCCAAGCTATATTGTGAAACCATGAACCAAACTGGAGTTTAACAAAAATGGATAAACGCAATTACCTCTGATCAACGTTTGTTATTTTCTCACTAATTTCAGAAACGGTGCAACTTCCTTGATTTCCCCATAACCTACTGATCTGAACATCGTGTTCACTTGATTTCTTTCATATTTTATTATTTATTATGAGATTATTAAGAGATTTTGTTTTTCTGCCTTACTGAGCTGTCTGAGCATTTTCCATTTAGTAAGGCATCTCACTTCAAGTACTGAAAGTAGCAGCATTCCCTCAGCTTAACTACAATCCATGATGTTTGCATTTTTGCAATTTTTCTCTTTAAAAACTTCTGGATGAAAGTTTTTGCGACATTTGAGGTTTCTGTAAATAATTTTGTTTACTAAAGTTTACGAAAACATTCATGAAAAAATTCAATTTCCACAGACAATTTTAATAACATTTTTCATTCAAATCTTTTGGTTAAGAATATAGATGCTCCGATGCAGCAAAATGTCTGCAGCAAAAAGTTCACATGACTGAAACAACAATGTAATATTTCTAATACTATAATAGCTTTATTATCAAGATATTATTACAAAGACTTGTATACATAATCTATACAGATGCATGATTGTCTACTTTGTTCATGTATTTATTACAGGACAGGCAGACAGACAGACAGACAGACAGACAGACAGACAGACAGACACACACACACACACACACACACACACACTTCTTTGCTGCCAAAGACATGTCCCGGATGTTGCTGGTGTTCCCTACCTCTTTGCTGGCAGGAGACGGGGACTCAAAACTGTCACTCCCTTCCTGCAGTGGCAGGTGGTGGCTGGAAGACTCTGCCCCCTGTGGGGAGGTGGAGCCTGAGCCTGGGGACTTAAAAAAAAAAGAAAAAAAAAAGAATTGTTAGGATGAAATGCAACGATAAACAAAAACATATTGCAGCACCACGTATACATGCATTTATATTTGACCAGTTCTACAGGCCAAATGTGATAATATGATAAACACAATGTATGATAAATACAATCCCCTGAAATATATTGCTGAAAAAACAAAAGAATGAATGGTAGTTGGGTCAGAAAATGACTAAATACAAAAAAGGCAAAGAGAACATATTATTCAATATCATATAAAAGCCAGCACAGAAAAAGAAACACCTGCGCTGTCCACCAGGCCAACAGAGCAAAACACCATCAGCTACTGATTCAAACCTAACAGGAGGACCCCTCTGATTCACACAATCATGGAACATCCAAACATAAATACACAGAGTACTGTGTTAATCCCAAAGGGAAACTGCAGTGTTACAGAAAATACCACATAACAGGCAAGAAAACAAATGACTCACACCCTCATTAACTAAGGGATGAATGGCTTGATACCAGTACCAAGGATCATCTATATCTCCATCATTATGAGTTTCCAATGGTGCTGTGTTAAAATGAAACATTTTCTGACACCTAATTAACCACCCATGGTTCTATCATAAAGAAAAGCTTTCTGATCAGTTTTTTACTCAAACCAAGCTTCTTCATTTTTGTAGAAAACAACATTCAGAAACAACCCCTCCAGCCTTAATGTACTTTGCTTCTAACCTTGTCTCCATGGTGATGGTCTACCTGGTACATCCAAAAGTTTTCCATATCAGAATAAACCAAGTAGTCAAAATTACAGAAAAAAAAGCTTGCTGTCCTCAAGAGATGCAGTGAAGAACTGGGTCCAGACAAAGAGCCTGAGTAACCCAAGTGAGTGCTGCTCTCCGGTAGCCTTTCCTTGGATCAGGATTCACTGTAGCACGAGACTTGTGAAAGCACTCTGCTCCTGTTACAGCCCAACCCAAAGCGCAACTTACTTTGGCTCTGCTGTATATCCACGCAAGTGGCAAAGCTGTAGGGCCCATTTGTATCAAACTGCATCAGCGTCAAAAGCAAGGTGGGTGGCAGAGGTGGATGATATGGCAAAGCATAACATAATTTTCACAACACATGATTCATATTACTCTGGTTAGCTCTTCAAGGACTCACTGAAAAAGGACAGTGTACAGCTCTTATATGCTAGCAAAGTACTCACTTTCCTATTTTCTTTCTTTTATTGCGCATTACTGCATCCACAGGGCCTATTACGCTTTCTTGGACTCACGGTTTGAGCTCAGACCACAGTTCACAGTTTATGCCACCTGTAAACCTCTCTCTTCAGAGGTGAATCTCTTCTTAATGAAACTTCTTAATGCACATACTGGCAACATTACATTCAGAAAAGCTTATGGCGTTGTATCACAATGTGATCATGCTGTGGTGCTTTGACATACTATATTTTCCCATTTAAAGCATCTATTTAGGAGGCGAAATACAATTGTCCCTTTTCTAAGAGAATGTAAATACTGTTGTGCTGCCAAGAGATAAGAGAGAGAAGTAAAGAGAGAGGAGGATGGTAAAGATGCAGCGCAACAATAATGCAAAGGTTAATTGTTTTCACTGCCCCCACTTGATATTGTTATGGGTTAAAAGATGACCATAAATACAACACTTTACTTCTTATAGGTCAGCTGGTATAAGTACTATTGCTGAAAGCAGAGGCCCACTGTATCATGTCTGCTCCACAAAACGCAAAAACATGAATAAATACTATTTTCACCCAGATTTAGCGTTGACAAGAGACTGTGAAAGAAAGCTGTTTTTTTTCCCTTCAGTGTTATGTGAGTCTTGCTGAATTATTTACACGCAGTCTCTTTCAGCGTCTCTCGCCAGCGCTAAATAAATTATACTGTGGAAGGGAAAAATAAGGCCTGTGATGAACTTACAGGGGAATATGGCAGCGCATGAGAGCAGACAACAGAGTAGTGATCTAAGTTTCATGGAACTTTCAGGGGAATAGGAGAAACTCTGCAAGGCTTTGTGAAGTGTTTGAGATTATTTTGGGTTTGCGGAACTAGTTAAAAGGTGTGCTGTCTCAGTGTGAGGGGGATGCGCAACTGGTGACCTCATATGCAGCACACGCAGTCATAAACAACCGGTATGTCTATTACTTATGCTGTTGAGAGCTTCAGAGATATCGTCTCATTTCAAATGCAGAGTCAGCCCCTCCCTGGACCACACAATAAAGTAACACGCTCCCTCTTCTGTGCGGCAGTAATTGCATCAAAGCACCAAAAGGCCCCTGAATGCCAGTCGACTGGCACTAAATGAAGACGTGTACTGGTGAATAAGACTCAGACAAATGCTGGTAATTAATTAGCATCACCAAAGGAGCTGTAGAGGAAATGTGGGTACGACGGTAATGCGCAACAGAAGCTGATATTTGTTTAGTACTGCAGTATGACTGGTTTGTTTGTAAAACAGAATAAGATTGACTATACTTAAAGCACAGACGAACCTTATTAACTGTGTGTGTGTATGCGCTTGCGTGTGTAAGTGGTATCCAATATCATTCTTGGTAAACTGTTCTGTTTACCAAGAATGATATCAGATACCATTCACCCAAGACAACATTCTGAAGAGCAGATGAACAATGTATACTCATTAACTTAATAAAAAGCCCAAGGATTATATGAGCTTGCGTGTAAAGAAAACCTCTAAACACAGACAGAAAGTCAAGTAAATAAGAAACGGAGAAAGAGGACAAAGGAATAAGTAAAGAAGTAGTAAATCGATAGGGTACATTAAAAGTACGCTACTACAAATATTAAAATAAGTACATCTCCGTCTCCTGCTCTGTCTCCCTCTCTTTATCAGGCGAGCCCTGTTGTGATGGAGGTAGAGGTCTGCTCTATTTGCATCCACTAGTCATGTGCTGCAATCACTGAATACAGATGAGCCCTGCAGGCCTGGGAAAAGCAAACCCGTTCCATTGTTGAGTCTTCAATTTTACACAGCCAGGCAATTTGGTCAGGCACCACTTGCAGTCTGAAGAAAAAGCTTGGGTCAGTGCACTTTGAGGATGAGTGATAGAAAAGTGAAGACCCAGGGAGTGCAACAAGCCTCCAGAGATGACATTGTCTAGTCAGTGAATCTAACCAAATACAACATCACCTCTCCTTTCAGAAAGCAATATGATTTGATCTAGAAAGAATACAGTGGAAATACACTAGATGGACAAAAGTATTGGGACTTGCAACTGTAACAGCATCCACTCTTCTTGGAAGGCTTTCTACAAGATTTTGGAGTTTCTGTGGGAATTTGGACCCATTCATTCTGTAGAGCATTTTTGAGGTCAGACATTGATGTTGGATGAAAAGGTCTGACTCGCAATCTCCGTTCCAGTTCATCCCAAAGGTTGTTGGATGGGGTTGAGGTCAGGACTGTGCGGGCCAGTCAAGTTCTTTCACACAGAACTCATCCAACCATGTCTTTATGGAGCTTGCTTTGTGCTCTGGGACACAGTCATGCTGGAATAGAAAAGGTCCTTCACCAAACTATAAAAAATGATTTTAAATGAACAGAGAAACTAAACAGGCACTGATCTGAAAGGAATAAAGTGGGGATGTATAATAATAATACAGTGTCATGATGTTAAGAGTGTAGAATGTTGATGATTGGAGAAAGACATGTTTAGCACTTGGTGGCAAAGAATCTGGTGGGTATCTTTTCTGGTGATGCTCTGCCAGGGCTAAAATGCGTTTTTAGTCTCTGCTTGTATTGGAGGTGTTTTGCTGTTGGTTATTTGGGTCATTTCAGCCAAATGTTTCCTCATTTTTGGTTTTGGCAAAAAAAAAAAAACACGTGCATCCCTACAAACAACACATTTTCATTGTTTCGTTCGCAGCCCAATTTTCCCATCCACCTTCTACTAAGCCAGTATAGCCAAGCCTACGTTTTGGGTCCAGATACAGTGTGCATGAGATGCCAATGTGCTGATTTGTAGGCATATCTGCTGACGTTTATGCATAAATATTTATGAAATGTAGAAACTGAAGTTACGTAGACTGCATGCAGTTATGGACAGCAGCTTGTTTTCCACAGAATTATGGTTAAACAATGATGTCCTAGCCAACACAGTAGAACTGCACGGCCTTCAGGGCTGACAGAGCGCAGTGGTTTACTCATCCATGTGAATAAGTTACCCCACCAATTCAAGCCATCACTGACACTTGTTTCTCTGCTCATCTGGAATACCTGATTAAGTTCTGACCCTTTTTATCTACTGCAGGAGTTTGCATGCATAATTTCTGTCACCGGATGCAAATGCCAAAGCTGCTATAAAAGACCTCAGTGTCGCTGTTATCCATACGGAGTCTTTATTCTTGCTGGGGACTTTATTCACTGCAGGCTGCAATTTATCCAAAATGTCTCCTGTATCACAATGGGACAAAAAAAAACTTGGATCACTTCTACACTAGTGTGGCTGATGCTCACATGGAACAGTCTTATCACTTCTGAAATTGTTCCCAGACCAGGTGAAAACCACATTGAGGACCATCAAGGTCTGGTTGAAAGGTACTGACTCTGATCCTCAGCAACCAATTCCAGCACAAAGACTGGGGTGTGTTTGTTGCCCATGTCAACGCAGATTAACACTGACATCTACACCAACTCTGTCCTGGATCACATCAACATGTGTGTGGGCAGAGTGACAACACAAAAACAAATAAGAGCTCTCCCCAGTTAGAAACACTGGATGAATATAGAAGTCTGCCTCCTGCAGAAAGCCAGATATGCAGTCATCATGATCATTTTTAGAGGCTTACAGCAAAGTCAGGGCCAACCTGAGGAGAGAAATCTCTAAGGCTAAACATTCTTTGGCCCCCAGGCGTGTATGGTAAGGCATATAGACTATCACAGATTTAAATAACCCCATACTGTGGCCCCATTTAGGTTTACATCCCTGACGTGAAAAAGTACTTCTAATCTCTCCCTGACCGGGGAAACAAGCAGGTCACCCTTAAAGCGGATTTCCAACCTCTGATGGTTGTGCCACCCTGAGCAGATTGACTGTAAGGTAGGCAGCTTGCCCAAAGGAAATACCTGCCCACGTTCCTAGACAAACGTTGGCATGGGTCTTCATGAGTATTTTCAATCTGCTTGTGGCCCAGGAAGATGACTGCCAGAGCCAAATGACTTTTGCCCAGTCACACTCACTTCAATCACTGCAAAGTACTTTGAGAGACTGGTCCCATCACATCTGAAATACTGCCTGCCCACTACCTTGGACACCTCATCTAACAACTTAGATCTCCATGGCACTCCATACTCCTCTGACCTAGCTGGACAGCCTCAACTCAGAATGCTTATGTCTGAATGTTGCTAATTGACTTCAGATGAACATTCAGTACTCTGATCCCCTACATTTTTGTATGCCTTCTTCACCCAGAGACCATGTTCTCATACATGGTTCTTACATCAAGATCAAGCATAGAGATGATACCGCAGTTTTAAGACACACTACTGGCTTGATTAGAGGGGAAGATGCGATGATTTACAGCAGGGGTGACGAACTCCGCTCCGTTTTGGTGATTTCCCTGCTCAGAAACACCTGGTTCACTTTGCCAGTTAATTGTTAGGTTTAGTGTATATGTTTGAGGAGGAGTACCATCAAACTGTGCTGGACACTGGCCCTCCAGGACCGGAGTTTGACACCCCTGGTCTACAGGAATAAGGTCCAGAACCTAACCATGTGGTCTCCTGACAACAACCTGGCTCTTAACACCCAGAGGACCATCTAGGTCAATGTGGAGAGCTGGCTTCAATTTCCTTGGCAACAAATCTTCAACAATCTTGCACAGTCCCTGAATCCTAAAATGCATTCATATTAGCGCAGTATTCCGTTCACTGTAATGTACCCACGCTAGCAAACTAAGACTACTCTTCCAGTTTTTATTTGAAAAAATATATTCTGTATTCTGATGACATTCTGTTTTTCTTCATTAAATTATATGCTGTTTTCTCTCCCAAATCTCATCATCTTTCAAGCCCACTCGCTGGCTGTGCATTCTCTGGACAATTACCTGTTCTATTCACATATTGACTTAATCAGATATTACACAGAATTTGCACTGATTTGGAAATTTAAGCTCCTTTGGGCAATGTCAAGAAATGTTCAGCCATATCAAATTGTAAACTGTTCCTTCATTAGATTTTTTAGATGTTTGAGTTTGCCCCACCAGGTTTAAAACTGCCTCCTAAATATTGAGTTACCTCACTAAGAGACATTACAGGCAGCAAATACAATACTACGACTAATATTTCAATTCACATCAATTTAAGTCCTCAAGAGGTTAGTACACTAGGGTGACAGAATGTGCACATCATTTGTAATATTTAATCTTTGACATTTGAATCCAGTCTAGTAGAATAATACCAGCTCCAGGAAGAAGCTTGAAAATTTATCAGGAGAGAACACTACAGGAGGCAGTGTCTTCCATGAATGCATGTTCCTGGCGATTCTCATTCAGGAAAAAAATAAAGCAAAAACGGTTTGTAAGATCAAAATGTCTGCAAAGTGGATTTTTGTTTTTAGTCAAAAGTATAAATACCTCAAAAGACTGAATCATAAAGATGCACTACACAATCTCACATGAAACGTACATCCACCATTACATCCTGCAATAAACTACATGATGCCTGGAAATGGGGAAATTTAAACACTGAAATTTTGCATGGCTGCATGAAGGTTACATTTTTTTTTTTACATTTTTTAAAATCGAAATCCATGATGTGGCTGAACAAGTATGTTGACTTGAAATGACCCAAATATTAATGCCAATAAATTGAACTTGTAAAAACAAAACAGAAAAGACATTCCCATGATGATGATTATGCTGTATATTGTCTGTACTCACATCTCCCCCTAGTGATGGCTGTAGGTCTGACTCCACAGTGGGGCTCAGATCCTGCCTCATCACCCAGATGGGCTCTTTGGGCTCGTCTGGAGTGTATGGCGAGCGCACTGTCCTCGTCTTCACTTCCTCAATGGCCTCCTTGATGTCTTTAATGGCCAAAGAGATGGCGTCCCTTTTCTGCCGACTGCTCTTGTCTGTCGTCTCCTCAGAGGGGCTGCTTAAAGGGGTCCTACCATCTTCTCCTTTCCCCTCCTCAGTGGGGGACTCCCGGAGCGTGTCCTCTGTCTCGGCTTGTTTGTGGTGCTCAGATTCAGGCCATTCATCCTCCTCTTCCTCCTCCCTGTCCGTGCCTGCGGCTGCGCGCTCCAGGCTCTGTGAACTCAGGCTTTCCTTCACCTCGGCTACAATCTGGTCGATGTCTTCATCTTGCTCGCAGCTGTCAGCGCGTGGATATGGTGCAAACTCTGCCTCTTTCTCTGGACTGTCTGATTCGCCATCTGAGCGCTCGTCATAGTGGTGTAGCCTCGAGCCCACGGCCTCCTGCTGTCGGTATGAATCTCGCTCGAATAGCTGGAATCCGGCCCGCTGCCGTTGCTGTGGCGTCTGGCCCTCTGCCTGCGTTCCAGGGGCTTCTGGGATCTCCTCGTACACATGCTCCTGGATAGCGTAGTCGGAATAAGGTTCAGAATAAGGCTCGTCTTCGACCTGGGCTTGGCCCTCACGGCCTGGCGTGCGGTACAGTGGCTGTGTGTAAACGTAGTTTGAGTAGTTGGGGTTGATTGCCTCTGCATCATGTCTGGGGGGTCGCTCTGTGTTAGGTAGGGGCTCACGGGGTAGCGGTGGCGGCTGAGGAGGATACTGTGGCTGTCCATGGGCCGGTCCCACAGGCTGCTGCTCTGACTCAGCACTCTCCGTATACTCCTCAGCTTCAGGCCGCAGTGGAACTCCATACATGACCTCGTCCTCAGGCTCTGCTTCCAGGGCCATGACGGCATCCCCCTCAGCCCGGTCTGTGTGGTTGTGGAAGCCGCTCTCAGTACTGGCTGAGCGGGCAAGGGTGCTGCCACCCTCTTCATCATCCTCAGGCTCTCCAGGCTGCTGCTGCTGTTCCAGCCTCTGCTGTTCAGCCCTTTCCGCCTCCCTCTGTTGTCTCTCCCGCTGCCTCTGTCTCTGCTGCTGTGCCCGCAGCCGTGCCTCCGCATCTCCCTGCCGGCGGTAGCGGGTCACCGCTGGGCGTGGAATGGGCTGCTGTGTGTGTTGCTCCGCGTCACCCTCTTCAGGTATCCTGCGGGAGGTGCGCGGACGGCTGGCCCCCTCCGAGCCCTCGTACCTACGATAGCGCTGGGCGTTTTCTCCTCCATGCCCGTTGTGGTGGTTGCGTGAGCGGCCCGAGTTGTCATGGCGTCTACGGTGGGACGGAGGCTGTTGGCCCTCGGGGCCTCGTCGCTCCAGGTCGGCTTCGGCCACTTCACTTGGCTCCTGGGCCAGGGGTGCCTCCTGGTGGCTCATGTCTAGAACAGGTGGGGTCCTACACACACAGCATCATCCCCCGCCCAGGCCAGGCTCCACTCAGCTCAAGGGAAAGTCTGCAAAAACAGGAGGAGAGAATTGAAAGTCACCCACCAAACATATAAACAATCTGTGAATCCAAAACATTGGGTTAATACAGAGTGTCTTGTTTAAATAGGCACACTATAGAAATACTCCATATCTTGAAGTCTAATGATTTCCCAGACAGAAGAAGACTGTTTAATGTATTTCATGTACTTGGATAGTAATCTTCATTGACATGCCCCCAGAACGACATCCTCACGGATTGGTTAAAGCACTACACATTACAAAGAGCCAGACAGACTGCAGATAAGGCAGTCACGTGAATTAGTGAAATCACATTTAACCCACTGTCATGCTGTCTGCCCCAGCTTAACTGCATTCATCCACTTATAGACACTAGAGAAGAGCACAAGTGAGGCGAGCGTTGTATTGTGACAATGCCAGCAGAGCATGTCTTGAAGCCTGCAAATGTGTCCTAGATCTGGAAACATCAGATACGCAACTACAGTTTTGCTTCTTCACAGTTTTAGATACATATATCCTTAAAACACAAAACAAAACAGAAAATACACTATTATACACTAAATACACTACAATACAGACAGTGAGTGCTATGATCATTTAGCACATGGAACTACAATACAGCACACAACCTGCATGGACTTGGACCATTACACAAGTGAGAAGAAGCTTCTTCTAGCATCATCTAATATAAAATATGCAAATCACCTTAATAATAATGAATTCTTTATGAGCTGGCTTGGTACAGATAAAGCATTATGGTTCTGTCAGTGATGTGTCATAATATTGATATCTTACACTATGTAAGTGTGACTGACTTTGTGAATCACAAAAGAAGGAACAGCAGCCCAGAGCTGCGCTGCAACAAATTTTAACACAAATTGACAGGAGTGATTTTTAAAGCAACTCATCCTGACGCAGTATGTACATTAGATATACTTGAGGCAACACCTCCTTTTTTTAGTCATAGGAGCAAAAACAAACCACACACACACACACACACACACACACACACACACACACACACACACACACACACACACACACACACACAC
>JBBJLR010000042.1:7246611-7262783 GCA_037577145.1 Brachypetersius gabonensis | reverse complement strand
TGTTGGGAGGAGGATGCTGAGGAGAGACTGAGTGTGTTGGGAGAAGGATGCTGAGGAGAGACTGAGTGTGTTGGGAGAAGGATGCTAAGGAGAGACTGTGTTGGGAGGAGGATGCTGAGGAGAAGAGGAAGGTCTAGTAAGAAGTTTATGAATGTGGAGAGGGAGGACATGCAGGCAGTTGGTGTGAGAGAGGAAGATGCAGAGAGAAAGAAACGGAGACGCCATGGAAATAATCCACTGTGGCGACCCCTAATTGTGAGCAGCCGAAAGAAGACGACAAGTAGATAATTTTGTAAACATTACAAAATGTAATGTTTACAAAACACTATTATTGCCCCTCGTTGGAAGTAAGAGCCCACATGAATTCAATGATTAAGAGGTGTGTCTCACTACTTTTGTCTATGTAGTGCATCTATCTATATAATTTGTACTATCGTGAAAACACTGAAAACATGGGATGGGATGTATGAAATTCTTTCTCTGTATTTAACCCATTAACCAAGTCAAGAAGTGGGCTACCACCAACAGGGGTGACTGGGGAGCAGGGGATAGTATCTTGCTCAGTGGTGTTACTAGCAGTCTTGGGATTTGAACCTACAACCTTCTGATTGCAGGGGCAACTCCTTAACCACCAGACCTCCTGCTGCCCCACTATGGAGCAATGGCAGAAGGTGGTCTGTTCTGGTAAATCACATTTTCTTTAACATCATGTGGATGGCTGGTGTGCGTGTACCTGTGGAGGAGATGGCACCAGGCTTAACTAAGGGAAGAAGGCAATGCAACGGAGGCAGTGTGTTGCTCTGGATAGTAAATCTGGTTAATCTGACACCTACCACCTACCTGTACACCAGTTACTCCCCACCCTGGAATACTACTGGGATTCTGTAGTATAATAGGATAATGATTGCCACAACACTGCAAAAATGTTTCAGCAATGTTTTGAGGGACATGACAAAGAGATCAAGGCACTGAGTTGGCATCCAATTTCACCAGATCTCAATCCGGGATGTGCTGGACAAACTAGTCTAATCCATGGAGGCCTCACCTCGCATTTTACAGACTTAAAAGATCTACTGCTAACGTCTTGGTGCCAGAAACCACAACACCCCTTCAGAGGTCTCGTGGAGGCCATGCCGCAACAGATACATGTTCCACCAACATTAGGCAGGTGGTTTTAATGTCATGAATGATCTGAGCATGTACTGAATCTAGTAGAACATAAATGCAAGTGATACTATTATCCAATGTACACATTAGGTCTGTAAATATTAGACCACAGCCATTCATCATTTGGTGAGAAAATAAAATTGAGGTTTTAACCCAAGTCTTACCAAGGTGGCCTCTTCCCTAATGTTACCTTGCTGTATACAGGCTACTCAGTAATGTTTCAGGAACTACGAGAGACATTCAAAAAGATTCTACACTTTTTAAACTTTCTTTATTAAGAATTTCAAAAACAAATCACTTTTTTACAGTCACCTTCTTTTGCGATGCCATGTTTTGGTTGAGCACGTAGCCACAGATGCACCGTTGCACCAAAAAGGTGGAAATCAGATGCCAACAAAATAATATACATCCCTTGTTTATTAGTGTTTCTAGAAAATGCATACAAAAAGAAATCAGAAATCTCCTTTCTTTTTACTGAACAAGAAGCATTAAAGCACAAGGGTCTCTGTTTAAGAGAAATTTTATTTCATGTGGTAGGCAACTGACAAACATTTACTGTGGATACATGTCTTTTTAATCTACAAATAAATATAGACATGAATGAATGAGATGCTAAATTTGTTAGTTACTGTGGTTGAAAAAAAAAACCAACTACAGTACCTTATGTAAACTTACCTAAAATTCATGAAAAGGAAAATCCCCCAAAAAACCCATGACTGCATTTCTTCTTCCCAACATTTGATGAAATTCATGAGAATGCGTCTGCATAGATGCACCAGCGCGTTTCAGCTCAGTTCTTCATATGCGGCGTTACAGAGTTCAATCCACAGACATAAGGGGGAAAAAAACCCTAACAAATGCAAACATTTTTAACTTCTTTTGAGACGCCATAAATTAATATACTTCAAGCTGTTAGAGTTATAGCTTTCAACATTGAGCGGGATATTAGAAGAGTTAAGGTGGAAGCCCTGAAAAACGGTAAGACTCAGTTCTCAAACAACTGCTTTCATCTATAAAAGACTATACAAGGTCCAGTGGGGTTTACTGAGCATGTAGTCACTAGTGGCAGAACTTGTATAGCAGTAGCGTGAAAAGCAAGAGAAACTAAGGATGATACTTTTCTCCTTTTTGTGCCTGCTTGGACCATTGAAGCAGAAAAAATACAAAGATTCCAATCATTTCTGAACAACAACAAAAAAAAACACAAAACAATAAAAGGCAGCTGTAACAAGAAGACTTTTCAGGTGAAGATGATAAGTCTCGGTTTGGTGTATAGAAGTCACTAATTTTAAGCATGTGAGGTTTAGTGTAACAAATGTTGATCACTATTTAAAGCTGTCCATTAGGGCTCTGATCTACATCAGCTGTTGCACCTTATTGTGCATTTGTGCTGAGGACAGAACCAAAAGTTCTATGATGCACGATGATATAACAAAACATGAGCACCCAATGACACACTTGAACAACAGATTCCTTTTTGTCAAGAGATAACTGGGAAAAGGACAGCCTAGCTCTCAGCACACCTGGCCATACAGGGACAGTGGAGTGAAGGAAAAATGGACTTTATTGCCAAGCAAAAAAACTAAGCCAACCATCACTACCACTCCGGACTGCTACGGCACCTCAGAGCAAACACAGTGCGAGGCAGACGCTCCAGAAAGGCCTGCTATCAAAAGCCAAACTGAAACAGCCCTATTTAAACTCACTACAAAAGGGTATAGGTGGAACACTTCAAAGTATAAGATCACTGTGCAATTGCGCAAAGATTTCCTAAGATGAAAGGTACAAAACTAGGCTTGAATTCATTAACGCTAAGGTCCAGTTTTTCAGACGAAAAACCTAGACCTGAACACAACTGTCAGTAGGTATTATTACTTCTACTTTATAAGCAAACTAAATCTGTATCTAAGGAACTGTTTCAGTTCTAGATACGCTAAAGAACATGACACTTTGTTTCCAATTATTTTAGTGTTTAAAATAACACAAAAAAGAAAAGCGATTCAGTTTGCCAGGAAATAGTTTTGCATACGCAGCAAAACCGTAAGTCAGTCTGAAAGCAACATAATTCATAAGATTGACAAAGTCATACTGGCTATGCAGTTCTAACATCCAGGCCTCTAGAAATGTGCCATAAATGACCTCCACTACTTTTACAAGACTGCGATTTCCAGGGTTATTACAAGAGGTTGGTAATTATTGTAGCAGGGTTGGATCACCCAAGACTGCAGAAGAATTCATTAGCTGTAATAAATCATGAGTGAAGCAGTGAAGCTACCATAAACTTTACATCAGATTTTTTTTAGTTTTTTTTTGTTTTGCATAAATATACTTCAATAGTAGTGTTAAAAGATAAGCAGCATCTGTCAACCCAGGCCAGTTAAAGCTTTGTTGTGTGGGTGCAGAAAATAAGCACCATTCGACAAGTGTTAGACTTTAACTTGGTAGCTTATACTGATTCTAATTAAGTAAAACCATCCACATGTACAGATGAGTGGAGGAAAAGACTTGCGCTATATGGCGAACGCTAAAATTCCCCTTCATAAGGAAAACCCTCGCTCGAGTAATTCCATGCTGCGTAAAACGGATAAAAAACACAGTTTGTGCTTAAAAGCAGAGATTCATCTGTCGTTCAAGGTCAGATGATCTTCATTGTTCTAGAGTGGAATGAATGTGCTTCTATAAGATTATAGAATTGAATGTGAGGCCTGAGCCACTGATACAGCAACAGATAAGACCTTAAATAAAACCTACAATCCCACAAACAGCACACTTTTCCGCCATGAATTTATCAGCTGCATACAAAAACTGTTCATAAATATTGATCAGAAAAGGCTCAACTTAGTCTTTTGTTGTCTGATTTTGAGAATGTGTAAAAATCTTTGATTGTGCTCACATTGCTGTGTCTGATTGTAGCAAAACGCTCTGATATTTGTATGTGCCAGTACAAAAGCTTGAGGAAGAGACGGAGACAGGCATCCGGGCCCTGTATGCTCTTGATTAAATAAAAGAGAGAAAGTGGGTCAGGGCTCTAAGACTTCCCTAAAGTGTGCACTGAAGTCTCTCTTGACAGGAACTCTACAACTACTGAAGGCAGCATCATTAGAACATCCTGCAGCCGTAAGTTATGGAAGACAAAAAAAAAACAAACAAAAGAAAACAAGTCTTAACAAAAACTTGTGAAAGAAAATGATATAAAACGTTGTTCATAGCTGACAAAATATTGAACCAGACCTGAGATATTAAGATATCAAGAACCTGAACTAAAGCGGACAATGCAGACAAGTGTCACTCTGCCAAGGCTCATTGGTTTTCATCATGAAGGGGAATTCACTCACTGACAAACTGGAATCCAGCCACTTTCAGAGGGCAGTTCGAAGGTGGGTGGTGGCAAATGTTAAGTTGACCTATCAGGGCATGCCCACGTCCCTGTGTTTCTTGGGCTACTGACCTATGACAGAGTCCAGCCACTTTCTGTAAGCATTGGCAAAACGGCCTTGCTCTGGGCTTCGGCAGCTACTGAGGATTTTTGAGACAAACACGTGTTCAGAGGGGAGGCCGGGGCAGGGTGGAACCGGCCCTCTCTTTAGCCGCTTGGTGTCCTGCGTGTAGCCTCCATGCTTGCTGCTGTCTGGCACGCAGTCCACGTCCATGGCCTGCGAGCTCCTGCCTTCACCGTGTGCCTCTGAAACTTCAGTGAGGAGGGCGGCGGTGTGGGTAAGAGCCGGAGACGGGGGCCCTGCACTCTGACCGTGCTTCCGCCAGTGGTGCCATAGATAGAACACATGTCGTCTGTTGATGAAACGGGTTCATTATAAGCATCAGAAATAGGGGAAAAACATAATCATACTGCCTAGATAAATGGTTTTGAGTTATTTAAGCTATTGGGGTGGTCACGACCTAGTGTGTAGGATTCTCGTCTCTGGACCAAGAGGTCATGGGTTCGAATCCTACCTTCAGTACACCACCAGTGGGTTCCTGAGCAAGACCCTTAACCCAGAGTTGCTCCTGGGAGACTGTTCCCTGTAGTTAGGGAATGGAAGTCACTTTGGATAAAAGCTTCTGATAAATGTTGTAAATGTAAATTTATTAATCTGTTATTACTCTTTATGGTAAACACCAGACGACACTAAAATAAACCTTATGATCATAAAATCAGTTTTGTAGTAGTAGTTGTAGAGATGTGTGCTAGTTAGAAGATCAAAGGTTTGGTTCCAGACCTCTTCGACAATGCCCCGATCCAGTGCATGGATTTTCTTTCAAATACACCAGCAGAACACCTGATTTAGTGTAATGAAGTATTGACTGAGCCAAAATGGATACTAAGCTTCCACACAGGGAGGTTTGGAAAAGACAAATATGCTCATGGGCATAACATCCTCAAAAAATAAAATACGCATCAAAAGAAATTATTTTCTGTTGATCATAATGTATGAATTTTTGTATTCTTTTTCATGGTACTTCTTACTAAAACCTCAAATTTACCTCAATGGTGTTTTCAGTTTTTGTATCTCTATCTCTATTCTTATGGTATTGTGGCAATTGTCCATTATTAAGGCCATTTTTAACGTGTAGGTTTTGATTAATTGATTAACCATCCAAATAATATTTACTTTCCTCATGTGATTCCTCCATGACTTCCAGGTATAGGAGAGTTCTGGGCTTTATCAATTTACAGACATACGTACATATCAAAATACACATGACGTCACATGGTTCTATTAAGCTGTTCTGTTTTATATAATCCTATCCTACCTTAGGAATATTAATTGTATTATGTGATCATCTTTATTCTTATTTCTGTTCATTTTAATGCTTTCATGATGAAACCCCAAGATTAATCCTATTATAACTACACATTATGTAAACGACTATGTAACTTATGTACATTATGTAGGTATTACATCCAGGTCCTTAAGGTTTAAGGTATTAAGCAAACATTTAATGTAACATCTTTTTAATGTTATGCTGTTCTTTCATAAGGTGTTGCTGTTATTTAAATCTAATATGAAGGACACAGGGCTGCATTTTCATGCATGAAAATGACTTTATGTTTATAGTAATAGTCCCAATTGAAAACCGCTATAATAGTCTTACAGTAAGAGATAATCATCTCTCCCTTACTGTAAATGCAGTGGGAACAACATAGTAAATTAGATCCATCTGGTGTGCTCTGGTACTCCTAAGGATGACAACAGAAGCTGAAGCGGTGTAAACACTATTTATCGAGCAGCTGCTGTTCTATAGAGACGAGGGGACAGAGACAGAGTGCAAGAGAGAGAGCGAGACAGAGTGTGTGTGTGAGAGAGAGAGAAAGACAGCAAGAGAGAGAGACAGAGAATACCCTTCAGTGAGCTATGGCTCTGCAGCACAGGATCATCTATCAAACCATAACACTGCGCTATAAACACATCAGGCCAGTCTAGGAGAAGGCCAAGGACAGCCTACTGGAGACAAAGTCAAACTACTCACACACTGCACAGCCAGCCTGCTCAAGCTGGCTCTGATGGTGACTGATGGAGCAACTTCCATAAGCACAGCATGCAGCTGGAGAACACATTTTACCTGATCTCCAATCCAGATGGAGATTAATGTGAAGAGCCACTGTGTGGAACTCTTGCTAATGTCTTTAACAGCCCGATTGGTGCAGAGCCAGAAAATAAGACATTTAGAATGACTTGAATGGGTCTCAACTCATAATTTTTAAATCGATGGCGCTCCAAGAACAGTCTCACTTGGTAGACTTGTTCAGCCGGGTGATCAGTTGCCATAAAAGAAATTCTCTCAAACTATAAATAAATAAATAAATAAATAAACGAATAAATAAATAAAATAAATAAATAAATAAATAAGTACAAATAAAATAAAATAAAAAAATTAAATCTCTTACATTTCCTCAAATACTAGTTTCAATCCATGTCTGGGAAACTGACCCAAAATTGCTAAGACAAACTGTACACCTGTGGATCTCTGTCAGCTTGCGGTTTGTTGGTGACAGGAGCTACACTGAATTATCTGCTGAAATGGTAAACATTTGCATGTTATAGACTACGTACATTACCCAGTACAGACTAATATTAAGATCTCACCATGCAGTTACAATACGAGTTCAGTTTGGATAGTCCCTGAGTCACAGTAACTATGTTATCTAAAGTAATATGTTAATTTTATATTTAAAGCAAACCATATCTGTACCTTTCCATAATTATCAAAAGGTTGCTTGTCTTGTCAATTACATTTTCAAGCTAGATAGCTATGTAGCTGATAATGCTGTCAGGCTTTTTATTCAGATAGGACACTAGTGTGATTTCCTAAATAGTGAAATAGATTAAGAATAATTGGTTCAATAATTGGACTGTGGGTGGATGGATGGATGAAAGGTTTTCTTACAGCAGTGATGAAAAGTTATCCTACACAGAATGTTGAGGTTTGTCCCATAGTAATATTTTTACAGCTAGTACTGTGCTGTCTTGACTCTTGGCTTAAGTCTTCAAGCCACCAGCTTCGTGAAATAACCCCAGATATGTGGATCAAACAATGTAATAAAATATTTAGGATCTATTAACTGTCCCCTAAATCTAAGGTTAGATATCCTTCCCGCCTACCTGTGACACCACAGTGTCTCATGGCCTGGATAAGACTCAATGAGGTCAGTGCAGAGCTCCATCTCCTCATGGAAGAGCTGAGGAATGACACTTGCGTGGGGGTCATCCACTGTCCCCCCTGTGCGGTCCCCATTAGACTGATGAATCTGGTGGGACTCAGCCGGGTTATGGGGAGGGAGGTGTTGACTGCCTGTCTGAAGCCTCTCCAACGACTGACCCAGCTCACCCAGCAGAGCCTTGAGAAGGAACTGGCGGTAGTGGAAGCCACTGTGGTCAGAAACGTGCACGGACACCCAGAGCCTCGTGGAGGACAACTCGTCATGAAGAATCTGCAGCAGCAGGGCACAAGCGCACTAATGATACACTCCATAAACAGTGAGTGGCATCTAGATTTCTAAGAAAATCTATATTGGCTGGGGTCAATTGATCTATCCACACTCCACGGAGTTATTTTATAGCAACGGTTGCAAAATTGAACAAGCTTTATAGAACACTGACCAAAAGTCCCATCAAACCTAACGCAACATTGTAATGTATTTTTTGTCCCATTTATTTTGTATATGTATGAAAGATCACACTGATGGAAAAATGTGTAGTTCCAGAAATCTGAAAACCTTCTGAAACGAATAGATTAGATATTTGATCATCACCTGAACTCACCAAACAAACTGAAATTCCTGCTGATTAGTGGAGCAGAGTGTAAAGAAGATCTTATAACTCTTTGCGGATAAGTAACAGGAGTCCCTTTCTTGATTACAAATTAGCCTTGAAAGATTAAATCAGAAAGTATCTGTCCAAATCCGTTTTGGTCCATTAAAACCGCTGGCCCCTCCTGTTCAATTCAAGCCCTGAAGCGCTCACTGTGCCCTGGAACATTTGCCTAATTCTGAATCCCATTAAGGGCCGATAAGGACACATGAAATGGCCTGAGATTCAGTGAACCCTGAGATCTAATAAGCTTTCCTAACTACCAGTCCACAGTTCCAGCTCTTTCTACAATGAGGAAAATACTCAAGCACAAAACAGGTCACCTCTCAAAGGCCCTAAGGGGCTTCAGTAAGACCCGGGCAGCAAGAGTAGTCAGTAATAAGGTCATGTAAAATCAAAAAGGATTTGACACGCTGTGTCGTTTGGGTATTTTTTCCACTACAACTTTGTAGGTTCATGAGACAAAGAACAAGAAAATGCTAGCACTGACAAAGAACTGTAAAGAGTACATTTTCAGCCCTCAAAAACTTCAAATACAACACTATTCCTCTCCAACCAAAACAATCTGTATTGTGCCAAATCTAACATGTGTCTGGCACTTAACCCATTCTATTGTCTAATGCGGTGAGAATGTTAAACAAGAATGAGCGTTCAGTCTACCTTCAGACTGCCTTTCGCCATGTGCTGTAGGACCCAGATGCGGTGGGACCAGGCATTGTAGTTGCTAGGGTAGCGGCTGGCTGCATCCGCGCACACACTCATTTCCTCCTGAAGTGCTCTCTGCAGCCGCTCACTGTGCTGGAGCCTCTCAGCATCCCCTCGCGGCTCGGCCTGACCCTGCTGCTCCTTCTGTCTCGAGGCGGCAGGACAGCACTCCTTCTGTAGCCTCTGCAGCACCCACCGCCTGCCAGCCACAACATCAACCTTTAAACAGGTGGCTGCACTGAAGAGACTTTTACATTCCTATTGTCAATTTCAATAGGCATCATATGCTGGCATGTGAATTTATTAACATGTACGGTCACTGTACTGCAAACCATGGTGCAGAGATATACATGTGAAAAACCATTCAAATGTTTGGAATCGCTGTTTTAAATCACATTGCACACATCAATCCAGTACCAAGGTATCAGAATTGAGCTGATATCAGCAAAAAAGCTGGATCAGATATGAAAAAAAAAAAGAGGATAAGAGATCCTCCAGTTCCTCCAGTTGTTGTTTGATTTGTGAAATTCCATCAGCTCCTGATTTAATTCAATGAAGTCAAACCAGGTTTCTGATGGAAACTACAAGTAATAGTGAACTTTCACAAGGAACAATGATATTCGGCAAATAACTCACTGCTTGTCTAAACAATTTATACATATTTTCACAGGTCCCCGAGACTTTTGCGCAGTACTATAATTGACAAACTGTGCTACATGCAGCTCTTCTGCACTTATACATCACTCATATACTGAAGTTCACTCTGCCCAGTCGAAATCCCACGGCCCGAGTGCATTCAAACAATCAGAGTCTATCAACTGAAACTGGGGCATAGATATGTGCCTACGTAAGTGAACGCTGAGCAGAGCGCTCTCTGCGTTACATCATTAACACACACATGACAAAAAAAACACTTCTTGTATAAGTACACCAAACATGGCCTTCAAATGCTTTCAAAAAAAGAGAAAGGGGTCTGCTAACTAATCAGGGAACAGAATTTCGCAATTCGAAAATACACCTTTCCCCTCAAGAGTTCTGTAAGATTCAGGGCAGCAGTGTGACCCCCATTTCCTCAACACCCCTCAGGGACCTGGTGACTACACATTACTGGTCTACCAGCACTAACAGCTGACAGCACCTGATCTGAAGTGATGGGAAGAAAAACGCATCTTGATGGAGCACAAAAAATAGAAGGCCTGCCTGGTCCAAGACAGGATGCAAAATTGCAGAACTTAATTCATATCCTTAATATTTCAAAAGACCTGCTGATCTGACCTCGTTTGAGTGCGCGCAGAGAGAAAGTAATCTTTGGAGGATCCGTGTGGTAGCTGCTTTAACTGGGTTAGGATATATAATATTCATTCTGCATTAATACCACAGAGGCACAAACAGTACAGAAGTGTTTTCAAAGCTGAAGAATCAAAAGCAGCCCCCCAACCTGTGTATCCATGTCTCTGGGCTCTTAGGATACTTGGTCAGTGCTAATTTCCCCAAGTAGAGGTCTTTTTCTGGATTCAGTACTCCACACTGAAGCAGCTCCTTCCTACAAATTAAATGAACCAGAGCACAAAAATTTACCAATTACAGTCATTCCAATAAGACACAATGGATCCAGCAGACCTGAATCAGGTACACTGTGTGTTGACAGGAGCTCCCCCTAACGGACAATAGACTGCAAGTGCAAGTATTGAGCAAGTACTACAGGAGACTGGACATTTGATTTCCAAGGCTAAACTAGAGCCACTACTGTCTCCTCATTTAATTTAGGGGTCGCTCCTTTCCAAGTTTTTTATAAAAATGATTCTGCTCTCTGGAGAATATATTAAGAATATGCTCTTTTTTCCTTTTAAACACATGAAAGTAGTCTGAACATCCTAGATGTTTGATGAAGGTTTTCTTTAAGCATTTGCAAGGGCATTCTATAAAAAGCAGCCCGTGACTCAGCTGTTGGGAAGTCAATGGGAAAATTTTATCTAAAAATAGTTATCTGCAGGGCAGATTATTTGTGGAAAAGGAAGATATTTCTTAAAGGAATATAGCCTACAAACTGTAAACTGCATTCCCAGTGTGCTATTTTGGTGCTTCATGGACAAAGACTGTCAAAAATAGCCATATAGTTGCATTCTGTCCATCTCTGGAATGATTTTATCACAGTTGCACCGTTTTAGAAGATCTTTTTTTTTTGTTTTTTGGCATAAGCACACGCCATCAAGACACATTCAATGTTAACCAAGTTGAATCTATACCTCAGAGCTAAAAAACAGCTCTGTATATGAAAATGTGTATCATCACACCAATACAAAGTGTCCAAAGGTGACAAGTGGTTCTAAAATTTAAATGTAACATATTTTAGTTGCTTAACAGGTTATTCATACACACAACAAACAGAACTGAACAGATTCAGTACCTGACATTCCAAGCCGTGGTAAAGTCTGGGTTTAGCAACAGTAGTGTGGAAGTGATGTCCACCAGCACTGAGTGGAAAAGAGAGAGTGTTTACCAGCAAAGCTCATATCATCTGTTATTAGTAGTATTCCTGAACACATCAGATACTACAGCAAAGGCATAAATGTCTCTTGAACTCAAGCTCCCTCTTCTTCTCGAAACAAACAAGCATTACCAGCATACCAGTAACAAGCCTCACCCAGTGTCCTCTTCACATCTTTGATACAGTTTATCATGAAGCGATGGAATTAGATAATTGAATAAGAAATGCACTCACCCTCCCTGTCCAGCCACTGCTTGCGTTGTCGGTAGAGCAGCAGCTTGTTGTGCACATAGGGGAGCAAGAACTTGACGCACCAGCTTTCTACTCCTAGTTTATTCTCCACCAAGACAATGGGGCTTCTGTTGTATCTCGCCTCCGGGCACGGTATGAGACCAATTTCATCTCTACAACAAAGAAAAAGATAGACAAAATACACATAAAAGAACAGAACAAGGACAACTTTGGAAACCTAACAATGTAACAGACCAGAGTTAACCCTAGACTACTCTTGCAGATACACAGGCTTCAATAATAGACACAACCTTTATGACAAAGACTAACCTTCACCATCACTGAACATTTGGGTCTGGTAAACACTTCAGATGCTTTCGAACTCCAAACAAGGTTATATTACATGATCTGTCCAAAAGCTTCCTGAGACTCCTGACACAAATCATGTATTTAAAAGGTTCATCAGTTGTTCACACAGCTGTTCAATTGGGTACACGCTGCATTATCTTTTCCATGGACATGCTTTTCAGTAAAATATGACATTCTGGAGCAGCCACACAGGAGATCAGTAAGCCCTCTCAAAATGATATCGCAGACTCAAAACCACATCACAACACTTCAAAACAGGATCTGTATTACATACAACAACATACGCCCAACCATCATTTGTCTAATTAGTAATTCACTTAACTGCAAGTTAATTATCTGTAGTATTTACACCCCAGAATGTGTATATAGCATAATGCCTTTCAGATTGAGGTTTCTATTGGATTGATTTAGACTATAAATTACATCATTCTTGTCTCTGTGTTTGTGTGACTAAGATTTCTGACTCTTTCTGATTAAAGAGAAAAAGAGAAAGTTAGAAATGAAGTTAGCAGCCCTAAACTTGGAAAAGCTTCGTACCACGACAACAGAAAATACAAGTAAGCTGCTTGTAAGCAAAAATATGAGAGCTTTATCTAGACAGTAGTAAAAAAAAAAAAAGGCAGCACATTAAATAACATGTAAACAACCTTGTGAAGCATCTGTTAGCTTAGCTTAGCATAGCATTGCAAGACTCCACTTAAAGACACCTGTCCGGAGAGCAGCTGTAGCACCTTGGCTAGCTCTCAGAAGTAGTCTGCTGTTGCTGCCAGCAAGGGACAGCTGCACACTTCCAAGCACCGGTGCAGAAAACGAGGAAGAGAAGAGAGCAAGCGAAAGCTACGTACATGTTGGGGTTTCTCTTAAAGGCGTTGGTGATATCTTTGACAACTCTTTGGACCAAGACATCCACCTCCTCTTCCGACTCGGCCATTTTCAGAGAGCCGCCGACGTCAGCGCCAGTGACTCAACCTCATCCGGGACTTTTGTTTGTTTATTTATTTATTTAAATTTGTTTATTATTTGACTTGTTTGCAGTTTGTTTGCAGGCGTGGCATGGCAACACGAATGGCGGCATAGCAAATCATGTATACAGTACACACACACACACACACACACACACACACACATATATATGTATATAATATTATTATATAATAATAATAATAAAAATAATAATAATAATAATAATAATAATAATAATACATTTTATTTATAAGCGCCTTTCACAACACTCAAGGTCCCTTTATAGAAAAACATAAACACATTTGCATACAAAATACATTAAAATACATATACATACAAAAAGGATACATACGTATGGATGATCGTGGTATGAGGTGTGAGTCAGTCGTGTGGGCTAAACTAATATTTATTTATTTATTTATTTATTTATTCATGTTTATTTTGGGGTTTTTTTAATTATTGATTGATTTAAATTTGTTGTTTTTTTGCAGGCGTCGCATGGCAACGCAGACGGCGTCTTTGGAGACACGAAACCTTACAAAGAGCCCCTTTAGTACCAACAGTTTTTAAATGTTTTAAAAACTGTATTTACATGCCTGTGTAATTTAATTCTCTGTTACACTGTGTTCGTGTGTTTAGTTGAATTGAGATGAATTACAGCAGACCAACGTTGATTTCGAACTGGTAAGTATGCAACAAACTATACAGAACCATAAATAATACAATGATACTAAATGACACTTTCATTTTCTCAACAAAGGCACAAACACAGGGAAGCAGAACCGAAAGATTACGATATCGCTGCTGCTTGTCGAGATGGAAGAAAGAATCTACACAAGTCAACATATAAACATTTTGGGACTTGCACGGATGCGGTATGTGTGTATGGAGATACACTGTATGAACAAAAGTATTGGGACACTTGACCTTTCCAGCAACAGGGACTTTAAAGACATTGCATACATACACCACTCTTTTTCAACTATAAGAGCTTCCACTCTTCCTGGAAGGCTTTTAAGAAAGATTTTGGAATTTCTGTTGGTAATGTGTGTTGGATGGGGTTGAGGTCAGGGCTCTGTGTGGGCCAGTCAAGTTCTTCAACTCCGAACTCATCTAACTGAGGCACACTCATGCTGGAATAGAAAAGGTTCTTCAGTCCACAAAGTTGCAAGCATGGCGTTGTCCAAAATGTCCTAGTATGCTGAAGCATTAAGACTCACCTTCAGTGGAAGGAAGGGACCACTGAATTCAGAATTGTGCCCCAATACTTTTGTTCAAATAGTGTATTAATTGTTATATATTTGCTGTAATCTGTTAAATGTCATACTTTCAGGGCTGGGGCACAACAACTGAAACGCAGATGTCCCAGTATCTATTGAAGAAAGAGTATGAAGTCGTGGAAACTCCAAAATCAATGGTGAAAGCCAGGTTCTTCCAGTCTTTGGTACATGACAGGTATAACAGTACCCATATCATAGATAGATATTTTTGTATTTTAACTTTTTATTCCCTGAGTTCCTCTTATGGTGTTTGTCATATTTCATATTTCATTTTTGATCGAACCTCAATATATACACTATTTATGAAAAGGAGATTGTTGTTACTGCGCTTTTCAGACTGACATATGTAAATGACCTCTGTTGTGACTGGCTGACCTGTATTGTACCTATTTATTTGTCCATCCATCCATCCATTCAGAGAAACAGGAAATTCAGGGTGCAAATCGATTCTTCCCTGCCATGCACCAGACTATAATAAAATGTAAGTAAATTATCCATTCTTTGCTACCCTCAAGTGCCCTGCACAGCAGTACTTTAGTTTTTTATATGCCCTTTTCTTCATTGTATACACCCCATTTTGAAATAGTTTGTATCAAGACTGTTGTTACTGTGATGTCCAGTAGAGGGTGATGGTCAGTAAGTTAATGTGCTGCCCCACATGAGCCTCAGGTCACCATACCAAATTATGTGGCTATAGGGGCAAGTCATATTGTGATTTCTGGATCAGCTTTGGAATAAGATGGAGGAGAATTTGTGATTCAAAACTAATCATACAGTATTTGTATCTGATCTCATGAATGCTCTCAAAGCTGAACAAAATCAATGTTTCAACATCTAACATAGACTGTTGAGTTTGCAGGTGTTACTCCAAAGCCCTTTTTAATTAATTCTAACTTTATCATGAATGAGTGCTACAGATTTCCAAAAGGTCACAAAGAATTTGGAAAAAAACAAGTTTTTCCACTCTTTCTCTCGCAGGAGGCCTCTTTCCAAGGCATTTATCCTCCTGATTCTTGCAGGGAAGCGCACCAATTTTAAACGCTCACATCAGGCATTTCCCGGTGTGCTTGGTCTGCTGGTCATGTAACAGATCACAAGAGGTCATGCTGGCGCACCGAACTCCGCAGCAATACAGTAGTTGCATCATAATAACAAAAGACAGCTTTTGGCTTCAGGTTTGGCTAAAACAGTAGTAGCCAGAGTTATTGCGCTGAAAAAAAGATTATTTAATCTTGCACTTTTGGTGATGAATATTGTTAGCATAGGCCCAGTCCTGACTCGGGAGTTCAGTAGATCCTTCCTTTTAATGCTAACTCAGGAAATATAAAAGTACATTTCCAGACAGGTTACTTTACATGACTCACTGTATAAGCTGTCATGTGTTTTATACACAGTTCTGTGCTACAAATGTGTGTGTGTGTGTGGTGTGTGTATATATATGTATGTGTGTGTGTGTGTGTGTGGGGGGGTGTATATATATATATATATTAGGGCTGGGAAAGTTAACGCGTTATTATCGCGTTAACGCATTATTCACTTAACGCCGACAATTATTTTATCGCGCGTTAACGCAGGTTTTTACAATCCTTTTATTTTGAAAGTCGGTGCTTTCCCCGAAGTAACGCGAGCAGCGGCGGACTGGGACTTTCTTTACCAGGT
>JBBJLR010000042.1:7235869-7246511 GCA_037577145.1 Brachypetersius gabonensis | reverse complement strand
GACAGATATTCATCTATCTGTCCATCTATCTATCTACACTGTCTGTCCTGGAGCTTAGTCATTTTTTGGTTATTGTCAGAAACCAGTACCGTAAAGACCTGATTCTTGAAACCTATCCTTAGACACCACCGATGCACCAAACACATTAAGTGATCTAGTGATATTTGTGGCTTTCTCTGTATTATACGTTCTGGCTTCTGTCTACTTGTGAATGCTAAAAGTAGAGTGACCCATTGCACTGATTATTGACCTGCTATTGGTAGTACTAAAGTCTGAAGCCTTCGTTTATTAGACATTAGCTGACTTAAATGGTGTTTACACAAGTGTGGCAATGTCTTATTCACTGCTGAGAAACCAAATGACCATCTTGTGAAACTTGCTGACACCACGTTTAATGTGCTGAGTTAGCTTGAGGAAGCTCATTAGGGTGGAAGTAAGCACAGTGCCTGCCATAACTCGACAGCAATTTTCCCGCAAATCCACATGCGCATTTATTTTGGCGATTTATAATTACATGTTACGGTGCGAGATGCTTAGAGTGCTGTCTCTGTGTCCTTTCTGAAATTGTAGGTTGTCTGGACTGGCTTCCTTTCAGTGCACATTAGAGATTTGTGTCACATGTCTATAAATCAATATGGATTGTGCTTGATGCACTGAAGACTGCATCATGACTCTGTGCTGTAAATAGAAGTGCTCAATACATGCCCTATAGTCCTATGGTCCAAACAGCCAGAGTCTGTAAACAGATGCTTTAACACAGTGTCTTTTTTTTTTATTTTTATTTTTTTTACAAACTTAAAATTATGAATTAATTTTTTTTTTATGTACATTTTTTGGGGCTAAAAATCAAATAAACACAATTCAAAAGTAGTTTCTCACACATGTTGGATTGTTAAGTAACGTCTTAAATAGACGTCCTTATGTCATTTTGACTCGTTTTGTTATCGAAAATCATACAAATCTAAAAGAAAAACTTATATTCAAAAGGCCGATTGGACTGTTTTTAGCTGTACAAATACAATTGATTGATTTATCCATTTAAAATGTGTTGTACTTACTTTCATTACTTCTTTGCTATATTACCACATTTACAAATATGTCTTGTTACGTCAGTCATATTGTTGGAAAATCTAAGTCATTGTTTCCACAACTTTTTCATCTTCTTGATGTATGCTCATATCACACTAATGTTATCCTCAAAACTGTCCAGATTAGATTATTTGTGTAAATGCTTCCTTTAACAGGCCTTTCTTGTATTTTCCAGGAATATACAGATTGTCAAATGTGAAACAGAAAGCAAAATCTCTTCCTCTGCTGCTGCCACAACGTGTAGAATGTGCCTGCAGACCTGCAGCAGATGAGTTAAGTTTTATCGATTGCCAGTGTCTTAAAAAAGCCGCAGAGATGTACCAAATTGTTCCAGCCACCGTCGGGGATGTTGGCCTGAGTGCCATGCGCCAGCACACACCACCTAAGAAGAAGAGGGTGGATCGGAAGGGACGGCGTCTGATTGCAGCAAGTTTGATTGGCGCAATGCTGGTCATCGCAGCGGTGGTTTCTTGGTGCTATTACTCAGCTTCTTTAAGAAAGGCGGACTTGCTGATGACAGAACTGCTAGACCTGAGGAAAGATGGCTTTGTCATCCATAACTCAGCTGGACCTGTCATCTTCCGCATGGCATTCAGGTATATACTGCTGAGATAATTTTAGTAGAGGATAGTATTAGCAAATTGATATTTTAATTAACGTCCCTTAAAGCTTGGTATTAAGAGAGTTGTAGAGATTTAATTTAACCCAATTATTAACATTGAGAAATGAATGAAAAGTATTCATAGAAAAATCAGTGGATGAAAAATCCTGCATATCAATGGCCATATATCTGAGCACTGTACCAAGGAAGCTTAAATGTTTACAAATAAAATTGCTTTTCTTTTGCATAGGAATTTTCACAAAAAACATATTTTAACTTCAATGTTCATTTCAGATCTGGCTCGCTTGACCTGGATTCATGTTCAAAAGAGGGCACAATCCTCAGCTGCAGCCGATCCAGTGCAGGAAAAGTCAATTTTTTCATTGAGACAGTGAAACCCAAGGACACGGTTTTGTGTTATCGTGTGCGCTGGGAAGAGCTTGAAGCATACCGTGCTGTAGAACATGCCATGTCCTACAATGGTTCCCAGTGGTATGGTGGGGCAGAGACCTATTCTCAGCATTGGCCAATAGTTTTTGAAGGAAACCAAGAACCCAAGCCATTCATTACAAGTGATGTTTATTCCAATCAACAGGCATTTGGAGGCATCCTGGAGCGCTATTGGCTTTCCTCCAATGCAACTGCGATCAAAATCAATGACTCTGTCCCATTTCATCTGGGTTGGGATGAGAACAGCAAGACGTTGCGATTCCAGGCACGGTACGATAACAGCCCTTACAAACCAGATCCTGGACAGCCTCTTCGTGCTGAGTTAAGCTATCGTGTCTGTGTTGGGTACGATGTCACTTCCATACATAAGTACATGGTCCGTCGTTATTTTAACAAACCCAATAAAGTTCCCTCTGAGGTTGTTTTTAGACTGCCTATTTGGTCCACTTGGGCTTTGCACAAGACAGCGGTGAACCAGGAGAAGCTACTTAAGTATGCATCCGAGATCCAAAGGCATGGCTTTAACTGGAGTCATCTGGAGCTAGATGATCGATATACCAGTGGCTATGGGGAGTTTGAATTTGATCCGGAGAAATTCCCCAATGCATCTGATATGTTTCAAAAACTTCGGAATGATGGTTTCAAAGTAACCTTGTGGACGCATCCTTTTGTGAACTACAATTCGTCTAACTTCGGTATCGGAGTAGAGAGAGGGCTGTTCGTACGAGAACCTAGCGGTAAGTTACCCGCGTTGATCCGCTGGTGGAACGGTATTGGAGGCATCTTGGATTTCACAAATCCAGAAACTCGTGAGTGGTATGCATCACATCTCCGTACTTTGAAAAACAAATATGGAATAGCTTCATTTAAGTTTGATGCTGGCGAGACTAGCTACTTGCCCCAGCAATTCAGTACCTTTATGCCCCTGCAAGATCCCAGCATGTTCACCCGCCGTTACACAGAGATGGCCATGCCCTTCAACGACCGTGCAGAGCTGTATTCAGGGTATCAGTCCCAGAACATCTCCTGCTTCTTTCGGATCATTGACCGGGACTCGCTCTGGGGATACGACCTGGGACTCAAATCCATCATCCCTACCGTGCTAACTGTTAGTATTCTTGGCTACCAGTTCGTTCTTCCAGACATGATTGGTGGCAACGCTTACCCAAACCGCACAGAAGGACACAATGGACTACCTGACCGAGAACTGTACATCCGCTGGCTGGAACTGTCTGCATTTATGCCAGCCATGCAGTTCTCAATCCCTCCATGGCTATACGATGATGAAGTTGTTGAGATCGCTAAGAAGTTCACAGCACTCCATGAGACCCTGGTGGCCCCCCGAGTTCTTGAACTCGCCAGTGAAGTGTTGGACACCGGAGATCCTATCATTCGCCCTCTTTGGTGGATTGCTACAGGTGACGAGACTGCCTACAAGATTGATTCACAGTTCCTCATTGGAGATGACCTTATGGTAGCACCAGTGCTTGAGCCAGGCAAGCAGGAAAGAGATATTTACCTCCCAGCTGGCAGATGGAGGAGCTACAAGGGTGAACATTTTGACAAAGGACCTGTCCACCTTACTGACTATCCAGTAGACTTGGATGAGATTGCCTATTTTGTGTGGTCTGGATGATGAGAACGGGGAACAATTCCATTAATATAAATGCACCATTTGTTTCACATCCATCTGTATATGTGACTGTATGTCTCTTTGACTTTGTAAAACTTTGTCAGCCAGCAGCCTTTATGTTTATAGTGTGTTTGGACATTTTCTAACAGTGAATTGAACCTTATCAAATGACTTGAATAACCTTATACCTCTTAAATTGTAAGAAATGACCAGCAATTTTAAAAGTGCCATGTGTTTGTATGTGTTGACCTGACGATTGTTGTTTTGTCATACAAAAAAAAGGGAAAAATGAATGGAAAACTGTCATGGGTACTTTGCTGCCAATGTTAATCCCAGCCAATACCATTTGTCATCATTGCAGGGTAAGTAAATGTTGTAGTTTTACAGCGGGGAATGTAAATAAGGTCCAGGGTTTGCTTTAGTAACAGTATTTCAAAATAAAAGCATAAAAGGAAGACTTGTACATCGTAGTAAAATGTCTAATGATTTTCTTGTATGCTCCCTGTGCCATTTAGCATTCATCTCAAATGCCGCAAACAACTGATAGTGCCACATTAGTTTATTGTTAATGTATTACTGCTGTTAATGACACACATGTTCTGCATAAACAGTTATAACCATGAGGGATTGTTCTCTAATGTATCTACTTTAAATAGCAATTCAAAGGGAATTGCAGGGTGCATAGTGACCAAGGTCGTTACTTTATTTTTGCTGACTCTCAAAAGGCTTGCAAGCTTAAGACAAAATACGTACAGAAAGACAAATATAGTCTTTTTTAGTTTTTGTTTTCTCTGTGTTCTATACTGTCTAATACTATGATTTGAATTCCTGTACGCCATACCTGACTATTACCAGCAAGGGACTATTAAACAAATCTTGAAAATAAAGGGCCTTCCATGTTTCTTGCATTGTATTTTTTCCCTCCATCCACTCATAATGTTTTGTGATCCAGCAGTAATTCATTTTTAATGGTATCATTAATAGGTGCTTGTAGCCTAGTGGGTAAAACACTAGTCTGCGAACCTGATGAACCTGTTGTAGGTTCGAACCCCCACTTTCTGCCATTGGGTCCTTGAGCAAGACACTTAACCCACCATGTCTCCAGGGGAGTGGTTGTAAGTTGCTCTGGATAAGGTTGTCTGCCAAATGCCCCCTTCATATAAATCCCTGTGGGGAGACTCCTTCAGCAGAGGAATAAATACATGTAATTGACTTCTGTCCTGCTTGGATGTCTTGTGCCTTACACAACAAGCAGTCCAGGTGGAATAAAACGTGAATGGGGCCGCTCAACAATTCTTGGATGAGTAGAAAGACCTATTTTCATGTGTTGCTTTTTGTGATCGAACGAAAACATATTCAGTTGAGATGCTTTGGAGATGCTTTGGCCTAATTGTTTAGGCTTCACATTTTGGCCCTTGTCAAAATTGCTCATTGCCCATTTTTCCTGCTTCTAAACAATGACTCACTGTTTAACTACTAGTTAAATTAGACTGGCGTCAATATACCAAGGCAATCAGTTTTATTCACTATATCGGTCAGTGATTTTAATGAGATTGATCTTTGTATGGGCTGGATATTTAAAACCTACGTCACACCCTTTTATTTCAAAATAGTAATAAAATGTAGCTTTCAGCGATATGGGCTCTTGAATGACATGAAACATGAGCTTTTAAACTAAACTGTCTGGTACTTAGATTGTCATAATGTAAAGAAAATATTTCCAAAATAAAAGTTTATTAAAATGCAACTTGTGTTAAATGCCTGGAGAGTGTGGCGACTTCTGGTTGGTTAGAGTTGACTGTTTTTCAGGGTTTGGGCTAGGCCCCTTACTTCTAGAGAAGAGCAATCCTAACGCATCAGCAGACCAAGACATTTTGGACAACACCGTGCTTCCAACTTTGTGGACACAATTTGGGGAAGAACCTTTTCTATTCTATTCTTTCTGTTCTTCATAAAGACATGGCTGGGTGCGTTTGTTGTGGAAGAACTTGACTGGCCAACACAGAGCCCTGACCTCAACCCCATCCAAAACCTTTGGGATGAACTGGAATGAAGATTGCGAGCCAGGCTTTCTCATCCAACATCAGTGCCTGACCTCACGAATTCCCACAGAAACACTCCAAATCTTATGGAAAACCTTCCAAGAAGAGTGGAAGCTGATATAATTACAAAGGGGGACCACCCCCATATTAAAGTCTATGTATTTAAACGCAATGTTATTAAAATCTCTGTTGGCTTCTGTTCATATAGGCCAGGGCTCGGACTTTTATTTTGAAAAAGGCAGGCGGGCGGTTTGAGAGGTTTGGTTACCAACGAGATGCTGCAGCACCAAAACACACAGTCCGCTAAAGTAAGTAACTCTACAGACACTCATTACAGTCAGAAAATATTTAATGTGAAGTTCACAGTCACCTTAAACTGGAGGCTGTAACATGTCCAGGGTGTCACGTTTATGTTAGCTAATAGTTTTTTAAATGACAGCACACCCTCACAATCCACACCCATCTAAAACTTTACAGTCCAGGCCTGGGAAGACTTTATTTCTGACCAACACAAGACTTTCAGCACCCTCCAGTGTTTCTAAACGTCAAAGCAGCATTAGGGACCATGTGCTGCTGTATCCGTGAGAAAACACACTATATGAACAAAAGTATTGGGACACCCGAACATTCCAACAACAAGGACTTTAACGACTGCATTCAAATACATACATAAAAAAAAACATTTTTATCTCAGCTATACAGTGAGACGATTTTACAGAGTGCAAAGACAAAATGTAAATATATACAGATAAACTAAAAATATAAGCGTTAAACTGAAAGTAAAATGTGCTATTTGGGTCAAAGAATATGCAATATGGTCTTTTTTTTTTTTAAACAGCCACATTTTTTTACGTGCAAATGTTGCATTAGCAGTCAGGTAGAAAGCAATAATACTGGAATGTAATTGTGGGCTTTATATTTTCAGCAGCGGTTAAAAGTAATTAAATATGAAATATAATGAGACAGTGTTTAAAGAACAAGTGTGACATGGATGTGTTTTTTGCATGTAGCTCCATGTGCAATATAATAGAAGAGGTGTGTATAGTTATAGCCCAGGTGTGGAGAACGGGGGGGCGGTGTTGAGGAGTCTCATGGCTTGTGGGGAGAAAACTCACACAGAATCTGGCTGATCGGACATTGATGCTGTTTTACGTTTGTCAGATTGGAGCAGTGGCAGTTTTTTATTTAGACTTTATGTTTAGATTATATTTTATATTGTTCTCGTCTTTGTGTGTCTGATTCTAAAATAGACCCTACTTGACCCTACTTGAGGCCGATACTGATGCTGATACTGGAACTGTATGTAAGGTATCAGCCCTGATACTGATCAGTACTGATAATTGAAGTAAAACTCCGCTGTAGCTCACATGGAGGATTAGAAACAAGGAGTCCTGAGTCCGGACACAAAACAACAGCTAGTGGCCTGGTGGTTAGGAAGTTGCCCCTGCGATCAGAAGGTCGTGGGTTTGAATCCCAGGACTGCGGGCAGCACCACTAAGGTACCCTTGAGCAAGGTACTGTCTCCACACACTGCACTGCACTCCGGCTGCCCCCCCTGTGAGATTGTTCACACTGTGTGCTGTTGTATGTTCATGCATGACAAATGATTCACCTTCATTTTATCGCCACCTTGAAGACATTCCGTAAAAATACTGATCAGACTGCAGAGTAGGAAATACCAATGGAAGTCACACACAACCCAAGCTCAAGCTAACAGTTACGCAGGGAGTCCCCCATAACCTGATTCAGTGAGTTCGTTTTCTGCTTTCTTTCAGATTAGCCCTGCAGAAGTAGAGGATGAGTAATGGGCTGAAGATCTCGCTTCATTTAAGTTGATGTATAGCACCACCTACTGTTTGTTTCAGGTTCAGTCGGTCATCAGTCAGTCAGAGGCTCAGTGACTGGTCCGCTGGGTGGTCCAGCAAAATAAATTATATATTTTCTGCTGAATATATATTCTGGTAATTCTAGTTAATGAAGATCTATTTTTCTGTGGGGGAATAACTTGCAGGACAGCTTATTATTGCTTTGTTCAGTTACATATACACACACCAGACCTTTCTCACAGAGTTTTTCGTATCCATCCAGCGACCGCGGGTTTCTTAATGGAAACATCCATCCGTTTACTCAGCTGTGGGTGACTGTGTCTCAAGGGCAGCATAGCCCAGCCAGATGCATGACAAGCCAGACTAACGTTAAATTAACCTCTATATTCGAGCTGCGCATTTTTAAACGACTCAATTTCATAATATTTAGGTCTGCAAGTTTTGTTAATGAGCAATTCAACGCACCACACCTTTTTCCCTTGAGGCACACCATGAGAGGCGCTTATTCCACTGAACTGGAAAAACACTCAATACTTATGACTGTCAGAAAACAGGACAAAGAAACAAAGTTTGAATTCCTTGCTTTTATTTAAGAACGTCTTTCTTTACCATGTAGTATTTATGGAGTTAGTAACTATTATATGGCACTTTTAGGTTCTGTGGCTGTGTAGTTTATGCAGTTCATTTTTATCCCTTCAGAGCTTGCAGATTTATTTCTGATGTGAGCGCAGATCGCTAGCTTTTGTAGGCCTAGAAGTATGCTCTCTTACACAAGAGTTGTTTTGTGTATCAGCTCTTTTTACATGGTAAAAATACTTGGAGTTTTGTTTAGTTAGGCCTTGTTATGTATAATAGGCTAAGGATGAAGCCTGATGTTCTTTAACAGAGATGTTTTTTGTGGTATTTTGACTATGTATGTCAACTTTTTCTTACACTTCAGTTGGATCTTTAGTCACTCAGATGTTTGATGATTCTCACACTCAAATCTTTCACACTTTCCCATTTAGCATGACCCAGCAGAGTGGCATATACTAAGTGTGGCTTGATATAAAATAAAATAAATTCTGAAATTAACTTAAATGAACTGATTATTGCAATATTTTTTACCATTCAATATTTTGTTCCATAGAGCAAATTTAGCTTCTTTAGCATGGAAGCCATAAGGCTTATGTTGTTGTTAGCAGCCCCTCAAATGTCATATAAACCCCAAAAATGACACTACATCCAGCTTTTCAAGGCAGCACAGAAGTGGTTTAGGACACAGTATACTTACTGTGAGCTTTAAAGCTGTTCAGAACCACTGTGGGTTTTCATTTTAGACAACAAGGTCTGTTTTCACAAACAACCTCAGGAGTAGGAATGCTCCTAGAAGTAGAATCCATTTTTGTGACAATGGCAGTCATAAATACAGATTAATGTCCTTTGTACTGCTATGTAAACTTGGGCTCTGGTGTTATCTGTAGTCGCCGCCTGCAGTGAGCATTTTTATACCTAGTCATACTGCCTCTAAAACATTATTTAAGTGCCATCTTAATTAAGTTATACGTTTTTTGTGGTGTATTTGTATGTGAACAATTTAGGTGACTGTTGACTAGCAAGTTAGTCTTGTATCTTCAGTTCTAAACTAAAGAAGCAACATTTTGACATTTTGGCTGGTCGACCATCTACTTTTTTCACTGAACTTCTGTTCTGACCTTGCTTCTGTGTGGTTAGCGCTGTGTGGTTTTAGTATTCCTTCATTAAACACACCTGGAACCCTCCATGAGCTGGATCATGTTAGCGCAGGAAACTGCAGTTTTATGGGTTGTGGCAATCTCTGATATATATAGATCACAGCAAAAGAGTGGAAAAAGCTCATTAATCTGCACTAAAACTGTAAATGCTTGTTTAAATGTGCTTTTTGTGGACTTGAATGATTTATAGGCTTACATTCATCTAAAGTTTCTGTTTAGTTTGTACCGGCATCATGGTTGTTTATAGGTTATCACGATATCCACAATATGACAGTAAACACCAACATACAGACGGAGTGCTGTGAGAGCCGGCAGTAATAATGAGTCCGTGGCTGTTCTCATTTATGGCTGACTTGTTTTAATATTGTTGGCAAGGATTGCCGCAATCTGTTTGAACAGCATGACAAGGATCGTCTACCACCAGAGGGCACAACTGATCTGTAACAGTAGCCAGGTCATTACACCGTCATGTGACCGTCCAGCCTTCAACAAATTGTTGTTGTTTTTCAGCACTGGTCAACAGTTAGTGCCACTGCTCCTGATGACCTGTTAAATGGAACTCTAGTTTTAGTCTGCAACAAAAGGTTTGAGGTGTCTAGAAAGCTGTTTGCCCTCAGGACGGTTTTCTTTATCATTTGAAGGGTATCAAACACTGATGCAAATTTCTATAGGCTTTTTAAAAACAAAGATGCCAGAAAGAGATCTCAGCAGAACGCCATAGAAGAATTCCTGCAGATTCTATGGTTCTCAAATTACATCCGCTCTGTCCATCCGCTTTGTTTTGTTGCCCAACAGAAAAGGTTGTTTGATTTGTTTGTCACTCTGGAACATTTATTTTTTAGAACTAGTGGTCATTTTATTTGGTTTCAGGAGTCAAATGAAATAGTTTCCACTTGTTTTCATCTCTGTTTTTTTCCACCCGCCTCCACCCACACTGAAGCGCTGTCTTTCGAAGTGTTCGCTCACGTCTGGGCAGTCCCTGCAGCTAAAGCAATCTCACAGTCCATTTCGTTTCAGAGCAGCTACCCAACAGATTTAGATAGCTATTCTCAGCTTGTGCCGCAAAAAGGAGAACGTCCCATTTTTCAAGCTTTTCCAAGGGCCCCTACACTTTTGCTTTTGCTTTTCGTGTGCTTCCCCCTCGTTTTGCCCTCAAACAACTGCCTGTGGAACAAAGTGAATGAGCACTGATTAACTCTCTCTCTCTCTCTCTCTCTCTCTCTCTCTCTCTCTCTCTCTCTCTCTCTCTCTCTCTCTCTCTCTCTCTC
>JBBJLR010000042.1:7225458-7235769 GCA_037577145.1 Brachypetersius gabonensis | reverse complement strand
CTCTCTCTCTCTCTCTCTCTCTCTCTCTCTCTCTCTCTCTCTCTCTCTCTCTCTCTCTCTCTCTTTCTCTTTTCCTCCCCCTCTCTCCCCCGAACCCCCCCGAAATGTATCTCGCCTCTACGAGTGGAAACAAAAAAAGGGACACAAAACAAGCGGTTGGACCAACCTGCGGTTCAGGCAGCAAATATTTCAGCTGGGCCGTGCCAAGTGTACGGTTCACTGTCCGGTCACCTGAATCTGTCAGTTTAGCACGTCTAAGGCAGCAATCAGCGTCCCGCTCCCGCGCGGAGGCCGCTGCTCAAGGCCCCAAACATTGCCTGGCTCATTATTCCCCCCGGGAAGGTCGTGGCCTTGACTGGCCGACCGGAACCTGCTCACTAATTAAGCGCGCTGCTTTGGCACTGGACGTGTCGTGTCTGTAGGACTTCCTACTGGGATTAACGCTGCCCATGTTCACTTTTCATAAGGCTGCAGGGCAGGGGGGCCAGATCGAGCACAGTAAAGCCCTGAGGCCCTGTTATTGTTGAGCACCGGTTAAGCTAAGGTTGGCTGATATGGTAAAACACTATCACTGTACTGTATTTTATCCTTATGGTTTTTTTGTACCAACAGAAAACTGGTTTTTTATTTTAGTTCTTCTTTGCACTTTGGCTCTGGTCTTAGCTATTTTCCTTATTTTAAAATAAGTGTGGCTACTGATGGAGGGCTGTGCCAAGAAATCCATCTTCCTCCTCCTCCTCTCCTTACCCAATACAAGAGCACACGACAGAATACCATTTAGAAAGCCTTTTGCAGATCTTTACTGTCTACACACATAGAAAGTGAACGGACTCCGGACTCCAATTCTAGAAATTGTTTTGTGTATTTTGTACTCAAAGTTGAAAACAAGGTGACCACACAGTCGCTACCAGGAATATTAGGAGTATACTTGTTATGATTGGCCTAGTTCATTTTTAGTCCTTATGAGATTTATTGACCTTGAGTTGGACCAGCAATCTTGATTCTCGTGTTTTCTGCTTGTTTTCTCCTGCTCCTCCCCTCTTCTTAACGCACATTCTTCCAGGGTAAGAGAGGTGCAGTAGGAGGAGAACAGGAACAGTAGTAAAGTACATTTTCTTTTTAGTCCATCCTTTTCTTTCTCACTCACCAGGTGTCAAAATGAAGTTGAATTAGTTTGGGTTTCTCTGGGCCCGAGAACAACAGCTCTACCCTTGGGTTGTAAGTAACATACAACTGGCTAAAACTGACCTCTAGCCCAAGATGTAAATTCCCACAGCCGATTTGTGAGCCCATGTCGAATGTGCTGTGACACATTACATGTAGTGAAATGCCCGCTATATATGTTAAGCCAACCAATATCTGGATCCACCTTATTGCACTCTGTAGTCAATACCAGTAGGGGCGGACAGGTCTGGTTCTAAGATCTGATTGTGATACTCCTACCTTTGCAAAATATTGCTGATGCACACACATTAATTTTTTACTTACTGCCAGATTTTATGACATTACATAGCAATGTTTAATGTAGAAACTGCAATAATTCAAATTTCTATTACTGGCCTTGTGTGACTTGCTGTATTTATTAGTGCCAAGATAATAGAAGTGGTTTTATAGCTGTACACACACACTACTTGTAAAAGACCTCTCAGTTAGATGTTTTATACAACCCTTTAGTAAGTGAAGTGAATGAAAATGTTATGTTGTTTTTTGCAGTGCTGCTGTAAAATATAGGCCAAGTATGAATTGGCCCATGACGTGATGACTTGGGCAGTGTTGGTGTCTGTTAGCTGACGTGAGGGAGCAGTGGCAGTTAGTGTTCTCCTCCAAGCATAAACGTTTGCTGTGTTGCAAGTCAGAGACTGGGAAAATCCAATCTGCCCACTCGTAAACTGACATTTATATATACAGTAAAGTGGGAAACGTGATTCTACATGATACACAAATGTATGAGATATAATGTTTAACGCAGCCTTTAAACTTGTGTTAAATCTCCTAATGGAGAAATCCATGTGTTCTCCCCTCCCCTCAACCATCTCCAGCTCTTAACACACATGTCCCATGTCCCTTGGAGACTCTGTGAAATAGTTTTAATTACCATTATAATACATTAAGGCCTAATAAATGTTTTCGGTACTTTGGGCCAAACAATGGCTGTTTTTAACCTTTTCCATCATAACATTTTGATGTAAAACTAATAAGTTACCTTACAATGGATCTTTTTATTTCTAGGCCAAGAATCATTCTGGATTTTTTGTTTGTATCTGTAGGCTAATGATGGTTGATCTCTCTTCTTATTTTTAGTTGTTTACTCATTTCTATGCATATTATGCAGACACTACATGCTATTGTTGTCTTCAAGTCCTCTTTAATTGGTCTGAATTTGTCTTTTTTTATGATTCGCTCAGTTATTCTGTGTTCATGTACTAAAAAAAGCATGTCCTAAGGTTATATTTTATGATTATGATAGCCTCTCATCATATTACACACATCATATTGCCCACTCCTTAGAGATTTAACAGTACATGTATTGTTTTGAACTGTATTGCTGGGTTGCATGTTGTGTTGTGTTGTGTAAAATCCAAGCTTTGTTTTGAATATCGTACGTTTAAACTGTTCTAGTCTAATAAACTAAAAATGGAACATGCACAGAAGAGACACCACTGTATTGAACTACATATTAAATTACATTCCACCACGTCTTGTTAAGCCAAGTACAGCATTTGCTGCTGGGCTAAATGAAAGACTTATTTGAGTTTTTAGTTGGATGTCACTTCCACTATATTGGCCTTTAGTAAGAAAGCAGAGATGAAGGTTTAAGCAGGAGGAGCAGCCTATATTTTCTGGCTTCAGCCTGCGGTGGCTAATGAGAGCGGTCCCATATACGCATGCCCAGTGACTCCCATGGCATCTTCTAATGTATCCGTTTATTGATCGCATCTCTATTTCTCTATGACTTTCTGTCTCTCTGTCTCTCTCTCTCTCTTTCTCTCTGCCTCTGCAGATGCTCTCCTCCTTCTGTATCTGTGCGTGAAAGTCATCCTCCACATAAACACAGCCCTAATTGCATACAAGTTCCTAAATGTCCATTGCAAGGCAAACGATACGTCCTCGAAGTATTAGATCATTCGCCCTAAGCCCCGTTACAAATCGTTTGCCGATTGCTCAGGGAATGTCCAGTACAGGCTAAAGCCGTAAGAAGGTTGTAGAGGATACTGTGCTGTGGATGCCATATGTGGAGCAGCTATTGTTCGTTGCATGGTGATTACAAAGCCCACCCTGCATCTCCTCTATGGGCCACTGGCATGATCCTCTCTGCATTCTTCTCCAGGAGTGCTGGGAGATGCAAAACTTCAGCCCAGCTGCTGTGGCTAGATAAGAGCCGATCGTTGGGAATGGCTGATTAAAGGATTTGGAAAATGCTATACGCTTCCCAAAAATCTGCATGGTCAGGGATTACAGCGCTGCCTTTAATTTTCTGCCAGGGGTGAGCAGACCTCCAGCGATGGCCAAATTGTCATGTAATCTTATCAAAGAAACAAGCAGAGCTTACCATCCAGCCGAGATGTTTGGGGTTTAAAGCTTATGCTCAGCCGGCAGCTGTGTACATCAGGGCAAGAGTGGTGTTCTTGGATCAGTTCTTGCATTGCGCTATAATAAATTCAATGTACTGTATGTGGCCAGAAATGTTGCATCTTCACAAACACAAGCGCTAAGCAGGTTCCATCATACCTGGGTTGATGAGCTTATCACCAGCCAGAGCATTCACTGGAACAATGTGAACACACTAGACCAGAAGTCACCTTTCTTTAGGTTTCACATCTAACCTAAAACTAATCAAGGCAATCATTTGGATCAGGCCTTAAAACCCTGGAGCTACAGGCTGCAAGACCTCCAGGGTGTCTGGCAGCTGCAGTAAAGCAAGCTGGCATTGATCCACATACAGCTCCGGAAAATAAATAAGAGAACACTGCAGTTCATTTTTAAAAACGCATCTCTATGAGTATTACAAGTATTCCATGCCATTGTGCCTTGACAAGGACCATCTTAATGCACAAGACTTGGCTTGAAATCAAGTACAGAGAACCGTTTCGGGTCTAGTCAGTTTCTATAAAACCACTGCTGGACAGTGTTCAGAAACAGGAGTGCTTTCACGTTCGCCTCTTTGCCCTGTTATTGCTTTATAAATGACCAGGCTTTTACACATACAGCAGCAAGTGGAGAGAATGACAGGCCATACATTTTGTTAACTTAATAAAAAAAAAGCAGCAGGCTCCGGAATGCAGTGTGTGTTTTCCTGCCTAGATGGCACTCTTCCCTCGTACTGTTCACTAATTGAGCTTTGTCTGTCTGCTGCTTTGATCCAGACGGGTCTGGAGGAAGCAATACACATCTCTAGTTGTTAAAGGGCCCATGTCATGGGGAAAGACATTTTCTTTACTTTTTTTAAAGAAAAATGAGTATAGTTTATAAAAAGTTTCAAAATGTACTGTTCATTCCCCAGTTTATGCATTTGCAAAAACATCAGTTGTTTTTTGTGATATTTAAAGCAGATAGACAGACAGATGGAGAGAGAGAGACAGTTGGAGAGAGAGAGATAGATTGAGAGTTCGATAGATAGATAGATAGATAGTTTCAACCTGGACTGTTTTTGGCAACATCGGGCAGCCAATCAGAACACAGCTCATTTACATATATCAGTCTTAAAGGCTTAGCAATTAAAATGGTCTGTTTGGTTTAAGGAATCAAGAGAGCATTGGGAAATGGTCATATCCATTTTGAAGTGATTAAGCCTTTAAGGTTTTCAGCCTTTATGTCATAAATATCTTGTCCTAGTTTGGTTCCAGAACAGAAAAGAAGAAAGTTTTCACCCTTTTTGCCTTTGAGTTGAGTTGTTAGTCCTTTCAACGGGAGCACAATGAAAGTGTCACTGAAGAGAGACCATGCAAGTTCTTAAGCTCTAAACCCTTTCACAGCAAGTCAGAGCTTTCAGAGAGGGTTTGGAATACAATGCTAAGTTGTTATTCTTTATTATTTTCAGTTTCTATGTGCTAAAGTATAGCTTTTTGAATCCCAAACATTTGGATTTGACTCATTTGGATTTATTTTCAAATAATGGGAATTCAATTTCAAGAGTCAATAACATTGATTTCTATGGGACATTAAGAAACCATCTGGCAAAGTAGGTGGGTGGATGTGTTGGCACTAGCAAAGTCTTTGGTTGTAAGCCAATTTTTTGCAATCAGTTTTCTTTTTTTCTTTGTTTTCCACTTTGTCTATGCTTAAATACTGCTGGACTAGCAATGTATGTTTGTAGAGGACTACATTTTAATGAACTGTCTCGTTTCAGCAGAATATCCGTGTGCACACAGGTGCAGGCAAGCTATAACATGGAAACCAGTCCAAAGCTTTGAAGTTGACTATCGATTCCCAAATGCCTGGAATCAAGGAAATGATTCTTTCTGGGATCGAATCCCAGCCATAGGCAGTTTAGCGGTGATCACAAAACAAGACGTGCTCAGTACGGACTACATCTGATTTTATTCCATAATTTTCACACAGGTTGCAGATGGATGGCAATAACGAAATAATTTAGTTTTGTGTGGGCCATAAAGCTAATTTAGCTACCAGTTAATGGAAGATGGTACTGTACTAATTTGTGTTTTGCAAACTGCATAGCAAGATAATCACATGCTTACCTAACACTACACTGAATAATATAAAGTAATATGAAACAGATGTACTTTCTTACATCTAAATTATAACGAAGAAAAATTCAGACGAAATTCAGGCTGCAATATGAATCCTGTTATCTTGTCATCTGTACAGACAGACTCTATATGGACAAAAGTATTGGGACTGACCATCAGACCAACAGCGAAATTTAATGACATTGCATTCTAATACATAGACTTGAATATAGAGTTTGTCCCCCTTTGCAGCAATAACAGCTTTCATTATTTTTGGAAGGCTTTCCACAAGATTTTTTGTGGGAAATTTGTACCCATTCATTCTGTAGAGTATTTATGGCACTGATGTTGGAAGAGAAGACCTGGCTTGCAATTTCTATTCCAGTTCATCCCAAAGGTGTTGGATGGTGTTGAGGTCAGGACTCTTTGAAGGACAGTCAACTTCTTCCACACGGAACTCATCCAGGCATGTCTGTATGGACCTCGCTTTGTGCACTAGAGCGTGCACTAGAGCACACACTGGAATAGAAAAGGTTCTTCCCCAAACTGTGTTCACGAAGTTGTAAGCCAAAAATGTATTGTCCAAAATGTTTTGGTATACTGAAGCATTAAGACTGCTCTTCACTGGAAGTAAGAGGACAAGCACAAACCCTGAGTTAAGACTTTTGTCCATATGATGTACATTTGAACATTACCCAGGGTCCTAAAGAAAGTGTATGTTGTGATATCTGACTGTGTAATCACCTGCATTTTAAGAGCAAACCACAGTTTCAAGTGCCTGATCTTAAGCTTCTAGCCTCAGTGCTCCCTTCTCCTTCTTCTTAATTGTTTTTGTCATATGCAAATGAGACAGGACCTCTCCCCGTTGGTTAAGCGTGGAGAGCACAAATGCAGGAAACCAGTCGTTGACCCATAATTTGTCTCAAGCAGCGTCTCTGTGAACCCACCTCCTAGCAGCTCCCAGCACCGAGACCTTGTGCAGATAAGAGCGACAGCAGAGCCTAAAATTTGAATGTACAATTTTCCCCTTGTCCTAAATCAGCCAAGCAGACAAAATGTCTTTGGAGTGTCAAGTTTAAGTTTTAAGTTAAGCACTGGAGTCACCGATAGCTAACGAGGAATGGAAGCCAGTATCACCAATTTGCATTGCAGTAGTAGCAGTCACTTTTCTCAGTTTTTTGTATTGGCAAAATATGTCACAGAGAATTTGATTACTTAACTTAAATAATATGTGCTAGGAGTTTGCGCAATCCTAACAGGTAACTTTGAATGTCCATTAGTGATTATGTACATTAGTCTCATAGTTCCAGTGCAAAACTGCACAAGCAAGCCTAACACACCAAACATGTCTCGGCTGATTGACTATCTTTGGGGTGAAGGGGGAACAGTATATTAGATTTTTGTCAGTCTGTCCCTTTGAGCCCATCTGGCTTGTTCCCACACCTCATACTCCAGCCTGACCAGATGTGAGTGTGAGAAGCATTCGTCACCCTCTTTACACACTCTGTCTCTTTTTCTCCCACTTCTTCTTTCACTGGTCAGTGGGAATTTGGCATAGGAGAAAAGAGAGGGAGAGAGAGAGAACTGGGTAGAGCTCAACTTTGCACCCCCCCCCCCCCCCCCCACTTTGAATAGGGTTCAGCTGTAAACTGACCTGATCGCTTCTTAATCCGATGGAGAGACTGGTGGTGGGTGTGTGTGGGGGGGGGCAGGGGTGGGGAGGTTGAAGTCTAAGAGGCTGAAGTCATCACAGGATGTTCGGCCCATAAATTACCATTAATATCTATCTCTATCAGTCTCGCCTCTCTCTCTCTACCTATCTGTACCTCTGCATGGCTCTCGCTCTCTTTTTCTTTCTTTCTCTCTCTCTCTCTCTCTCTCTCTCTCTCTCTCTCTCTCCCTGTCTGTCTTCATCTCTCACTGTCTCTTTTTCTCTCTCTTCTGCCTCTCTCTCTGGGTCTCTCCTATGTTCTATATAAGATAGCCTTATTAAGCTGTAGTAAGCACCAAATTGCCCAAGCTTCGAAAGAGCAATAACAAAAATAACAATGGCAACAAAAAATTGAAACGAGTAATAACAAATAAGAATGCATAAGGATGCTGGAATCAGACCAAAGTTTAGATTTGATTCTTACTATTTATTGTATTGTGGAGTTCCCATATCAGTTAATCCCTTACAACAGCTGTATTGTAATCACTGTAACAAATTTGTAATAATAATAAATAATAATAAAAATGCTAATCACAAAATAACAACAATAATAACAGGAATGTTGTAATAAGACTCTATTCTAATACACCTAACTCTAATTCTTTCTCTTTCTGTAACTTTCATCTTGTGTGTTTGCGTGTGTCTGTCTGTCTATCTCTTCCACTGTCTGTGTTTTTCTCCCTCTTTTTCTCTGCGACTCTCTCACTCTCTACATGCCTCTTGCTCTTGCTCTGTCTTTCATCTTTCTTTCTCTCTCTCTCTCTCTGTCTTACTCTATCTCTGTGACTGTCTCTCTTACTCCTTACTCTTTGTCTCTCTCCCTCTCTCTCTTTCTCTCTCTCTCTCCCCCTGCCTCTCCCTCTCTCCCTCCCTCTCCCTCTCTCTCTCTAAGCACTGAAGGTCTCTGCATGGCCCTTTATAACACTGCCAGTTCCACTGCAGCTGCCTTCTTTCCTCGTCGCACTTATTGACAGGCTGGCCCAGTTGCAGTACCTGCTAGTTCTGGGTGCTTCTTCCTTTGAAGCCTGCAATTTGAAATCAAAATGAGATGGAAATGTTGACACCAATAGCAAAGTTTATAATATTCTGATAATAATCTGTATGATAGTATTAGTTTATCAGGGATAGATACTAGCAATATAATTATATTGGTATTGTCAAATAATCTTTCAATAAATCTGTACACTGATTTCTTCTCTTGTTCGTTATCCTCATAGAGACTCTTTTTCTCATTCTCTCTGGGTCAACCAGAGGAGAATGGGTTCCCCTTTTGAGGCTTCCCCCTTCAGAACCAATAAATCCAGTATAAATGCAATGAATCTGACATGAATTAAGACCTCCAATATAAATCCGGTTGTAAATCAAGACCACAAATATAATTCCAATAAAGCAAGCAATTACTGAGGCTTTATCAGTAAGTATTTATCCAAGGCTGGTAAATCGAGAGCTTTGATTGGCTGTTATTAGTGATCCTTCTGTATGTCAGTCGGGCCCTAATGAAAAGATTTACATGAAATGCAACATGTAGCAATTTAATCACAATACAATGTTTTGTCCTTATTTATCAAACTTTGTCAATTGTAATGTTTGAAACAACCAGTTTGAAGGTACTCCTGCTTAACAACAACAAATCCGCTGCACAGATACGTTTCCATCTGTCATCTTCATGTGGACTCGCGTTCTTTTTACTCTCTTTACTTTTCCCCAGATGAGGCTCAACAGGGGGAAGGTGTTTCTGGACATAGGCTCATCAATCAGCAGCGATCTGGAGAGATGTTCTTTGCACACAGGCACTGAGGAGAACAGCAGTAACACCTCTCAGAGTAAAGACGTTGTGGAGGTACTGTGCATCAGCATGAAAAATGACACACAGGCATTTTTATTAAGTTTGTTCTGCAAGTGACATGACAAAGTGTGGAGTAGGAAATCACACTTGACTTCAATACCCAGAGTAGTGTCACAGCACTTGTTACCAAAACAACACTTGTTTAAAAAAAACCCAAAAGAAAACAGGACATTCTTCAGTTTGGTAAATAATTCACTTGGTTTCAGTGTAAATGAAGCTGTAATCAAACATTTTATGTATGACATTATTTAGTGTGCCCTGAAGAAAATTGAGACAAGAGCATATGATGTATCTGACATTCACCAGACATCACAGACAACGGATTGTACCAAGAAAACTCTTCATCTACCAGTCAAAAGTTTGGTCACACCTTCTCATTCAATGTTTTTTCTTAGTTTTTTTCTTTGTACATTGTCAGTTAACATTGAAAACAAACAAAAGGAACACGTGGAATTGTACGGTAAACAACAATTAGTTAAACAAACCTGAACATGTTTTGTTAATGATGGACTGCTTTTTTTTTTTACTTAGTTGAGGGGTTCTCGCCATAATTTGCAGTAGAACCGTAGTGGAATAGAATCACTAACTGTGGACCAACCTGACCGTCCCAACTGATGATCCCAAACACCTTAAGAAGGCAAGAAATTCCACTAATGAACTCTTAATGAAGAACACCTGTTAATTAAATACCATCCAGGTTGATCCCTCATTAATCTGAAAAAATGGTGCAAAGCTGTCATCAGAGTAATAGGTGATGTTTTTAATATTAAACTACATAGTAGGCAATAATAAAAACAGAGGAAACGGTTGAATGAGAAGGCGTGCCCAGGTGTGGTGGTGTATATGTTTTAGGTATGCTAATGGGGTCCGTGCTAATTATGTATTGAATTGTTGTCCTGTTGTAGAATTGCGAAACTGCTTTGACTCTATATTTATACCAACACACGCACGCACGCGCACGCGCACACGATAGATAGATAGATAGATACGTTGCATTTATCAGACGCTTTTATCCAAAGCGACTTCCATTCTCTAACTACAGGGGACAGTCTCCCTGGAGCAACTTG
>JBBJLR010000042.1:7201180-7214061 GCA_037577145.1 Brachypetersius gabonensis | reverse complement strand
TGTGTGTGTGTGTGTGTGTGTGTGTGTGTGTGTGTGTGTGTGTGTGTGTGTGTGTGTGTGTGTGTGTGTGAGGCCATATTTGGTGTGAGGGCCATGGCTGGGATTCTCATCTGCCCTGCATCTGGATTCCATCATATTAACGTTCTGCCTCGTTACACTCACACACTGCCTCTGCAAGGCTCTGATGGGTATCAGAAGGACTAAGACAACATGAGTTTCTTTGAACGCTTTGGAATCACGGTTCTTGTTTTGCTGTGCTTTTTTCCTTCTTTGCAACTGCTTTTATATTTATTCATTTTTTATGTTGTGAATACTGAGCAGCCCTTTACTTTGTGTGAATGTGGGACAAGCAAACAATGAACCAATCGCAATGATTACATGGACATATAGATGTCCAGATTCTTCTCATGAAAGCATATATGGTTTGGAATTGAAGTTCATGTAGTATCTTGTAATGTTTGTAATATTCCCGAATGTGCATCACTGTAACAGTGAAATGCTGAAGCATGATGAGTCAAATTGCACTTTACATTCAAAGTGTGCCCTCATTCAATCAATATATATAGAAATTTGTTCAAATGGGACAAAAAGATAATTCTGTGGTATATTGTGTAGGACTATATTACTATATAACACTATATTTGAAGTAGATTCTGATTACATTAGCATAAATAAATTTCATCACCTATAAAATTGTAATTTTTTAAATATAACAGTATGCTTATGTTGCTTACATTCTGTACATCAGAACAACAGACCAATTACCAGTGTTTTGGTACTTATCAAGAAGTAGTAATGGCATCACAGCAAGTGCAGACTGTCAGTAGATGAGAAACAGTACTGGAACAACACTGGAAATGGCACCAGTGTTATACCCAGTATCAGTGTAATATCATTGTACACAAATATTTAATGTTTAACACAGGATTGATCTCAAGTATGATTATGCACCTGCACTTTCATCTGCAACATCCGGAACTGTGACATTTTATATTCTTATTCATTTTATATTCATATTTACATTAATACTCCACCCCATATAGTTCGTATTTGCACCTCATACATTCATGTAACACCTGCATTTATTATCCATAACTGTCATACTGGTTTTTTTTGTTCGTTTTTGGGGGTTTTTATGGTCGGAGCATTGCAAAAAGCATTTCACTGCATGTTGTATCATGTATGATTGTGTATGTGACAAATAAAAGCTTCTATAACAAATCTAGAATTAGTTTTTCTGTAACTAATCTAGCCTCAAATATCCCATATTTAGGGGAACATAAAATCAAATGAAGTAAAGTAGGTCATGTGATGACAACTGTAGCCACATGTAACATAACAGTTCTCTCTTTTTAGATTATCATTAGTTGCATAGATTACGTTCCTTTTCTAAATACAGACAAAATGTATAATAAGGAACAGAGTGGGCATTTATTTATTGGGCTATTATTAAATCTTTAAGAGATTTTGATCCTGATCCTGATACAGCTGATGCAGTAGTATCCCATGCTATTACTGTAGCTGGTTTATCATAAATGTGTCAAGAGAAGCAATAACATAATAACCCTTGGTGTTTGTGGATTGAACCAATTATATGAAGTTGCCTACTTACCAGTAGCGTGGAGCTGTCATCATTAAATGAATGCAGACAGGGATTTCTGATTTCTGTCTCCGGAACATGCTAATCTCAGTGCGGTACCAAAACATAGTGAGAGATGTACAGAATGTATTACTCGTGCATACGGTATAATACCGACTTAAGCATGGTGTGGGGTAAGCCTTGTGCATGCCTTTAAAATGTATTACTTCATGAGCCAGATCTTTCCATGATAGACAAACCAGTGTACAGATTGTAGCTGATTCAGTTTGTCACACTTCAGTTCAGGTTATTCACATTTAGTTATTGTTTCTAATGAATAAGATGTAGTAAAGAGGACGTGTAGTCGTTTTCAAAGAAAAAAGAGGGCGGTTTGTATCAGTGACTCTGATACAAATCGCACTCTGGCTACATGTTGCATGTTGCCCCCTGACTCGACTTAATTCTTAATTGGCTTGTGACTTGATTCAGACTCGTCCTCTACTGACGTTTATTACAGATCTATTTTCTGCATTTTGATTCATTTCTATCTATTTTCTTTTGTATAATACAGTGCTTGCAACCTATAATACGAAACTGAAGTTCCCTGCTAAAGACTCCCATAAATGAACCCCTGACCATATCTGTTATAAGCTGACAGATACGAAAAAGTAGCATCGTGATATAAGACTGAAATGCAAACTTTAACCCCCCCCCCCCCACACACACACAAACACACCACCTACACAAACATTTTGCACACACAACTCCGCTGCTAGAATACAGTACCTGTCAAAATCCTGTACTCTCCCGGACTAGAAATATGGCTATTTTTGATTATACTAAGGGTTGTCTTGTTGCTCTTGTGTTTTTTGTTCTGTCTGGTCTTGTAGTCTTGTGGTGTTTCTGATCTTGTGTTGCACCATGGTCCTGGAGGCATGTTGTTTTATTTCACTGTGTACTATGTGTATATGGTTGAAATCACAATAAAATGTACTTGACTTGATCTGGTATTATGGTCCTGTTTGCCTGCCAAGGTGTAAAAGTTGTACCGCACAGTATGGTGGGACTGTTGGGCTGATGACTGATTGACTGTGACCCTTTATCTGACTTGGAGAAGCTTGTTGCTGCCGCTTGAGACTTAAGATGCAGCAACAAATGGTTTCATTGATGGTGAGGGAGTGCAACAAATACCAAGCATAGCCTATCGGCCCTGTGATCTTCCAGTCAGTGGCAAATTTATGTTTGTGTGACTTGGAACGTCAGAGACGAACCGCAGCTGCAGCCTTTGGGCTTGGCTGCTCCTAATTAGCGAAGCAGCATCATCTGCCACCATGACTTCCATTCACATCCTACAAACACCCTTTTCTTGTTCATGCAGGGCGAAGAAAATCTATTTGGCAGCAGAGTGAGGTGATGTTAGGTGAGCTGTGGGTTATGGCGGTCATTTGTTTGTTAGTAGATATCACAGTATTTGCAATAGTGATGCCACATTATTCAAAAGATTCCTCCTGACTCATCACTGTTTCAGGCTAACATTTCTGAGGGTGCTCTTTGCTTTTTGTGTGCCTGAGCACTCTGTACCATGACCCATGACCTAAAACTCACAGCAGTGGGGAATACTGTGAGTGATCATGCTAAATGGAGAAAACAGCTTGACAATTATTTCTGTTATTGTTTTATATATTTTCATCCATTACTCTTTATTTACGTTGTGGAGTAATGTACTCACAATATTAGTATTTTGTACTTGTTTTGCAGCCCTAATATGGTTGATAGCTTAAATATATATGCATACACAGCCAGAGAATTAGCACTATCAGGCGTTTGTGTTGAAGAAGTGTGCTCTTGTGATAAGGCGCTGACCCTGGTGGCCGCTGGCCATCTGGATGGATTGCTGGCACTGTGGGTCTGCAGAAGCCCTTTGTCAGGAGAGAGGGAGAGAGAGAAAGAGAAAGAGAGAGAGAGAGCGAGAGAGAGAGAGAGAGAGCGCTTGGGATTGAGCTAAGCAGATTCTACTGTTTAGAGCCCATGGCCGACACATGGATCACTGTAATTACGGGGCAGGCCAGGGCCGGTTATTAGTTTAAGGAATGTCAGGGGCGTATATCAAACCCAATTTGCTCCGGAGCTTGAGAGGTCACTCATCTTCCTCTGCCTCGCTGCATCTTTGGCCGGAGCAGTGGGGTGGATAGCCTTCTCTATGATCACACAAAGGAAAAGATAAGATTCGTTTCTCTTCCTCTCTGTATGTGCAAGTGTTCCGTCTTTTTTTTTGTATTATTTGTTGTGCAAATGGGGAACATGGCTTTCCAAATCAACATCAAGGCATTCTTGTCAGGATGATGAACATGCTGGTCATATGTTTGTACAAAACAATTCAGAAAAGTGAGACAAACCTCTGTTACACCCTTCAGTTTCATACTCACAAGGCTTGACATGTCTAGCATTAAAGGCAAGCTTATGGCCAGATCCTAATACATCTAGACAGTAGACCTTTGATACAAGGCTCTAAATTGCTTATTAATAGAGTAGTTTGTGCTTCAGATGGCCAGTCAGCTCATTAAACTTTTTCGATCCTAGTGCGTGCGTGCGTGCGTGCGTGCGTGCGTGCGTGCGTGCGCGCGCGCGCAGTGCTGAGTTCTGTGCAGCTGACTACCTTTTTTGTCATTAGGTTAGAGAGGTTGACAACAGTACGACACAATTAAAAATAGGGGTGTACAAACGCATTAGAAACTGGGGATTTGACTGTATGAACTTTGAAATGTCATCACAGGTTATGGTCAGTTCATTTTATGTAGTTTTATTTAATAGTTTTTCATTATTTTATTCATTAGTTGGGAAGTACAAAGTTCACAGCTATTTTCCGAAGTTAATAAAGTAAATAAAGATGCTTTGTCCATTGTTTGGTTTAGTAATGTTACATTCATTTCTCCAATCACATTCCTAGTTTCTTACACTTTCAATCCTCTGTTCTGTTTTAGTACAGGCTTTAACACACTGCTGATGTGACTTAGTGACTGTAACACCCTTGTTTATAGGTTCCTCTGATATATCGATTAAAGTTAGCTACTGCCATGATGAATTTATTTATCACCAAAGTACATTGAGTCTGAAGTGTCATTTAAAATCAGAACACTCCACTAATACTACATTTAAACACATTGCAACTCTATAATGTTCGTACAGTACCCGCATGAACCAAACCTAAGACACATTGTCACATTTCCCCGCATTTATCATTCATTTGCCAAATGTAATCTATTGGAAACAAAATAATGAAATGAAGCACATGCAAAAGATTAGGTACCTTTTTAATTAATCTAGTGTTATATTTTTGGAACTAACTAATGTAGCTAGAACCAAAGGCACTCCTTTTTTTATCTCAAAAATCTTTCTTTAGGGTCAGATTTGTGCAGATAAAGCAAACTTGCTTAATCGTGATTAATGGAGAAGATAATGAAATATATCTTTTTTGACAGCCTGAAATCTAATCATATTGATGGTGGTAAGGTTCAAGGTTTCATGGTGCACTGAATCATTTCCTGATAGACTGATTGTTAGGACAGAGATTAACAACCTTAATAAGGGTATTGATGCCAAATGAATTCAAATATATAAATAAATATAAAATGCAGACTCTCGAATCTCAGTGCATGCAGGAGCTTCAGTTCTCGTTCTAAATGCACACAATTGATGCAATGAGTAGGACAGGGGCTCTCGTAATGCATTCATTATTAATGCCTGGCTTTGGAAATGCTGGTGCATTAAATTTGAATGCTTTTGCAGATGAAGCGCAGGCTTGGGTGTTGCTGTGTAGAGCCACCTGCACTCGAAAAGACTTTAAATGATACATTATCATGAAAATAGTGTTAAATGGTGGATATGTTGTGAATTTTGATTATTATCTCTTATTTCAGCCCATTTGTAAGACCTTGACCACACTGTTGTTTTCACAGTCGGTAACATAAGCAGGTAGTAATAAAACTTGGTGTAGTTTCTTTGTAAAATTCTGAGGAATTCTAAAAGTGCTGCAGGTTCCCAAGTGTCAACCTTTAACACCTTTGTTTATGTAAGCAGAAAAGGAAATATTTTATTATAATTTAAATATACTGAAAAGTTCTTCGTCCCTGTTTTTCCTCATTGGTAGACATTGAAACAAATAAAAAAGGTGGGCAGATTTGCAATGTAAATCTATTGTAAATATAATTGTGTAAGTATTAATGGAATTAGGTATTAACATTTAAACAGTAATGACAAAAAAAAGTAATAACACATGACTTTGGCAGGTTGAACAATGCTAAGTTTAGGCTATTTTACACTTCTGGGCACATGTGGCACACATTCCCAGGGGGGTGGGGGTGGGTGGCAGAATTATTGTGACCATGTGCCTAGAGGGCAGTGTCCAAACCAGAATGTGCAAAAAGCAGAGAAGGAAGGCTTGTGTTCTTCATGTCATGGTATAATGGTATAAGTATTTATAATGTCATGTGTTCTGGCCCGCTGTTCTCAGACTGCTTCATTTGATTGCACTAATGCTGGCTCGAGTATAAACTTCTGAAGCTGTGATTCACTCTGTAGTCAGTCTCATGGATATATTCGGTACTGCATATACAAGTTGGGTTTCTGTAGAAGAAAATGAATTGTCACTGTCAAGAATCTTTATTTTTTTGTTTATTATTCCGATGACTTGTGCGACTTCAGAGGTCTATTGGAGGGTTTTACCCCACGTCTGATGCTACGGGAGACCAATCATTGTTTACATGAGGCATAGCTCAACAGATATGCACGAAACGTAGTTGAGATTTTGGGCGTGTGCGCTTTGTGGACTCTAAGAATCTCTGTAAGTTGCTCTTTCATATAAAGCCCTTCTCTCTTGAGCAATGCACATGTATATAGATGTAAATGTTCAGTTGAATGGACGGAGGGTAAGGTTTTATAAGCAAACACATCAGATACTTTTTAAAATTCCTATTTCACCTTTTCTTTCCCGACCATTCTTTTGCAACCATAGCCTGATAGCCTGATCCTACTTTGTTGTGCAATATTTTTATCGAATTTAAATCTATATATGTATTGCTATGCATTATTGTTAAACTATTATGGGAAATAGTCTACCATGTGCAAGTGTTTTCCATACTGCATTTTTTTTCTCTGTATCTGTGTCTGCGCATAAGCAGTTTCCTCCGGGATCAATCAAGTTTTCTGATTCTGGCTTCTTTATCTTTTTGCACTCTGTGTAGCCCTGTCCACACTCGTGTAGTCCTTTGTTGTTTTTGTGCTGCACCATGGTCTTGGAGGAACATTTTTTGTGTTCTGTGTAATATGTAGATGGTTTAAATGACTATAAACACCTATCTGACTTGACCTGACTTAGAAGCTAATATTGCTAATGTTGGCCCATATTCCCTCAGCAACGTTCTACAAGCTAAATACTGCCGCTACCAAGCAGGACAGTCGTGCACCATTCCCTCATCCCCTTTGTTTTAACTTGTTCCTTTGAACCATGGCTACCTTTGACTGTTCTCTGTCGGCTTTATGCTAATTCGCATCCCGGTGACAGCGGCTGCCAGGTGGCCTCAAAGGCGGCCAATGAGGCTGCCATCCCTGTGAAGGCTGATTGAAAGCTTGATGGTTGCCCTGGAGCCTGAAGAGGGGAAAGAGGGGGCTAGGAGAAGGGCTCTGAGCGAGCGTCCCGTCGTGAGCAAGCGTCCCGCACGGATCATAGGAATGCACCAGATGGTGAGCTTGGCATCGCCACGCGAGTACAGGGGAACGGCTGCCTTCATTCTAAAAACGCTCCACTGCCCGTGCTATGTGTCCGAGGCCACCTGGTGGGTCCATGTACCTGAGCTGGAGAAAGGGCTTCTTTATTTTCTCTTTGTCTCAGCGCTCAGGCATGGCTAGTGGACATGAGATCTTATTCCATGCTGACTTATATATTTATATATTCCATACTCACTTACATAACACAACTAATTAAATATTATATATATTATTTTAGAGTTTGGTCATAAAGTGAAGATTCAGCCAGAAATAAAATTCAATGGATTTTCTTTCTTTCCAATAATGTATTCCATGAGTCAGGACATATCTCTGCAATTTTAGCCTCTTTAGTTTTGTGGCGGTATTGTGAAACTAATGTCACAAACAAGTAATGGAGGCTTATAGCTGCCAGCTTAGCAATGCCCAGATCATGTTTATTTTGTGCTGAGTTAAAGTAATTTGTGCTGGCATCAAGAGGGCTTACACGCTTGCCATTTTTTAAATAGAAAATATTATTATGCCAGAAACCACATAAACAAGTCTGTTTAAAATGACATAACAAATCAGCATAATTTGATGTGGATGAGGATGATATAGTCACACAGCTTCATAAGGTGTAGATACATGAGGCTCATAACTTCACCCATGTGATTTTGTATGGCGTCAAGAATGACATTGAGCCAAAACATGTCTGCTGTACATTTTTTTAAAAAAATGTAATTGACATTAATTTCTCTAACTACTGAAACTGGCACCAGATCATGTGTTTTTTCAATGATGTGCTGGCCATCTGAGGATTTTTTGTACTTTTTCAATAGACGGTTCAGTCAATTTTAAGATAAAAATACACAAACAAGAAACAAAAATACTTCAGCAGTTCTGTAAAAGAGCCCACTCAGATGCACAGAGGCTGGTGAGATTGATCAGACACTGCCCCATTGATTTGCTACCGGTAATTGCAGTGCTTGGGGTGATTACCTTTATATCTTTCACTTAATGCTTCACAGAAGTGCTGAAGTCTTTGGACGGCTTGTTTACTGGTGGGAACACAGTGTTTGTGTGCGGTTCACCTTTAAATATTCCTGGTATGTGGATCTCTGGTTCTGACAGACTAGCTGTGAGGAGTGGAGGAAGAGTTGTTTACTATGAAGGCCAACCTTGTGTGAGCGGCGAACTTCCCATACACACAGCTATTAGCCTCCTCTGGGAATTCCACATGCTCGGGTTATGTTTGCATTTTTGTACTCAAATAGTTTTCCCATATCCCCAGAACAGCAGCTACTTTGCAAGTCTAAGTAGAATGCTTGATTCGGATTCTTTTTCCTGTAAAAAAAAAAAAGGGTGATTTGTGGTCACTATATATAATGTTATTGAGATGCTTTAGTGATTGATATCCATTATGCATATGATTGTGTATGGTTGAACATTACATCCCAAAATTGTTGCCTTATTTTGAATTTGTATGACAAAATGTTCGTTTTTCACTGGTACAAATAAAGTAAGAAGAAAAAGGTCAAAGCTGTTTGCGTATATTTTTGGGTGGACTAGCTTTTTACAGGCCTTGGATTATTTCCTAATATTTCTGAAACAGTATATGAGCATTTAAAAATTTATATTTACGTTTTTCAAATGCATTATCATTTTACATGGGAAAGGGCAATACGTTCATGCTAAACTGAACCCCAAGCTTCTCTGCACCGTATGTTGCTAAAGAAGCTATTGTTGTTCAAATTGGAGCGTAAAGAATTAGAATGATCATTTCTTTTATTACCACAAGTTTTATTTGGTTGTTTTGTGGCAGTCTCATCCACTGAAGTCAGCCATCTAACATGTTTATGACTTGAGGTGAGGTAATGTGGATGCCTAAAGTAAAGCATGTATTTATTTATTTATCTATCTATCTATCTGTCTATCTATCTATCTGTCTCTGTCCGTCCGTCCTTCTTCTCCAATCTGTTAAAAACATGTTGAAAGCATGTCAAAACTCATTAGCTTCAAAGGTGGTTTAATCCTTTGATATTCATAAGTTACATTTTTAATTTCCTTTGGTCCATATGTTCTATGTGCTTGACTGAGCAAAAAATCTGATCTAATAAAGACATAAGGCTCTGAAGTTGCATAATGTGTCATTAAATTGGTCACATTTAACAACACAACAAAATATGTTGAGACCAAAAGGGAAAGATTTCAATATACAAGCTGTGTAATCACTTCAGACCGGTCAGTGAAAGTGCTGTGGTATTTCCCGTGCCATACCAAATTTAGCAGCTGGATGAATTTCTTGAACAGCTGAAACATCTGAGTGCTGATGAATGCTGACAGCACAACAAGGAGATGCATATGTTGTGTTTATTATTCTCAAGTTAGGTCCTCTGTCAGTTGATTTTTTCAGTTATGCCGTTTTTAACAACCAAAATTGGTTGGAAATGCCAGCTGTTTGTAAATGCCAGCTGCACAAATTGACCAATAAAAATGCTCTAAAAAAAATGGACAAGCATTTACATTTACATACCATACATGAAGATACGATTGAAAGGTACAACATAAACACTGTGTTATAAGTTATTGCAAAACAATAAAAATTGTATTCAACCCATTTTGAAAAGCTAGGTGTCCCCAAACTTTTGTCAAATAGTGTACCATCTGTGTCTGTATTGGATCTGTCTGTGTTTGGAATACTGCATCAAAAATTCAGTCTTAAAAACGAAGTTCATCAGAGAAAATTGGCACAAATCTGAAGATAACAGTGTCAAAAGGTTTCTTTGGAGCAAAGGCCTAAAAGAAACTCTTTCTGGTCCCTAAGTAACCTTTAAGGGGATGGTTCTTTAAAGAAACATTTTTAAAAGTGAGAACAGTCTTACTAAAGTGTAAAGAACCTCCAGATAATGTAAACATTCTGTACCAATTTGAGAACCATACATGGAGGCTGAAAACCATTCAGGAACCAACACATATGTGAGAGTGTATGTACTGCTGGACTCAGTCCCACAGGGGTCCACACTGCTGATTTCGTAGCAGCAGTGCACACTAGCCGTGTAGCTGGAGAGTGTTGCTAAAGTGTTGTCTGACTCCAAGATTTATTCTGCTGTTGCGTGCTGCAAAGGAATGTACTAGCCTCAGGCATCATCAGCACACACCGCACTCTGCTGAATATTTTTCTGCTCATTACGGAGCTGATGGCCAGTGAGGTTTTCTTTCGAACCTAAAGAGCCAGCAAAGCCATTAAAAACAGACTAAGCTGCGATGCCAGAGAAGCTCACATTTATTGTTTACTGTCCCGGGGCGGCTCAGGCTATACAGATGGAGCCGTCATGTGATGGAATGATTAATAAAAATCAGGGATGGAACAATATCACTTTTTATTCTCTGAAAACAATACTGATACTGAAGCCTTCACTCTTTGGCCAAAGCCGAAATCATTATATATTTTGGTTTTTAAAAAGCATTAGGCTTCTAGATGCATTCTGTGAAAATAGTGAAAGTGATCATATGTGAACAGCATGAAATTCTTCCTCTGCATTTAAACCATTCTCCAAGTGAAGCAGCGGGCAGCCAGGAACACGGTGCCCGGGGAGCAATATGTGGGGAACGGTACCTTGCACAAGGGTTCCTTAGAGGTGCTTAGCAGTCTTGGGAATGTGAAGTGTGATCGCATGGTTGCTATAAAACCAGTTGTTGGAGACAGCAAACATTGGTTTTACGGGCAAAAAATGTTTGTGTGAAAAAAACTACTTGCACCACGATTTCGAACCTGCAATGTTCTGATTCTCTTCATTCAGTGCCTGCCATCTTACCACTAAACTGCTGAGGAGGCAGTAATTTTCTCATTTCTCTTACCTGCGTTCACTGGCTCATTATTGTAATTAAACCACAACAGCCAGTGACAACCCTTTGTTAAACCATAGCTGACCATAGCTGTAGTGTCTTGCAGTCTGTTTGAGTCTGTGTGTTTGTGTTTCTCCGCACAGCCTCTCTCTCCAACTCACATTTTCAAGGCGACTCCCCCATATATCGATTTTTCGAAAGATCAATACTCTGCCCCTGATCAACTCATCAAAAATACACATGTGCTGCACTGGATGTTAATGGACATTTTGGCTTTCAGTACAGGTTCTAATTAGAAGCAGCGCCAAAAAATGGGTGGAATAAGAACAATAATCATGAAACTTAAAAAGAACAATGATGTGATTTCTTCCACAATCACACAAATGATGTACTAGTGCTGAATGGAAACCGATACAGGGTATCAAGATACAGGATTCCAGTGGCTGCTAAATGAGCCCAGGCCAGGGGATTCCAAACACTACTAATGTGTGCTTGGGTCACAGACATACATTTGCTGTTGAAATGTGTTTGAGCCATGAGCTTCTGATTGGAATTAAAATGATTGAGATTAGATGTGTTTGAGCTGTGGAATTAAATTCCAAGTGAGCCGAGTTACAATACGTTCATTGTTTTAAAGATGAATGCAGAAATGAAAGCAATTGTTTTGTGAACTCAGCAAGCTATAGTTTATTACAGCTAGTGTGTGTAGTAGGACTGATCAGACAGACTGATACATGAAAAATGAACCCTCAGAACTCAGAATGGGTGAGAAAGGCCTTGGGCTTTTTTGCCTCTTTGATGCAAATAAACTGTCTTAGATGTACAGAATATGTAGCTACTAAATATCTGTAGTGTTAAATAATAGAAATCTTGATTTATATATTTTTCCAATAACCAACAGCCTAATTTACGCAAACTCCAAACCAGTTCATTCAGTTCAACTCTTTCACATAAAAGATGTACAAAACTCTGCAAAAATACACTATTTAGAATAAAGCAATTGTTACTGTAGCATAAAACTTACCAAGCTACTCGTTGTTCTTTTGTTAATGTTAAGACTGTCAAGTGACGTAATTCACTTTAGTTTGTTGTGCTATTCTGTGATATTTCAGCTTACCAAACCTGTTCTTCCCTCAGATATCCAAAACAGCATTTTGCCTTGTGTCAGCCCGATACAGATACAGAATTTTGGAATAGTGCCATCTCTAATAAAAATAAACTGAAATAAATATTAAATTCGGTCTTCATACCGGTGAAAAAAAAAGAAGAAAGTCAAATATGATGTTCTCTATCCACATGTTCTGTTTGATTTACTAATGCGGTTGCTGTGGAATTTGAATTTACTTTTTTAAAAACGTTTTATGTACAGCGCACAAGCAAATAAAAAAAACATCCTAGCGGGTGATTTATATTCCTCGTAAACTGTTTCAGTAGAAGATTATCAAGGTGTGGAGGAAGGTTATCAAAGTTTTGAAAATCAGTGCTAGAAATGTCAGGGCTTATAGCCTGTTTTCCTTCCTGATCCTGGACATAAGTAGGGGTCAGCAGAGGGCACTGGGGGGTGGAGCAGGTTCACTATTAGATTTAGATTGCACATTTCCCCCAAAGGAATACGGTCAAGCCTTCCAGTTTATTTAGTTTTCCTCTCTCTCTCTCTCTCTCTCTCTCTCTCTCTCTCTCTCTCTCTCTCTCTCTCTCTCTCTCTCTCTCTCTC
>JBBJLR010000042.1:7183164-7193460 GCA_037577145.1 Brachypetersius gabonensis | reverse complement strand
ATATACACACACACAAAAGCGTAGTGGTTTCAATCCACTGAGAGCTAACCAAAAGTAGTTCTTCTATTGCTTCAGTCCAAAGAGGGCTTTTTTGCACCTTATTTTTATGTAATTTGAACCAGAATATTCTATCATGATCAGAAAACCATTATTGATCCCAGAGGCAATTGCATAAGTTATTAATAATAAATCTCTTCTGTTAGATATAAATACAATTATTTTCAATATGAACTTTAAGTGCTTTCTTTACTTTTCAAAAATGAAAAGCAGCGATATGTTTAAAACATTATAACTTCCCTTGATTTCCGCCAAGCTCCAGCTCCTTTTTTTGCATGACTGTTTTGACCATTTTTGTTTGATCCCTGTTTTCATGGATCTCATGCTGCAGCCGTTTCCTTGGCAGTTCTTTGGTCATGATTTGACTGTTGTTATTTCTGTCACCTTCAGCTACTTCGTGGCGTTCCACAAACAGAGACCCCCTATGCTGTTGACGGCTCTAACTAACGTTCTACAAGCTCAGACCAGCAGAACCAGTCTGCCTCAGACAGGTGCAAGGGCCCCTGCAGCGTCTTTTAACCAGTCACCTGCGTCCAGCCTTTACACTTTGATGGCTGTTGACAGTTGCTTTCTGCCTCTTCTGCTTCCTGCAGAGTGCTCTGGAGTCACGGCTCAGCCAGCTGTTCAAACACCTGCACGGAATAAGACAGACCCTCGGCCTCATCCTCGCCCCTCACCAAGATTCCAGCCATCAAGGAAAACCATCCGAACAAGTCCTGGCACCTCTAGTTCCTACAGCCATCCTTGCTCGGCTACTGAACCAGTCCAGGCTCTGCTGCTCAGACCTAGACCGCTGCTGCCTCGACCTCCTGACCCTGTCCCTCATCGTACCCTCGGCACCCTGGGTAAGCAGATCGCCTCCCTCCGGCCCTCCCTGTCTCATTTGACAAGGGGACCATCCATCAATGACGCTTCCATTGTTAGCTCAAAGCTTTGGGATGTTTCAGGTGCTAGTAGTGAGACAGAGGTTGTTCATGTTTTGGAAACTGATACATTTGTACTTGACAATTAGCCTGCATGAGGTCTTCTGAAGCCAGGCAGTGGAATGTGCATGGCGGAAGAACAGAGGGAAGAATGCAAAACAGTGAAATGTAGCTGCTAATGTTGAAGCAAGTTACCCAAGCATGTCATTTAGCCTGGTCACTTACAGCTAACTGAGGTGTAGTGTAGCTACATGTACATGCTATCTCCCAGTTAGACACAAAGCAAAGGAAAGAGTCTCTTCACTAACACACAGCCTTTAAAACTACATTAAATATCAGGTGATGTTTCTTTACAGCTGCGTGCAAACGTATTATTCTTATAAAAGAACAACAGAAACGATTTACTACAGGAAGAAAGAAATAGAATTTCAATACCAGCCCCAAAGCTGCCTTCCTGTCTCAAATAATGTTTATCCTATTAGCGTGAAGAGAACTGTTTCCTATTATACACATCACCCCCATCTCACCTCTGACTATCAGCCAGTTCACCTCATTCTCCATCCCAATCTGTGAGTCACACAGGGGCACTGAGCCTCAGCATGTGTCTGGCCCTGGACATATTGACTGCACTGGGGGTGAGATGGGGAGAAACGAAAACAGCGTTTGGGCCCTTGCTCAGCTCTTGACTCCCCTTGGACTAGCTCATCTGTGGCCCTAAGGATGAAACAGACAGACCCACGTTAACCTCCCCCTTCCCCCCCCCATTTCCAGACCCAGGGGCTTTAAGGGCGTGCATTATTCATCTCGCATTGAAATGATATGCTATCCACTTGCGACAGAGCATAATGAAACTGACACTGTTTAGAATTCTAACTCGCATCAGCGATAATCCAGAAGATAGACATATAGTCCGTCCTCTGTGATAAGGTTCATTGCAGTTTGAATAGTTCTTTTTATTGTTGATTAAAGAGGGTGAAAATCAGATTAAATTGGAAATGAATCGTTTCTATTTACTTTACATTATCGTATTTGAATAATCTGTTTAAACTGCACGTTAAAGTTTAATACATTATATCAGCGTGACTAAGGGGATTCGGTGAAGGTGGATGCCCTAAAACAACCAAGATATAAAATGTCAGTGCTATCTCTTCATCCCTTATCTAAATATGACAGCAGAACGGGGCCAAAATAAGGAACAGTAAAACAAGTAAAATGGACTTGTTTAAAATAAGGAAACATATATCATTAAAGGTCACATTTTACATCAGTTGTGGAACTATAACTGTTAAATGGGCCATTTAGCCTGTAGACATGTTTCTTCAGGGACATCAGAGAAAGGGGCCCATCTGTTAACAGGACACCTTCAGTCCTGTAAGCAGTGACACTAGAAGCAACTGTGGGTGAGGTGGGGGAGCCTTCACATGGGGCACCAATTTCTGCCTGAGTGGTGATGCACATACCAAGAACTTAATCAAGGGTGGAGGACATCCATCACTCCCTCAGCCATGCTACAAACAACACAGCTCCAGTCAAGGAGATCACCCAATGGTGTGCCACCACCATGTGGACGAGATAGATGTCCCTAATCTGTACAGTGGCCCTTTGTGAAAGTGCAGACAAAGTACCCCATCTGCTGTGTATTAGGGTAAGGATGCATGATTTATCTTGATTTTAGAGCTATATACACAAATGGTTATTAGAGATTTGTAAAGCATGCCCTTCTGGTGCTCTACCCACTGTGATGATGGATTTCTCAGCGCTAACGCAAAGCAATGTGTCCTGTAAGTATGTAATCGCAGTCAAGCAGGTTTACATGGTAATGTACAGGGAGTTAAGGGTACAGGAGGGGGGCTTTTTTGCATAATTACATGTGATGGATTTCAATTATGGGATTTTAGCCATCAAGCAAAGAACAAATGGGCAGGTAAGAGCTAGCAAGCAGCAGGGTCTGAAATGGAAGATAAATGGCTTTCCCCTGCTGGAGTGATTGAATGGAGCTGCTCATTTCCATTGCGGGCTCCTGGGGGGCCAAAAAGAGGCCCCTGGTGTCTCAGATGGCACAGCATGGAGGGAAAACTCTTTGTTGTGGAATCCCTTGTGCTCTCAGCAGGAAGAGGATGGGCTTAGAATCCAGGAGTAACTGAAGTACCTGCCATTAAAACAGATCCAAAGGCAGAACAGCTGGGGCCCACCAGCGGTGGGCTTTTTCCTCACCCTAAGTAGCACCTGGATTGATCTGTGTATTTCCTATTAACGTTAACAGCAGTGCACAGCACAGGCAAACACTCAATTCTGGAGATCTGCTGATTATAGACTGTGAATACCACAGAATCTAATCCATATTCTACATTTTATATATTCTCTTGTAATCTTGGTAGGTTTTAGTTTTCAGCACCAACTACACTTAACCCTCGAACCATACCTGATGCAAGCCTAACTAATGATTTCCATCCCACACATTGTTGGCCATTTGTCCTTATAATAAATGCTTTTGCTGTGTTGTCACACTGTAAACAGAAGGTACTATATGTTGGTATAAGGGGTTAGGCTTATCTGAAGTGTCGAGGCATGTTGATTTGAGGTTAACATCCAGTTTTTGCAACAAAGCTGTGTGTGGGTGTTCCTGCACTAATCTGAAGGAGCTAGGTGATAAGGACTGTATGGTGTCGGAAATGTTTGTGATACCTTTATCTGATATTTCTGTTCAGTAACTGTGGTGACACCAGCAGCTATTTTATTTTGTGGGGCAGCGCAAGCCATCTGTGTTTACATACGGTATGTACACATACTGTACATACTGTATTCTACAGCAGTGATGGATTAGTCAACTGTTTGTCCTTTAAATCTTATATTAATTTTGCGAAGTGCAAAAAAGATGGATATGTATGTACATTTCCCAACGTTTTAGCCTTGAGTAGGCAGTGGTTTAACAGGTTTATGTCTGACTTCATTCCTTTTCTGACAGAAATATGTGTGGGTTTAAGACACATGGAATAAGCTGCTTTATCCTCACACCTTTTCAGAGAATTTCTTCCCCGTGTGGGATTGAAGTGCACCACCTCCATCCTTTAAAGCACGTTTGATCTTCAGTGCTTTCACTAACATGGCTCTCTAACCCTCGATTTTAATTTGAGGGACCCTGAAAGTGTAGCTTTGATGTTTTATTCACACGCCATGCTCTTTAAACCTCATTAATATCTGAGGAGAAGGCATACCAGAAAGAAATGTGTGTGAGAAAAAGGCATTATTGAGCAAAGGTACAAGAATTGTAAAATCATATTGTCAGTTTAATTTGTAAAGATATCCAGTTTATTGTTTTTTGCTTGTTTTCTGAGGTGTTTTCTGCTGTTCTTCTTTCGTTTGGGCCCAATGTGCATAACTGCACATTCAAATTTTGAAGCGTAGCATTATGTCATTTTTGCTGTGTAACAGTAAACAGCTCTTGTTTGCTTAGTCAGTAACCACTTTGGAGATGAAGGGAGAACCACCTCAATGGAAAAATGTGTTCAAACAAGCATAAAAAGGCTCATTTGTTTAAATGTTCTCTGCATAAGCAAACTGATTTGTGTTTGCAAGTGGGATGATTCTGTACTCGAGCTTAGCTCATGGGGAAGATGGTATTTTCTTTTCAGGGTCGAGGAGGGTAGTTGGTGGAATATTCTGATGGTTGTGCCTGCAGGGGTTTTGAGGTGCATTAGCTGATGTTAAGCTAGCCTGAAGCTTAAACACCTGCTCCCTCTGCATGGCATCTAAATGAGCTATCTCCCTTTCTAGTGAAGCTGCGGGACGCCTCGATGAGAATCAGGGTAAACGAAAGATGTGTGTCATTGCCATTTTTCATACACACTACAGTGAACTCCTGCATTGATCTGTCTTTACTGTTGAGGTAGCTGAGCGGCGACAAAAAAAAAATAGGGTGTGAAAAAGGAAGACAAGGGCGGGTGGGGGAAGACGAAGGAGGAAATTAATTCTGATCGACTCCCAGCGGGTGTCCTTCAAGTTCACAGAGAGGCTGTAGGTGGAAAAAAAAAAAGGTTAGATACACATCCCACTTATTGTCTTCCAAATAAAGCTGCAAAATACAAGATGCAAAATAAGACTTCTGTCATCATCTTCTATAGAGGCAATGAAGGAATGATAAGAGAGGCTTTGGTACTATTTAAGGTTCAGCTGTCTTAAATATCTCATGACTTTTTTTTTCTGCCACACATATGTATGTATGCATGCATGCATGTATGTTTTTTTTGCCACATGTACACATATATGCACACACACACACACACACACACACACACACACACACACACACACACACACGTGCATGTATATGTGCATGCATGAGTGTGTGGTGGCATAAGCTCCCATGGTTCATTTTGACACATGTTATAAAACTCACTAAAAAGTGCCAAAACATTATGCTGTTTATTACAGACAAGCTTTCCAGACCTAAATACAGAGCAATGTATTAAGAAAGATAAGATTTTGCAGACTTTTGTATATATTTTTTTGTATTTGCCAGCTGGTTTTGATCATACGTTTTACTTGTTGTTTTCATCCATTAGTTATTTTCATCCAAATTCTGCTACAAAGAACAGAATAAAGCCTAACAAACTTCAGGTCACATACAGATAGATTCTGGATATGCTGAGATGTTCTGCTGCAGTTCTACAGGGAAAACGGTGCACAAGTAGTTTTTGACCAGATGCTCTTTTATTCTTACATACTAGTCTGTAATTGGTCATTTTTAAACCATTTTTTAAACAGTTACTCACTCCCACACATCATTAACAAAAATTGCTCTTTTGGGACGCAAAAGTGGTTCTTTTATGACGTATTGGCTTGCCTTTCTTTTAAGAGTGCACTTTTACCTCTACTTAAGTCATTCATTGAACAAAACGACAACATATTTTCTTTGATTATGGCTTTAGGCTCCTCTGGTTAGAACCTAGAGTTTTACAGCAAAGGAGCTGCCATTACTGCAGCAAACTGGGTAAAAAAAAAAAGAAGCAGTGATTACGCTTTAAAGCTGCCTCAGTAAAACGGAATCTGCTGGTGTTGAGCCGAACAAAGGGCGGATTGGTTTTGGATTGTAATCCTGCAGCAGCTGTATCCTCCTGCTGCCATCCCTGCTCACTGGGCCAAAAAACCCTAAACTCACATGAGAAGATCATTATAAATCCCAAACCGCTTGAGCTTCTTTAACCATAAATATCCCCAACCTCCCTCACCCCTCTTTTTTTTTTTTTCAACCGCTGTTTCTGAAAACCCCTTGTTTTAATGAACTGGATTTTCTCCAAATGGAAGGTTAGGCTCCGGAGCAGACACCTTATCTGTCAGAGGAGATCAAAGTAGCTCCTTGGATCAGGACTAAGCAAGCTCGACTGGTTCACCCAGCATTTAATTAGGCCCTAATTGGCGCACGGCTAAACAGACCCACTGAGCAGGTGTAAACAAGCCAGAATACAATCCATGCGCCAGCAGGGATACCTCTAGGGAAAATAGCAAGCTGTGGATAGTAACGCATGGACCCAACACTGCCATATTAAAACAGGGCTATGAAATAATGCAATTTGTAAGTAGAATTTTAAAAAGGCTGCACGCTTCCTTCTCCAAGTACAAAAGAACAAGGTGTAAAGCCGTACTATATCGCAAGGCCCAAGAAGGCATAAATGGTTGCATAGAGCATTCCTGTTTCGGTTATGCTGTCTTAGTCACAATTGCAAACGTCATAATTTTAATGACCTGAGAGACACATTTTGGTAGAATTCAACAGTGATTCCTGTACTGTTCAGAAGCAGCGTGCCTTCCTTGGCTGGACGAACATGACAGCTCTCTGTTTAGGCTTGTCCCTCAATTTCAAATTAGACAGGCTAAATTATTGAATCCAGAGAGAACATACGATGCTTAAATCCATTATTGACGGTGGACAGATTTTCTCTTTATATATATGTGCCCGGTGGGTTTATTTCTGACGTGTGAAGTTGTAAACTTACCTCAGAAGCCAGAATGCAGTTCGCTCTCCCAGGATGCTTTTGCGAGGGCTACTGAAGCTCTGCCAGATCTCGCCTAAACACAGCGGCAAAAAATGGCTGTGCCTAATCCAAATAACTATTTCCTTTGTCCACTTTTGCTGAGCAATGCGCTGCCTTGGCCGGCGCAAAGACGATATTTCCACTGGAAACCATAATAAAGAAGTGAGGCTTCAAAGCCGCCCTGGCCTGTGTGCAGCCAGCAAGGTTGGTCCGCGTTAAGCCTTGTCATGACAATGGATGATGTTTATCCGTAGCTGCTAAATAGCTCAGGGCCTTGTAGTACACTGCTCACTATAAACAGTGAAAGAGCAGGCTTTTAACCCTCACCTTAGCCAGATTATTCCTGAGCAATGATCAAACTGCTAAAATGTCCCGATGACGAATCCCCACTTGCCTAACCCTCATTGAGGCTAATTTACAGTGAGAGCACCGACCTTTCACTGTGAAATACAGCAGCTCTACTTTGTCTTTGACTGTCCCTTGAACTAAGTGTATCCAATCCATCACTTAGGTGTTTCAATACTGAGGTTATGTTAGTTATAGTGTGGAGGAATACAAGGGAATAGTTTTATGCAGTTCTTTATGTACGCCATGCAACACATCACTCTCTGTCGAAACGGAGTCATTATTCTTTCTCTGTGTCTTATATAATTAAGACACAATAGTAAAAGTAGTGTTAATAAGATTGTCACATGTAAGCAGAGCAGGTTGTGTATATACTCTGACAGGTTGTATTTTGAATGCCACTTTGTTTGAATGTATTATTTGGAGGAGTAATCTCAATCTTAACAACAGGCCAAATAATACATATTTATTTAACTGAACTGTAACAAATTATGCATACAAAATATGCCATTTCAGGATATGTCTGTATGTATATATGTATATATGTATGAATGTATGAATGTATGAATGAATGTATGTATGTATGTATGTATGTATGTATGTATGTATGTATGTCTGTATGTATGTCTGTATGTCTGTATGAAAGAAAGCTATTTTGCAGCCCTGCCACATCAATCTGTTGCCGGATGCAGAACATAAGTGGTCATGTTCTTTTTCTTAGTGGGTGGGATGCTGCCCCCAACCTGCCATCCATTCAGTGTGATGCTAGTGAGGACAAGTCTCTGTTAACTGACCAGCAAAGAATGGTGTTTTCTGTAAGAGTAGAACTCAAAAGCTGTCATTCTGTAGACCTTCATAATAGTCACTGCAAAATAGTTTGTATTATGTAGTCAATCAATGGGAGACAGCACATTTATGAATCCCTTCCAAGCGTTAAAGGCCATAATAAGGACCAAAAGCTCCTGTTGGCCTGCGGTTTTGATGGATTCATTTGTGCTGTACACTTGTGAGCCTGTCTCCGCTGAAAGGCCACAGTGGTGTGCATCGGCGAGGCATGATGAGCCCACTCACAGCACACCTCTCCTCGTCATTGAATAATTCATCATAGTAAATGTGTCAGATGAAGACCAGAACCGGCCCACTGTCTCGTTTTTCCGAAGAGTAAGCAGATTCATTTGACTTGCCCAAGGATATAGTGTTTCCTGACGCTTGTGTTTTGTTTTTTTTAAAGGTTTTTTTGTGCTTTGCAAGCTGGAGAGAAAGTGAATTGTGCTCTTGCTCTGTTTTGTTCTTAGCCAACCAATCCACGATTTTAGATGGAAATAACGTGTTCAGATTTTGTTTTCCATTCTAAAGCACACATAGTAACATACTCCAACATTAGTGTCTCTGTGTTTAGTTTGATCATAATTCTTGAGGAATGATTCGGTGCTTCATGAAATTTTAAATCTGGCATTTCATATTTTCCCCGAAATTCATTCTTAATGAGCCACTGTTCAGGTTTGACAAAACATGTAAATTATTAATGTTTATCTGCTTCTTTTGAGGTTGTAACTAACGTTCAGTTTTCAGTTTTAAATGCTCTGCCATCAAATCACATGGAGACTGGAAATGGCAATGAGTGTTAGAGTTTTCCACCATTCTAGTTTTACCTAAATGACCAAAAATGGGATTTTTCAAACCATGGCAGTAACCATAAAAGAGTGTATGTGTGGGCGGAGCGTGGATACATCAATATGACACAATTCAAAATTATTTCACAGCAGCTTTGAGGGAAAAAAATGAAAAGATTTTGCTTTCAGAGCCAAAGCGTGACTCACAAAAGCCTAGTAACATATTGGTTTGCTTCACCACATTAAGTGACTCAAGTGGAGAAGGGTTTACTTAGTATTTAGGCGTTTTTAAAAGACGTCATGTACCAGTTGTCCCACCAAACCCAGCAGATGAAAAGCAGGATTAGAGTGCTGGGTGTGAGTGTGGCCTCTAATTTGTTCTCCCACACACCACAGCCCTGTTGTCTTTTTACACCTAGCCATGACCCTGCATATGCTTTCAGAGGTGGTCCGCTGTGGGGGGAGCAGGCAGGGTGGTCTTCGGGTCGGCTCATAGATGAGCATGTGACCACAGCCACATGCTCTGCTCACAGCCGTATGCTGGTTCACGTCAGAAGAAGCAAAACGAGTGGAGAACTTTTTTCTTTTCCTTTTGCATTGAACTTTGTTGGTTGATATTATTTGGGTGTCTGGAGTCAAAACAATTCAAGCTGAAACATCATGTTAAATAAGGAATGAAACAGAATCTAAGTTGGGTTAATATTACTGCTGCAAAATTATATATGCGAATTGAATCATGCGCATTTGTTCACAAAACCGCTCACACAATCTTAGACTTTTAGAGTGTTTTTTGTACAATTACAGTCTTTTGCCTTATTGGTATTGCAAAGGCCAGTGGTGTGGTGTTCAGCTGCGGCTGGTATGTTGGAAAAGGTTTCCTCTGAACTGTCACATTACATTGCTGTGATATGAAATCATTTATTGGTAAACAATTTTTTTGTTCTTTGATAGCTCACAACTATTTAACACACTGTAGTTACATTTTGCTGCATTTTTATTCAATAAAATATGAATTCCACATAAAGTGAATCACATTTTCGTAGGTCTGTCCAGCTTTAGCTAAGAGGTTATATTTGTAGAGTATTATGTTTCTCTATATTGTCCCAGCTGACTAATTGTATTTCTTGTAAATTCCCAAAAGCTCAGGCCTGGATCTGTGTGCGTGTGTGCGTGTGTGTTGGGTGTGTGTGTTGGGCGTGTGTGTTGGGCGTGTGTGTTGTGTGTGTGTGTTGTGTGTGTGTGTTGTGTGTTGTGTGTTGTGTGTGTGTGTGTGTGTGTGTGTGTGTGTGTGTGTGTGTGTGTGTGTGTGTGTGTGTGTGTGTGTGT
>JBBJLR010000042.1:7143456-7165230 GCA_037577145.1 Brachypetersius gabonensis | reverse complement strand
TGTGTGTGTGTGTGTGTGTGTGTGTGTGTGTGTGTGTGTGTGTGTAGGAGACGAGGCTCTAGCTCAGTATGGCCGTGATTTCCTGAAGACTGTGGAAGTTCTCCTGAAAGACTGTGCAGAGAAGAGAGAGAAAGCAGCCAATCAGCTTCAGTCCCTTCACCAGGAGCAGCAGCAAGCCATGCACACTTTGCACACACTCAGAGCCCAGCGGAAGGAGACCACCGCTCCATCAGCCCAACCCCAAATAGCCCAACCTGGCACCGCTCAGCAGGACAGCTCTGAAGTTGTGGATCAGTCTAAAAGCTCTGGAGACCCCAGCAGTGCAGCTGCGGGTAAAAAGCCCTCCCTCTTGTCAGCCCAGGAGAGGCCCAGAGTCCTGAGAAAGGCCCTGACAGTGGATGTCACATCAGATACCTCCAGACACGACCCGTCCCAACCGGCCAGGGTCATCCAGAGGCCGAAGAGGAGGGGTTCTCCCAAGGGCAAGAGCAAGGTAGCAGCTAGACCAGAGTGGCAGAGCTAGATAGTGTGAATGCACATTTCAGCCGCTGAGTAAAAAAAAAAGAAAAAAGAAAGATGAACGTTTTGACTGAAAATATTTCCCTTTTTTTTTGTATTTGAAGAATAAATCAATCTTGTATAAAAATATATACTAAACCCATAACACACGTTTGCAATGGGGTCTAAAACCATTATTTAAAACATCTCTATTTTTCATTCTTTTCTGGTTTAACACATTGTTTTAAAATGATATTATCACTATAACAACATGAAAGGTACAACCGTATATCAAGTTCTTAATATTTGGTACATTCCTCTTTTGCTTCAACGTCTGCATGCACTTGAGCTGGCATGAACCCAGTGAGTTTGTGGAAAAGCCTCTGGTGAGTAGATCAAACCCACTCTTCAGAACAATAGTCTTCAGAACAGTATTTTCTTATTTTGTGCAAAGGCCCTACTAACGTCAGTGTCACAGGTATGCCTAAATTGACGTAGTATATATAAAAAAAATGTCCTGACGTTTCCTTCACTTTTATTGTCATCACTTTTTTTGGTGTAAATTGTTTACGTTTGTAAAGCATTCAGTTGTTTTCTGATTCTGTTTTAAATCATAGATGTTTGTTTCCCATGGTACACTTTAAAAAATAAAGATTCCTCAATGGTATCTGGCTGCTAGGGATACCTTTAATTTGCATTAGTGGTTCTTTATATAAATCATTTTTTTGGGCCGAAACTGAAAACTGAAAATGAGGAAACACATGGCCGAAAACCGAAACCAAACCACCAAAAGGAATTATTATACCAATTTTTTGTAATTTTGCCATTATGGCTGGGACTGTGTGTACTTACCTCACTAAAGGCAAGCATTGCAATTGCATGAATTAATATTAATAGGTCAAAGAAGAACTCTGTTGCAAAAGTATGAAAATATTTTTTTAGCAGTTAAACAATCCACAATATAAAATAAAATTTTAAATAAAATATTTTACTTGACCCCTCTTATGAATAGACTAAAAGCAAGATAGCTGAATATTATACAATTAAATGTCTTCTCTCATAAAACCAATGAATTCACATGCATTTTAACCTTCTGTGCATGAACACAGTGCATTCAGAACAAGTGCTTTAAAAGCTGTTGAAAGATAGAACTATAGGCCTATAACAAAAGTGTATTAAAACAAAGGCTGGCTGATAATATATTAACAGTAATCACAGGAAAACTTGGGATGTTTTGAGTTTATATGATAAATTAATCTTTGTGGATGCATCTCCTCTAGAAATTTCGGCATTGCTGGCTTTACAAACGGCTTTCCCTGTGTCTTTCTTAGATATATTGAAATGTGCCTACACAGCAGACATGTTGACTCTAATCCAATCTGGCGCGTGCAGGTAGTGGCTGATTGCATCATCTCATAAAAAAAAATAAGGCTGAACATTTTCAGTGCATCCCAATTATTCCCAATATTGCCCTTCTGCAAAGTATCGGGGGATGAAAAAATATATATATAATTATATATATATTTTTATTTATTAATCTGTTTCATTCCATATTTAAAGAAAAATAAAAAAGTTAATATCATGGTAGGAAAATAACAACAAAATGATTGAAAAATGATTAATCTTGGTGCATCACTTCTAGACGTGACAGGAAGAAAACCGGCAGTATTTATGTATTCCTTAATCCGCCTCCATTGGCACTACGTATCCACTGCAGGACCCCTTGAGAACTGGGGCTGGGGAGGAGAGCCGGGGGAAGAAGGTGGAGTGGGGGGCTAATAGCCCAAAGAAAAGCCTCTCCGGCTACACGAACCTGGAGGAAATGAAAGCACTTAGAGAGCCTTGTTCCACTGGTGTCAAGCAAAGTCCACGTCTATTTCTGTCTGCTCTCGGTGTCTCGGCCGTACTGTTATGGCAAGAGAATTCCAAAACAAGGACTCCCGGACAAACCTGGACACTGTAACACACTGTGTGTTTTTCCACAGACATTATAGAGCCAGATGCTCCACTTTTATTGATCCTATTATAAAGCCTTAGTATAACCTTCTATTGACATTTGAATGAGTCGTTTTCTTTGGTCTTAGCTTTTAATTTTGAAAACCTGACTAAATGATTTTTAATAAATTCAGTCATATAGGGATTTAATAAACAGCTACACTCTATCTTTACGACTTTACATTTTTATTCGACAGTAATGCACCTGACTGCAGTGTTTGAGTTGTTTTATTTGTTCATTCAACACTTTTCTTTGTGATTTGTTGCCTTTAAATAGGCCACAAGGATTCATTGCATATTCATGCATTCTGAATGTTTATTGCTGACACTATTAGCATATTTCTTCCAGATGAGTCCAGACACCCGCAGCAGAGCTCATAAAAGAAGCCCCTCCGAGTCCTTGTCTTCTGCTTAGTGTTGTAAGATACTGTATAGCATATGTGGCGCTGGAAAACAATTTCACCCCCCCTTTGCTTCTCTCTCTCTCTTTCTATCTCTCTCTCTCTCTCTCTCTCTCTCTCTCTCTCTCTCTCTCTCTCTCTCTCTCTCCAGACAAAAGTAGTCTGGGGATGCATTAGTCACCTCCCTGCATCTGTCTTCTTCCCCGACAGCTTTAGATGTGAAAACAAAAGGCAGAATAGACGGAGAGAAGAGATGAGATAAGATGAGCCAAAAAGCAAGTGGAGTCATTGTTCTCACTCTCGGCCCCGGCAGCTTTTAGGTAGGGGGAGAAAGAAAAAAAAAAGCAACACACAAAAAAAACACAAAACAACCCACTTTCTCTTACTCTCTTTTCTTCCCCAAAAATTCCACCTTCATGTGTTATGCATGAGATGCCCCGCCTCTCGCACTCAAACGCTTTGGCCCTGCTTTTACTTTTATGTTTCGCCGTGAGCGCATCTCGCTTTTCCCTCCTCCATTTCTCTCTATTCATCTCTCTCGCTCTCTCTCTCTCTCTCTCACTCCCTTTCTCCTCCACTCACTCCCTCCCTCCTCCCTGTAGGAGCAAACAAATGGCACAGCGTGAGCTATTTCCTCTCTGAACGCTAACTTGATTACTCTGTTTTTGTACTCAGCCTTGTTTCTTGAGTTTTTTTTCTTCCCCTCTTATGCATCATTGTCTCGTACACAAATTTGTCAGAAAGAAAGCAGTTATTAAATAAAATCCTCCGGTAGGCCATCAAATGGAAGAGGCCCAAAGCATCCCACTACTATGCCACAGTCCATTTTTTTAATTACACTGTTTTTTAAAAGAGTTTAAAAAATAACTAATGCATCTGACAGACACTGGCAATATGGTCGGGGGATGGTATTAAGTCAGAAAAACTACTGAATTCAGAAAAATCTTTGTGTGGCACTTTAGTCCAGACAGTTCACTCTGAAGTCATAAAGCCCAGACTGCTTTTGGAATGAGGAATAAACGGGTCAGCCAATCAGAACAGAGCCATTGATGTATAGCAGGTGCATTAACAAAAGGGCAAGTTTAAGATGAAAAAACAAGGTTAGAAAATGGCCATGTTAAAATGAATAATGACTTTGTTGGGACATCATTTACCATAATTTACTTTTGGTCCAAATGTTTTCACAAAATTTGTTTTCTGCATTCACTGTTCAGACTGTAACATAATGTATATGTACATGCGTGCAGCTGTTGATTAATTTACTTCCGTATCTTAATAGTCATATGTATCCTGTGCATTCGTAGGTATATCAAATGGTAGCGCCCTCAGCTATGATAGTTATAAATATTCACATAGCATACAAATCACTTTCTTCTCTTTGTTTCTGGCATGGTGCACAGGGAATTTCCTTCATCAGCTCATTCTGCTATATCTTCTCACTAATCCTGCATTCATGTGCTGAGATTCAGACTGAATTGAGGACTCGCAGTAACTGCAGGGGCCCAAGAATCGAGTGAAACCTGCATGTTTAGACAGACAGGATAGTTTAATGTGGGGGCATTATTATTACTTTTATTGTTATTAGTTACATATATATCCCCTCCTTGTGCTGCCAGCTCTGACCTGTGGAGGCATGGATTCCACAATACTTCTGTAGGAATTCTGTGGTCTCTAGCACCAAAACATCAGCAGCATATCATTAAAGTCCCGCAAGGTCTGAGGTGGGATATCCAGTGGTTAGTCTAGTTTGTCCTGGACATCCCATCAGTGCTCAAATGGACTGAATTCTGGGCAATTTAGTGGCCACATCAAGACCTTGTTTGCAGTGAGACGGGACACATTATCCTGCTGAAAAGGACACTGATTTCAGAGAATACTGTTGCCATAAAAAGATGTACTTGGTCTGTAGCAAGGTTTAGTTAGGTGGTTTGTGTCAAAGTCACATCCACATGAATGCCAACACCCAAAATCTCCCAGAAGTACATTGTCCAGAGCATCACACCCCCTTTACCAACTTGCTTATGCTCAGATGCTAACTGTGGTTAGCATGGGGACTCTAACTGGTCTACAGCTATGCAGCCTCATATATACTATGCGAATACAGTATGTCAGGCCTATTCATGTAGCGGCCGGCAGATCCGGTGTTATATCGGCGAACTAAAACTGGACAGATGAAATTCTGTGGCCCCCGAACACCCAGTGACTTTCATATCCAGCCCACTTGCTGTTGAAGTTGAATAGCCCTGCACTATATGTTCTATCATAGCCAACATTGGCTTTTTAACAATAGCATTGACTTTTTAACAGTGCTACAGTAGTTTGTCTATGGGATCGGACCAGGCCAGCTAGCCTTCACTCCACACGCTCATTAGTGAGTCTCGGGTGCCCTTGACCCTGTCACCCATTCACAAGCTCTCCTTCCTTGGACCACTTTTAGAAGGTACTGACTACTGCCTAGCAGGACAACCCCACAAGACAGACAGTTTTGGAGGTGCTCTAACCCAGTCATCCAGCCATCACAATTTGGCCCTCATCAAAGTGACCTCAGCTTCAAGAACTGACTATTCACTTGCTGCCTTATGTATGTAGCTGTCAGTGGTTTTGATGTTCCTGATCGGTGTGAACTAAATTACCTAAACTCACCCTATATCACAAAGAGCCTATTACATGTACAAATGCGATACACGTATGAGTTTACAACCTAAGCGAAACAGAAAAACTCTTATGTTCTGGGCATCTTCTTGAAACCTGCCTAGGGAGTGAAAACCCCTCCCCTTCCCCCAAAAAAGCACCTGAAAAATTAAACAGAGAAGTGTTATCCTTTATAGAGCGTGAGCGGGAAATCAAGAGGACAAAATGGAGAGAGTTTTCCTTACAATTCCTCAAGCCAGCTTCTGTCAGCAAGGCTCCAGGAAGTTTTCCTTCTCATATTTCTTCTTAGAACTGATGTTGTACATTCTATTACCAAGTTAATAATCATTTGTAATAATTAGACCCATTATAATCTCTCTTAGATCTCGTGGTTACTCTTTTAATAATGCAGCAGATAATTAGTCAGGCATGTCACTCCTTATCCTCCGGCACCGGCTGGTTCGCAAATGTGTGTGTGCAAGGGTTAAAAAATCCACAGTATTAATTATTCAGCTTTCCAGCACGTGCACAGCAAGCAGAATTGCTTGGCCTACAGATATTATTTCTGTTAAAACCTGAATGTGTGTGTGGATTCTGTTTTACTCTCTTCTGGGGACCGACTGTCCCCCTAAAAATTGGAAAGCATGCATTCTAAAGCTTTGGGGAAATTTAGCTTGCCATTAGTCACAATGTTTATTTCTATGTTGTACATCAATATTCACGTCTATATTGAGCAGCAGCTTCAGCGCCTGTCCTTTGGTTTCTGATTTGTGTGTACTGGGGCAGTTGGGTTTTTATTCTATGGGGAAATGCATCAGAATAATTCTGTGATAAGTGACCGTGTGCTACAGATGAGGCAGATTGAAATTTTCTCCAACCCTGGGGTTCTGGGTGTATGGAGTCCAGTCTTCCATAGACAGCTGTTTAATTACCCGTGATTAGAGCTGAAATAAGTGTTCCGTTTCATTTCATGGACTGCACAGCTGCTGGGGCCTGGTTGTGTGTCCATGAAAGAACAAATGTGGGTTGGGTCCAGCACCAGCTGTCAGTCCAAAAAGGACCTCGGCTTTTAAACAGACGAATAAGGTGAATATAGAAACAGAGGAGGACCTCACTAAGTGTGTACTAATGGAAGGTTCATGTAAGTATCACTGCTTCATGCCTTTTGAGGTTCCACCTTCTGGCCACCGCTGGATGATGGGGGAAAATTAAATAAAATTTTTGGGGAGTTTTTTTCATGTTATCAATAAAATTACATTATTGGTTTCAGCCTAGACTTAAAGTATAAGCTTCAAGTACCAGTCACTTTCAAATGCCAAACTCGCCATAGATACAGATATATTCAGTTCTGAAGTAGATTAGAAAAAAAGATACAGGTGGAGATCTTCTCATCACTGACGTGGTCTGCAGGGTTTCCAGTAACTAGGCAGTGACCTTGATGAAGAACTGTGTGGTCCTTTGGACAGTGCTTCGTTCAGGCAGTGGTATGAAGCTCACCCTCCCTCTTGTACACACGAACGGAGCCAACCTGATCCCTGACAGGTAGGAGAGTATAGCAAGAGGAGTTCCAGTGAAGGATCATAAAATGTTTGATGAATGCAGAAAGAATATCAAATCAGTCTTACCTTAAAGGGCCCTTATCCTACACGTTATTTATTAATTTTCCCTAAGGTCCACTTCTATGTGGGTTAAAAAATTCATTTTTGCTTGATGATTATCCAGTCTCTTTTTCTCCAACCACTATTAGAACTACCCTGTTACTACGCTTTCTGTTACTGTGCCTTTGGTTACATATGTAAATAAACTGCACTGACTGACTACCCTGCAATGTATCTCTTTCAAAATGCAGTCTTGGCTAAAAGGCATCAAATAACGCTATTCATGGATGAGTGAAACTGCTGTATAGGCCGATGTATGTAAATGCATAGGCTTTTGTGGCAAATTCAAAACAGGCTCAAAGTGGCTGAAGTGTGAGTGGCATAAAGTCCCTTAAGGGTTTTAGACCATAATTTTCGTTTCAGCACTGAAGCTTTTGATGGTTGCAGAATGCACTTTTACATTGGAAGCTTTAAATGTATCCTGGAGTTCAACCCGATGTGATCAAGACTGAAAATGTACTACTCTGTTTGATTCTTCTGCCATTGGCAGCTTCGCCAAGTCTTTTTCACCAACAATTAAAAAAGATTTCATGAAACATCTTATCTTTCCATTTGTAATTACAATGTTAGATACAGCAATGAGTATTGAGCTCAAGGCAATACAAAGCTATGAAACTATTGAGTTTGATGGCAGAGATGACAGAGCTGATGTTGGGGTTGCCATTCTTTGAGTCATTGTCTCATTAAGCCATCACATCAAAGTGGGGGGGGGGGATGGAGTGGCTGGAGAAAATCATTATACTTCAGATTGCTTTCAGAAATAAAATGCCTGTGTAAATCTTTCTGCCGCCTCAGGCCATCCCTCACGTGTACTTTTTCCTCAGGATGCCGTAAATTTCCTAGAAGTTACTGCCTCGCGAGGCGCTTGGTAATTTAGCCTATGGGGGAATCATTTAAGAGAATGGTGCTATATTTTGCATTATGAGTTTTTCAAATAAAATAGTAAGCTTTCGACACCTCGCAGGTGTTTAAACCCAAGGCGTCCCCGGAGCGAGGTAGAAGTGTTTAACGGTTTGTTTGCTTTGGAGTCTGTCTGGGCTATTCTTAGCCACGTCTGGGGAACCTGCGGAGACCATTTTTTTGCTGAAACATAAGGCCTAACACGCAGGGCTGTTTTAATTTGCCCGTGTTTTATGCGTGTGTTGGGCTTTCATTGAGCGTAGAACTTCACAGGTTTTGACGAGCAGGGCCTCGTAGGTTTACTTTTCCAGAAAGTGGTAGTGTTGGCTTGTTTGGGTGTCGCTTTCAAGGGAATAATGGCATTACTCTGGTTGTGGTTTTCAGCCGGGGGCCAAATCTAAGTCAAAACATAAAGTGTAGCACTGTAGTTGCTTTTAAAAAAAAATAAAAAGAAGGGGCTTTAACATATTGCGAATGTTATTCCAGATGGTACTGAATGGAAAAGATGATGCAAACTCCCACAGCTGTCTGTCTGCCTCCCTTTCTCACCCTCTCTCTCTCTCTCTCTCTCTCACACACACACTTTCTCTCTCTCTGGATGCTGTTTTTCATCATTTTTATAATGCTGCCCGTCTACCTTCTTTTTTTATAAAAAGAAAACAATTTGAAAGTCGTGGCCTTTTGCTAACAAAACACGCATCCTGATTTCTCCCAGTTTGCATCAGGCACTCCCTGCAGCGAGAGCTGTGCTTAACACAGGACGACCTGACATTAGCATCTGCTGAGAGAGCGGAGGAGGACCATGTTTGAGCTCAGGGAAGCAGCTGCTCTTCTTCTAAAACCAAGTCAGCTACCTCAGGGCTGTCAAGACTCCAATCCTGAGGGCCACCAGCCCTGCAGGGATGAGTGTTTTTCCTCCTCTAGCACCAGATTGCGCTCCCAGTGGCTTCCTGAATTAGCTGATTATCTTAATCAAGCCCAAAGAAGGAAGACTTCAGCCAAAAAATCAATTTAATATTTTTTCTCCTTACACTGCACAGAAGCTACAAAGCTAATGTAGTAATAATTCAGACCTACTGTTTAATGACCATGCAAAATCAAAACTTGACTTTATTATTATTATTATTGTTGTTGTTGTTGTTGTTTATTGTTTATTATTATGATTATTATTGTTGTTGTTGTTGTTATTTATTGTTTATTATTGTTATTATTATTATTATTATTATTATTATTATTATTATTATTATTATTTAATTTAAGAAATTGGGATGAAAGGACAAGGGCATAAAAGTTGATATTTGGTATTTTATTATGTGCTGTATCTTATTATGTGCATTATTATACCCTAACCATGCATGTATCACTACTTATATCAATACTTTATGTCACGTCAGTATTACAGTGATCTGTCCTACGTACAGTATTAAACTCCTAACCACCATTTGTGTTAATAGTCATTCGTTTAATTGTAAGTTTCTTATCCATAGTATGTATAATATCTAGAGCATTTATGCAGCATAGTGTAGTTCATATGGAGTTTTGTTTATTGGCTTTATTGCAACTTTATATTTTATATTTTTCTTGTCTCTGTGTCTTTGTGCAGTTGTAACATAAGCCGTTTCTGATTTTGTTTCTGGTTCTGATTAGGGACACTCCTGTATGTCAGTATCTATGTATTTGGTACACAAACAGTTAATAGATGTCATTGGCCTCCCTAACCTAATATTGCTAATAGGACTCTGGTTGTAAGAAGCAATTAATCTGTTGACTAGATGTGCCTGTAGGTTAAGTGAAGAAGACACCATCCTTATACTAACAGTTCTTAATACGAGTCTGCTACTAATACGTAAAATAAACGTTACCTCACATTACTTTTATATGATCCAAGCAACGCACAATATGAGGAAACACTCATGTTTCATAACAGTGTGAGAACCAGAGGAGAGTTCTAAGTGCTAAAATCTTTACGTAGGAGTGATAATATCCTTATGCAAGAAGATAGTAAATATATATTTATACAGGTATTACATCATTTTGTGTCTTTTCTGTTACTGTTAACCACTTCAAGCCAAAAGGCCACAGTTGTGAGTGTGGCTCTTTTGGTTGAAAGTGGGTTAACCTGTCTCTCTTGCCCCATAGCAAGTTGTGGGAATTTTACATACAAACTCTGGCCAGAACTCTCATAATAGAAACAGCGAAACAGATCAGCGTGAAGGCGAAGTCCTCTGTGTTCAGCTGCAGCATTAGCAGCTTGGCTCTGAGAGACGACCTGCTGCTCCAGACCAGCTCGGCCTTAATGCACTGGGCCTGGTCCTCCAGACCTACAGTCCACTGGGGAAAACGCTTCATCTGCCAATGCTAGAGCCGCTGCAGCTGCATAGTGTGTGTGTGTGTGTGTGTGTGTGCGTGCGTGCGCAATGTAGAACTGTGTGTATATGCACTTTTGCAGCCAACAGCCGTTAGCAAACGTCCAAATGAGCACATCCTTCAGGGGATTTCCTTGGATATGTTTGATGGAAAGAACCAAGTTAACTCTGCACACTGGAATTAAATTATTGCCCCTCCCCACACTCTTTCCCCATTCTTTTTTTTTTTCCTTTTTCTATTTTTTATTGCATTCTTTCTCATAAAGTCCTTGGTGTTGATGTCTGGTGTAATTCGTCTCAGTAGAGTCGCATAAATTTTCTTGCTTTTATTTAAAAGCGTAGCCTTGCGACTTGCAATCTGATTTACTTTGACAGTCTTCTGTAACCGATATTTTCATTCATCCAATAAAACGGCTCGGTTCTCAGTCTTCAAATCAAGACAAATTCAATTTACGCCAATCATTAACCCCGTGTTTAGATTTCAGCTCTCGGAGGACGACGTGTTTAAATTGCCATAAACAGCGGGCGACTGTTCGTAATCTCCGTGCAGGTGTTGCCACGTTCCCTTGGTGCTGGGGCAGCCGTTGCTGTGGTAACAGTATAGAATGGCTCACTCCCTTATTTTATCCCTACACACGATATAGGTAATCCTACACAGCTTCATCACTTCATGTCACTCAAGCTTTAAGACCAGTTATTTGAATTTAAAATCAAATTAACTTTTATTTGTTTTAGGAATCACAGCATCCTTAGACCACATAACAGATTATATAGTAATCCATGTAAAGGATTATATAGGGATACTGACACCAGGACGGCACACGTCAGTAACGCAACTACCACCAGCTAACTGAGGCTAAATGTTATGCATGCCGTGTAAAATGCATTAGCTAGTTTGGTAGGTAGCAAAAATAGACAGCGAATATTAAACCTTGTGGTGGATTCCCATCCATTGTCCACATGTTCTACATAATTAAGTCATTTAAATGTAAAGAATTGTACTTAATTTAAAGTAATTCAGAAATAAAGTGTGGCATTTAAGAGACATTTAGCGAGACAGTGTTGATAGGAACCACTTGCGTTCGCTTAAGCTTTTGAGAAATATTTAAATGGAAAAACATGCATAGTTGTAAACTAACTTTTAGATGTATGTTCAAGATTCAAGATTCTTTATTTGTCACATGCATAGTCATACAAGTACAACACACAGTGAAATGTGTCCTGATCCGCTCCTTTCTGCCTGTACGAACATTATAAAAAATAAGTCATTTTTAAATACCAAAAACATCGGAGAATTTTCTGAAACACAAATAAAATAAAGAAATGAGTACAAGTAAAATTTAAAAAATATAAATCTGAAATTTTCTAAACACAAATCTAAAGTAAGTAACTTAAACAAGGAGCACCACAAGTTAAGAGAAATTATACCTAGGCTGAAAAATGTTTTTTATATGTATTTATATAAATAAAAGTAGCAGCAATATGTACATTGTGCAAATGGAATGTTATAATGCATTGTGCCATAATAGCACAGCAATATTGAACAGAGTGAACAGAGTGACCAGAGTAATGTAGTGTAATGTAGACAGGGTGACCAGAATAATGTAAACAGTGACCAAAATAATGTAAGCAGTAGTGTACAAAAACACAAAATGGTTACCAATACATTGCACAACACATTGTTTTGTGGTAGATTTGAGATAAGCGACTGGCATTTTTTGCAAATATTTTCAATTATTTTGAAATACAATCACAGAGGACACTGCAGTTTCTCTAATTCTTTTGGATATGAAATAAAATGCCGGTTTGTGTTGTAACCATCATGACCCGCTGTAAGATATCTCAAATTATGAATTATACAGATGAGCAAATTTTGGAATTTCAATACAAGCTGAGAATGGAGCCTGTATTTGCAGTTCCAGCTGATTTGCAAGTTGTACCATTGTTATTATTTTACTTTTTTTGCTGTCTGCACACCACCTGGTACACACAGTTCAAAGTAGTATTCATGTGAAGCAGTGCTTTAGGGTAGCTGGTGTTCTAGTGGTTAGAGAGCTGACCCTACAATCAGAAGGTTGTTGGTTCACATCCAAGGACTGCTAGTGGCACCACTGAGGTACCTTTGAGCAAGTTACCATCCTCATACACTGCTCCACGGGTGCCCCTGATTGGTGGCAGCCCACTGCTTCACTTGGTGTATGGGTTCAATGCAGAGAAAGAATTTCACATGTTCTGCTCGGTTCCTCCAGATGTTTGGATTTATGAATTTCCATCAGCAGCTCCTGATTGAATTTAATGAAGGACTGACTGAGTCAAACTGGACTTCCACAAGGAACATATTGATGTACTCAACATAATATCACTATTTACTGTGTAATGTTATTAGTATTTGTTTTTGTTTTATTTTGTTTATTTAGTTATATTAATGTGAAAAACACTCCCTGCTACAAACAGTTAATATTATTTTCACAGGTGTCCAATACCTTGCACAGAACTGTTGCTGACACGCTGTATAGTGCACTGGCTGTGTTGCTGACGTGGGTACCTTTCATCTGCATGCTGCCAGTGGGGGTGTAGAGGGGTGCAGGGCAGGACACCAGCATCCGTCACCCCTCCTCCAACAAAGGGTATTCTGCATACATATAGAGACACAGAAATGCAGTGCTTCAGTCTGGAGAACCCAGTTTCTGTCTTTAGATCCGGATACTGGGGGACTTTGTAACCCTTTAGTGTATACTTCGCACTGGGCATAGTGACTTCAGGTTTATGGGGCAGCTGCTGGTCTGGTTGTCAGGGAGTTTCTCTTACGTCCGTAAGGCCGTGGGGTTGAATCCCAGGACTGCTAGTGCCACCACTGAGGTACCCTTGCATAAGGTACTGTCCCCACACGCTGCTCCCCTAGATCTGCATTGCTGGCTGCCCTCTGCTTCACTGGATTAAATACAGAGAAAGAATGTCACACTTGCGTAAAGCTCCAGAGCGCTCTATTCTACTGCTAATACTTTTGTATTGAAATGACAGAAACCCTATCTACATAGTTTTCTTACCTTAAATGATGATGATGATGAATAAACAATTAGAAGTTGTGTCGGGACACTTTTGGACAGTGTTTGCATGTATGAGGCGACACTGTTAGGATAGAAATGTTTTTTGCCATGAGTTAACATTACTATGGTTGCAAATTCTGCTGTAGTTTCATATGTATTATTAAGTTAAATAAGATTTTACCACAATATGACAAAAAGCATGAGTGTTGCAAACACAGCACCAGTGAGTAACAGCGAAACTTAAGTAAAAAAAGAGCCAAGAACTTTTATAACTATTCTGTATGATTAATTTCTACAAGGATTTAGGCTCTTTTCGTACAGCCCTTCCTTCAAAGCAGCGAAGCCTCCGTATGGATCCCCATCTCTCCAAATTAGAGATGTGCAAAATCAATGGCCCACAGCTTTTTCATGGATAAACTATTGATCATCCCCTCTCATCCTCCTCTGCAATTACCCGCAAAATTATTCAAAACCCGGCGTTTGGCTCACTTACGCCTGCAGCTCGTTAATCAAAAGAGTAGTGTCTGTGCCGACAGCCGCTCACAGTGAAATTCCAGGTCTAATTCTGCTTTGTACCCTCCCCACGTGTTAGGAAGGATCCTCACACATACATGCACACCTACATGTACATGACTGCTTGCTCTGCATGGCGGAAACAGGCAGTCTGATGCTGGCAGTGAAGTGTAAATTAGAGAGTGGGGGAAGGGGATGGAGCCTTAATGAACGAGGGATGCATTTTTATATTTTTTGAAGTAAAGCAGGGGCTGATAGACGGAGAATGATTGGCGTGCTGTGCACCCTTACAGTGTCTCTTTTCTTCTCTCTCTCATTCTCTCTCACTCACTCTCTTTCTCTCCTCCCCCCTCTCAGTTGTTGTTCATCCCCCTCCTGCCTGTCAGACCCCCAGCCAGAGGCATCAGGCTTGCAACGGATCTGTCATGCTGTCAACGCCGAGGCTCAATTAAAAGAGCCCGAGTTCCAGGTTTAAATTAATGATGGCACCGTTGGTTTTAACACGATCCGCAGGCTTCGTTTTTTTCCCCGGCATGACCTTGCCGTTGTGCCCTTTTTATGAGAGGCTTGATTTTTTTTTTATTAGTTTTTTTGCTGAGTTTTTTTTCTCTTCATTTTCCCCTGAATTTCCATTAAATCACATTTTCCCCCTAAATCACATTGCATTTCCCTGCTCTCCCTATACTGTCAGCCTCATCTGAGACGCTTACAGTACAGTCAGTCTCCTTTTAACGAAGACATCTCACACTGCCTGCTTCCTCTGAAGTGCTGACTTCATTGCTGTTGTACAGTGAACAAAAAAGTAGGCTTCAGAGGCCTTGAACCTACTGAACCTCCTCACTGCGTTGCTAGATGTAGAAGTTATTTTTCTTTGTTTTATCCATGGGTATTATTTTCTACTGATGGTTAAATGAAGCAATAAGTCAACAGATGCTGTGCATTGCTGGAAAAATACTGTTAGCGAGTATTGTTCGGCACGAAGCAACAAAATACAATGAGGGGAACTAATATTAAAGAAATAATATGATTTATTATGATGTGAAGTTGAATGATTCCAGTGATTCCCTGCAATCTTTGCTTAGAGAATCTATATAATGTTGAGTTTCCAGTTTAAGTCAACCTGAAATCAGAACAGACATGTTATTTGTTATTTCATGCCCCAGATTATATTAGGACTGATTCACCTTATATAATATATATTTTGAATCAAAGCAGCGTCTGATAGATGGAAAATGATCTGGCATGCTGTGCACCTTACACTGTCTCTCTCTCTGTCTCTGTCTGTCTCTGTCTGTCTTTCTCTGTTTCTCTCTCTCTTTTTCTCTCTCTCTGTTTCTCTTTCTCTCTCTCTCTGTCTCCCTCTTTCTCTGTCTCCCTGCCTCTCTCTCTGTGTCTCTCTATGCCTGTCACTCTTGGTTTCTCTCTGTCTCTCTGTCTCTCTGTCTCTCTCTCTTTCTCTCTGTCTCCCTCTCTTTCTCTGTCTCCCTGCCGCTCTCTCTCTGAGAGTGAGACTTTTCTGAAGTCTCACTATCTCTCCCTTTTTCCACTCACATCATATTAAGTCTGATTCATCTTTCCATATCACTTAAAACACATCACCACCACTTTGATCGAAGTATCTCTAAGGGCAGCAATGCACTTGATTTTAACCACCACATGTGTGCGTACATCGCAGCTGTTCATGCAGCTCTGTTCACATACTTTTGTGCGTAACATTTGTCTATCTGTATCTACAAGTGGCTGTTAAGAGCCAAAATCCTCTGCCAGCATGAGAATACTTTCATAGAGGCTATTTTTCTCCTGAAGTTTTTTGCTGACAAGACATAACACTGATGTGCTTCCCCCATCTGTTTCTGCTGATATTCCATATTGCAAGCACATCACATAATTTTATGAGGAGGTTCACTCTTTCTCTTGGAAATACATCACAGTGAAGAAGGAAAATGTGTTGTGTTTTCCAATTAATGTGCCTTTACGACAATTCATGCTGTGCGACTGAGTCAGAATGAAAATGAAGCTGCTACCATTCAAATACACACACACACACACACACACACACACACACACACACACACACACACACACAGACACACAGACACACAAACTATTTTTTAAAAATATTTTTCATTAGGTCAAATGGGTCTTTTGCTAACAATCTTTGCTAAGCGATAACACATTTGAGGGTGGAGCATAGATAGGTCAACAAGCAAGATCCTTCAATAAGCAGTGCAGCTCTATGACTATGACATAGAGCATGACATAGGCTATGACTGCTAAGCAACAAAACTGTCAAATATTACTTCAGTTTTTAATAACTTTATTGCAGTATATAATTGAAGTGTGTCATATGTGAGTATACTCAGTGTTATACCAGCTTTAAATGTGATTTTAGAACCTCCCATTACTTATGAACAGCAGGGGAAAGCCAAAGCCAGAGCAAAGCTAACAGTGCAGCAGTTCTTAGTTCATTAAAGCCCTGACACCTAACATATTTCCATCCAGACCTACCAGAGCATTTCAAGGAGATCTTCCCATTTTCTCTTCAACACAAAACCATTTTTATTGCATTTGAAGTTATTGATCTACTTCTCACATCATGAAGTGTGGCTGTGGCTGAGTTAAAAAAAGTGAAGTCATGTAGGCTTGCAGAGGTCAGATAACAATGGGCACTTTTTCCCTTTCAGGCAAAGGCCACATTGGAGATGTTCCCTTTTTGTTTAGTGAAACTTTAAAGTTAAGCTCCTGTCAATCAAAGAGCACAACGTTTCTCACCAGGGTTTCCCCTCTGTGTTTTCTGTGTACCTCTTTTTCTATAGGGGAAGAGCAAGAAGGGCAGAGAAGGGTGTGGGCAGATGTGAAAGAAGGCTGTTTTTGTTGACCTAGTGATGGCCTCTCAGTGACAGACATGCTTCTGCTAAAGTTCTACACTTGAAAAAACACCAGGCCGAAGTAAAAACATGTTTACATATATTCTTCAGAGAATATATGCAAATTCCTGCTCATGTTAGTACACAATTTCTATTTTAACATGTTCAAAATGTGCACACAGTTTCATTTTGTATTTTTTTAAATGCAAAATAAGCAGTAATTGCATAAAACTGTACAGAAGTGTGTTCTTATTTTCATTTAAAACTTGAATTGAACCAGGGCTTTTGCACTCGACTGTGTTTAGAAAAGTTGTTAAATATTGTATTTTTATGATTGTTGTCAATGCATCAAAATGGTTCTACATATATGTTAAAAGGAACATTCTTAAAGGGTTCTTTAGAAGCCTGTGATTATATATAGAAATATGATGACCTAAAACAAGGCCAAAATGGTTCTTTGGTTGTCAAAAACTTTTATGTGGCCCATTTTAATTCTCATGATTGCTTGCGCATAATAAAACTATTGCTAATATTATTGTTATGTACATACAGTTCTTGGGGAAATTGTCCTCTGTAGCATTTTAAAGGAATCTGTTATTGTTCCATCACCTTTTAGGAATGTATGCGGTTCATTTTCACAGCTTCTTGCTTTACATCTGCAAAATCAAGACTCCAAATGAGGAGAAAAAGCTATTCCAACATGGAAAAGGTGCGGATGCGGGGGAGTATCGTCTGACTTTTCCCTCTGACTCTACTTTCATAAGTCATTGGCTCTGATGTGGCGTACTCCAGCTTCATATGGAAGCTTCTATTACCCTGTCAGGAGTAAAGAATGAGTCAAGGTGAGAACGTCATTATGGGAGTATTATATCTACAGATATGCCGCGCCAGGCTCGTCACAATTTATAAGGCATGGATGAGGAATCCTCTGACACGCCGCAGCCTCATCATATTTCACAGAGCTTTTTTAAATATCTCCCCGCACTGTCTCTGTGGAGTTAGCTTTAGCGGTGGCTTACTTATGTGACAGGACGTCTGAGATTAAGACGCTGAGGTCACGGAAACCTTGCTGTGGCTTTCCAGCAGCGAAGGGACATCCTTCAAATTAAGTGAAAGACACAGTCTCCTCTTCTTTAATTTAATTGGAAGGTCACCAGTCATGTAGCACCAGCTAGCCCATAATTAGCTCCCTGGAATCATTCTTAACTCGTTTAAATGACCCCTCTGTGGCACATTGGCGCGCCGGGTGACATGTATCACACACAGCATGGAGCAGATCTCTTTTTTTTCTTTCTTGATGTTGACATGCGACATGCACTGAGCTGCTTTATTACTTAGTGCTCAAGGTGAAGCCCTGGTTTTCGCTCTGTAGCGCGTAACCTCTAAAGCACCTTTATGTCAGATCTCATAGCCATTTTAAAATCTGTGGTGGACATCACTCACTGTATAAATGGTCTGATTGGAAATGTACAGGCCAGACTGAGAAGACATCAGTAATCCTATGCTTTCCTTGGGCTTTTGCTTTTTTGCATTATCGTGTCGGCATTGTTTCGCAAAGCCATTTCTCCCAACAGGCCTGATGGATTGGATTTAATTTGCTGTAACTGAGTTAGGTTACTACAGTCGGATTTGATTATGTTTTCGAAAGCCGCACTTCGAATAAAATGTTGATTGTGGTAGTTTATGGCCGATGTGATTAAACATGATGTTGCACAATATTCGTGAGCATGAATAGGCCATTTCTTTCAAGCACAACCCATCAACCATGGCTCCACGCTTGATACACAAACAAGGGAACATCAGGTCCTGGAATGGAGCTTGACTCATATGACACGTCTCATCCAGTTTCTTTTCAATCCGGACAGTTATATTAACACCCCAACCGCAGCACACATCTGGTTCTGATCGCCTGATTTATGAGTAGAAGGGATGGAACCTTCTGTCTGACTCCAGCGCGTTGAGTCACTAAAGGGGCGACTTCATTAATCGCTGCACCGAACATGGCGAGGCATTCCGAGCAGTATGCGGAGATAAGCTGAGAAGAAAAGCAGACGAAGTTCCATCCTGTTGCTGGTCCAGAGGGTGGGAACTATTGTACCCTCCATCGCTATCTGTCCGGTGTTGACTTTATGGACTTTATCTGCTGTAAGGCCTGGATTAACTTGTCATCACCGATATTCCGGAATATTCACTCAGGCCCACACAACGGTTCAGGAATGCTGGGATGTTTTGCTAACCATATTGGGCCGGTGGGTTCAGTCATGTCCAGTGATGGGGGGTTTGTGTTGGTTCATTCAGATTCAGATTTAAATTGAAGTTTAATTCAGTTAAATTATCCTATATTGGGAACATATCTTGTAGCACTGCTCAAAAACAAAGACAGCAAATTAACAAAAATACAATAAAGACCAGATTAATTTCCTTGTTCTCTTTATATCATGGGTTCCACAGGCACAGATATAACAGCACAGCTCAAAAAGCAAACATTAAAGATTACAAGAATACAGCAATGCCTGGATTAAAGTGTTTATTCTGTTTATAGCACAGGTACCACAAGCACAGAAATATACTTTTAATCCAGTAATATCAGGGGAATTTGGCTCACATTGTGAAATTGTGTGTTTGCCACATGGCAGATCTACTCATGTTCCCCATGCAAACCAAAAAATTATATATGAAGCACATAGATGTCAGTTGGTTGTATGCATATTGTGTAACTGTTCCTTATCAGCACTATACTTTAATTTTCTCCTTTTCAGCTCTAAAATGCCAATGATCAGTCCCACACAGGTCAGCCTGTTTATTAACCTTTCAGGGTCTACACAAAGGCAAAGGCTTTCTTCCCATTTATTGAATCCGCACTGGATATTCAGCTGCTGAAATGGGCCGACATTTTAAAATGAAATTAACATTTTGAAGGGCCCCTGTCGCAGTAATTACGTGCAATTTCAAATCTCAGACTCGCCAATCCAGCCTGAATGGTGTGACTGTTATTAGCATGTCTAATGCCTCAAAGATGTTTTTTGAGTGGCGGATTTCACTTTCAAATCCGGAGCTCAAAACAAATTTGCACTGGCATTTTTTCGGGCCTCTGCGTGGAGAGGGCTCGAGCCTTGTTCTCCCACAGCGTGAAGATGCACTGTAGGTACAGGTCTGAGGTCAATGAAGCCTCTTGCGTGAGCTGAAGTGGACAGCTGGTCTGGTTTAAAGTGAGCTCTATTTGAATATGAAGCAGCGGTGATGGTTTTAAAACGCACTGTGGCCTTGGAGGGAGACGGCCTGCTTCATGGGCGTCAGGCTAAAAACCTTAAATGCAGCAGCTGCTGTTTTCTCTCACACTCTGAAACGTAGGAGAACTCATCCATAAAGTGATGGGGTTGACGTTAAACGGTTTGCTCAACAGTGGGATAATTTTTCGAACAAACAGCGTGGCAGAAAGGTCGGTAAACACGGACACTGTGACGTTGGCGGCTGGAGCCAACGTTCTTTACAGAGCAAAAATGGAGGAAAGGACTGATTGGGTTGTGCATTGCCTCTCTCTCTCTGTCTCTGAAATGGAAAGAATCTGTTTGCAGATCAGTCGTCGTCGTGAAGATTAATGTGGGAGCGGCTCAGCTGGGCTGAGGGCTTTGTTAAATAGGCACACATCGAAGATATCAGCAGCTTAAAAAGCCCTATCCATCTGTAATGAACGAGCTGTTGTAATCCATGACTGTGGTCTATCAAAATCACTAAGACAAAGAAACGAGACCAGGGGGGGGGGTTGGGGGTTTGAGGGGGGGTTGAATGAAGTGGGGGCTTCTCTCCAGATGAGTCTCCGAACCAATCAGTTCACATTATTTAATTAACATGGCTGAAATGAAAGCAATTTATTAATTACTGCTTTGCTTTATTAGAGGAAGATGGATGAAACAAAAGCAATTTGCCTTGCAACTCGATGCACCTAATTGAATATTTCTGCTACAGTTAATGAATTGGCACATGTCATTTTACTGTGAACATCACCAGAATGAACATTATTTTATTTTAAGCTCTTTGTTGGACGGTATCTGCTTAACCAAGCAGATATTCTTAACTTAAAGGTCTTTATGTGCTTTGGATAGGGTTGGGGTTCAGGTACATTTAGATTTTCCCCACATGTTGTGCGGACAATGTATAAAAAGTGTATATATTGCAGTGCGGTGTAAATGGTACATGTAATAGTTGCGGTTTGTTGAGCCTATGTTACGAAAGCACTTGGAAACTTCAACATGGCAGTACATTGAGCTGAACAACCAACACTAATCACAAGAAAGAGAAGCTACTCGGCCTCTGTCTTGCCAGCACACCAGAGTGAACCACACTTCTATGGTATAGAAGCTCCCACAGCATAATTTACTATTATGCTTGTGCTGCCCTTCTTATATTTTTTATATATCACGGCTCTGGCTCTCACGCTGTGTAACAAAGGAGAATTCATCCATGAAGTCATGGGGCCGGCGTTAAACTTTTTGGGTAGGATGTATATATATATACAGGTGCTGGTCATAAAATTAGAATATCATGACAAAGTTGATTTATTTCAGTAATTCCATTTAAAAGGTGAAACTTTAGATTTATAGATTCATTCATTACACACAGACTGATGTATTTCAAATGTTTATTTCTTTTCATTTTGATCATTATTACAGACAACTAATGAAAGTCCCAAATTCAGTATCTCAGAAAGTTAGAATATCAGTTAAGACCAATTCAAAACAAAGGATTTTTAGAAATGTTGGCCAACTGAAAGGTATGAGCATGTACAGACTCAATATTTAGTTGGGGCTCCTTTGGCCTGGTTTACTGCAGCAATGCGGCGTGGCATGGAGTCGATCAGTCTGTGGCACTGCTCAGGTGTTATGAGAGCCATGTTGCTC
>JBBJLR010000042.1:7113028-7124733 GCA_037577145.1 Brachypetersius gabonensis | reverse complement strand
CCAGGGAGACTGTCCCCTGTAGTTAGGGAATGGAAGTCGCTTTGGATAAAAGTGTCTGCTAAATGCCATAAATGTAAGCATTTGTACTTATTTGTATCTTAAATGTCAGTATAGGTGGTGGCCTAGTGGGTAGGATGCTTGCCTCTAGACCAAAAGGTCACAGGTTTGATTCTTGTCTTAAGATGTACCTTATAGATGGATTTAGTTCTATCATTGTTCTTGCTGAAGCATTTTTCCCCTCAGCATAATGGGTCATATTTTTTATTGTAGTTACTGCACATTAACAGTTATTGAAAGTCTGAAAGAGACATTGAAAGTCGGTAATGTTGATTATTCATTCACATTCATTCAAAATTCATTTACATTTTTAAATACCTTTACAGCAAAATTGTGTGTGATTAATTCAGATTAATTAATCAAAAGGCTTATAATTATTTATAATTTATACCGAAAGAAAACACACTATTTTCAGCACTTTATATGAAGATTTATTGCTAATTCGGAACATCAGGACTAGAGGAAAGTACTATGCCTAATATAGGAAATAGGCCCTATATCCATATTTTCGAATGGAAGCTATGCATAGTTTCTATGCATTCAGGTGTTTGTCTTGATAGGACGAGGTCTCCGGGAGTTGAGGCAAGTTTTGGAAGATCTGCCAGCAGAACTGAAACAACAGAAGAAGCCCCAGGGCTGGCAGTGCAAACCGGGGAAAGGCTAAACGCCAGTGCACATTTCACACAGCTCTGCTCAAAAGTGGTGCACTATAAATCAACCTGCTCTTCATTTCAATGAAGACCGCCAACGTTCCAACTTCTCCCTTCTCTGCCAGCCTGGATCATTCACTTTACCTGACATGCCTGGCTCTTTCCTTCATCTTCATCAGACACTTTGCCAAAGGAATATATAGCATATACCCCTGTCTGTACCACTGTTTATTACCTTTAGCAGCTAGGGCTAAGCAGTGCAGCTTTCTACTTTATCACTAGGCAAACTAGAACGTACTTTTAAACAGCATTACTTAGCCTGCAAGTCACAAAACGCTATTGAGCATTTAAGGATCTGATGGCCTTGGATTCAGACGGCTGCCAACAAGCAACGATAAGCACATGTTCACAACAAAGAGCTTCAGCACAGCGCTGAGAAGTTCAAAGGGTTCTGCGTTTAAGATGGCGGTCAATTTAGTTTTGAAGTGGTTGCATTTGAAAAAATAAAAAAAGACATCACTAACAAACAGTGCCGAAACACTTCATGGAATGTGTGAAGCTCTGCAGAGAAATGTGAATGCGGCTTTGAAAGGCTACATTGTAGCTGATAATGAATCAGTCTGTGTTGGTTCCACATGAATCGAACCATTATAGTCCCTCAGTTTAGTATTTGTCTGTATGTATTGATGAAATATGTTATATAACCTTGATGTACACGTTTCAACAGTAGTGTGCAGTGTCCTAAAATGATGTAGACTTCTCAAGTGGTTCTCAACACATGTTCTACTTCTGAAAATCATTACATCCAAGTCGAGAGAAAATTTCAAAATTCAAATGACGTTAAATAATTGTACCTTTTTTGTTTTTCTCACATAACTTTAGCTAGGCTAGCACTGACATTCGTTATGCTACCGTTACCTTTGCAGAGCAGCCAGTGAGCTAGTGGTTTAGGAGTTGCCCCTGCGATCAGAAAGTTGAGGGTTGAGTCCCAGGATTGCCAGTGGCACCACTGAGGTAGCCTCGGGTAAATGGGTTAAATCCAGAGGAAGAATTCTGTGCTGTTCACACTGTTCTGTTGTATGTTCACAAATGACAGATGGACACTTTACAAGCTAGCTAGCTAGGGAGTAAGCTAAGCCAGTTGAGCAACTAGAAAACAAAACAAGTCATTTCGATCCATGATCATAATGCTGCAACCATCTTGCATCAAAAAGAGCGCAGCTGGCTTTGCTTCCCCCCCACCCCAACACTTAGCCTGATCCAGCAAGGGCATCTTCTAGCCAATGGAACAGCATTGGCAGTCAATGTCCTCCTCCAAATACACTACGCCTTCCAAAGATGTTGCTTGAATGCCAGTTCTATAAGATGGTTGGCTTCACATGATTTGGAGGAAGCATGTGCTCATCTTCACCTCCCAGTGTTGGTGGTCTCATTTGACTGGGAGCTCCCAGCTAGTGGGAAGAAAATTATGGAAAAAAAAATACACGTGCTTTACTAATTTCAATTAAAACCTACGGGGTGTCTGGTGGTCTGGTGTTAGGTTGTTGCCCCTGTGATTGGAGGACTGTGGGTTTGAATCACGGTACAATCTCCACACACTGCTCCCTGGACGCTGTATCTTTGTCCCCCCGCTGCTTCACTTGGTGAATGGGTTAAACGCAGAGAATAATTTCATGTTGTTCGCATTGTGTGCTGTGCTGTGGTGTATGTGACAAATGGACACTAATAAAGGACACGTATAACTGTGCATTTAACAAACACTTTCATCCAGAGCAACTTATAGATTTGTTGTTGTTATAGACGTTTTGCCTATTGCTGTATGATTGCTGTGTGAGCTAAGGGTGGGTATTTAACCATAGTCTGCCGCAATGAGGGTAGTGGTGTTATCCACAATGCTACAATAGGTACTGGTTCTTAAATTCACTTATTTCTCTGATAACCCCCTGAACCGTTATAAATTTGAGCCACAAGTTGTTGCAGACATCACAGTAGCTACCTGACACAAATCTTAAATGCCGAATATGGACTTTTACTGGCTTTGTCATGATAAGCTGGTGACATCAGAAGTTTTTCATATCCAAAATAAGCTACTGTAAGAAGAATTATTCTGTTCTTTCATTTCCGTGGCACTTTAAAAGCATCAATGGGAATGCTGGGTTACACAGCAAGCAAAATATAATGTTACATGTTTTCAAAACGTCTGCTGCATTGTGTGCTGCATTTCATTGCTCAACAAGCTTCAGCACATGAGTTCATAATGTTATTTTAGCGAATATCAATCCTGAGGAATTGAACGAGGACATCAACTTGTCACAGCTCAGCTCCTTCACGTATGCAGCCACAACTAATTTCCTTGCTGATCGTACTTTTTTTTTTGCCTGAGAAGTATCACAGTTACAGTTACTGAGTCAGATTTGGAGGCGCTGAAACTCTTTTTCACACTTGAATAAGATTCCAATTATTCAATAATCTGTCACTTTACATTTGGGGGGGGCCTTACCGTACACGTACCCCAGCGTATGCTGCAGGAGAAGGAAAACGTCCATCAGGCAATTAGAGTGCTGATTTGCTCACAGATTTCCTGGGAGGAAGTCCCAGAGGAGAGAATGACAGACATGCTTCCCACAGGGAATCAGTCCCAGTGCACATGCAAAACTGTGGTAAACAGGCTGCTGCATCATATTCCTGAAAAATAAACCACACTACCAACCAACAGCTAGAAGTGGTGGTATAGTATGACATTTTTGTGATGATAAAACACAATGATAAATAATTTAACAATAAGCTTCAGGAGCATATTGTCATGATACTTCCTAGACAGGAGATCATAGGTTTGAGTTCTGACACTGCCAGACGTCAAAGGCTGCATAATTGCTATTTTGATTTTTCTTATTTTTTCCAATTTAGACATGTCCAATTTCAGTCACTAGCTAGGACTTCCCCAATCACACCATACAACCAGTTCAGTTGTTAAACTGTGTTGTATAGAATATACACAATACAAAATACAGTAAAGTATACAAAATACAGCTAGACATTTTTGCTAATGGTTTCAGGAAATCAAATACAAATAAATCTTGCACCAAATAACACTCACTCATTCAGCACAATAATCAACAGACCACAAATGGTAGTGGGCAAATGCAGGTCCAGTGCAGGACAAAGAAAGGCTTCTAATGCCATCCTTAACTGGGCTCTCTTTAAGGCTCCCATGGCCAGCTGTGGACGGCCTGGAGGAATCATTTGTTCACAGCGGCTCTCTTTTATGGAGGGTGCTGACAATGTGGCGAATGTTGAGGAAGTGGGCGGCCATCTCTGGCCCTCATCCCTCAGCAGGCCAGATGGTAGGAACACTTGTCTCACCACCAGTCCCCTGGCACCCACATAATCGCACACACACACACACACACACACACACACATTGCCTCAGCTGCTAACTTAGTTCAGCTCACAACTCAGCAACAGGGAGGTCCTGATTTACACACATTTCACATGCATGTGGGTCTCCAGTACACAGCAGAAAGACTGCACAGAGTGTACAGTGTGAGATGCTCATCAAACAATAATATCAACAAGTGTACAGAAATGTACACTTTCACGAATGCACACTTTTAAAACTGGTGCTAACACAGACACTTTTAAAAAGTAGCTAATACGGAGGTGCAGTAGAAACTAACACAGATTTACAGTTTTAAAATGGAGGTGAACAGAGATATACACTTAAAACTGAAGCTAACACAAATAAACACTTTTAAAACGGAAGCTAACACAAATAAACACTTTTACATTTACATTTACATTTATGGCATTTATCAGACTTTTAAAACTGAAGCTAACACAAATAAACACTTTTAAAACTGAAGCTAAAACAAATAAACACTTTTAAAATGCGGCTAACACAGTACACAGATGCAGTAGAAGACAACACAGACAAACTTTTTAAAAGGAAGGTAACACAAATATACGCAAAATCATTGTTTTAAAGCTGGAAACTCAAACACTTCTAGCGTCTAAGCTAACACAAATAAATAGCTTTAAAAACACTACGAGTGTGTCCGAAATCGTGCACGTGTGCACTTTTAGTGTGCGATTTTAGTGCGTAGTGCGCTCACACTGAAAACCAAGATACATTCAGTGCACTGAAAGTACCCGGATGGTGCACTGAAGTCGGACAGAAAACGCAGTGCAGAACGATGCATACTTTGCACTAAACGGACGCCATTTTGACCACGTAGCGGAGGGGGCGGGACTTTCAATGTGTTTTCGAATTGGATATTGGCGGCAAACAGTGAAATACAAGCCCAAGCGGAGGCAGCTGGTTCGTATAAATGTAAGTAACGTTAATAAAAATTTTTGGCGGGCTGGAGAATCGCGAGCAAATGTTAGTCCGTCACTTCCACTAAGTGTAAAACGTTAGTGTTCCGTTTAGGACAGCACTGACCCGCAGCAGTGCACACTACAGAAGGCAGTGCGCAGTGCGCACTATGCACTAAACCTCAGTGCACTGACGTAGTGCGCGGTTTCAGACACACTCTCCTACATTGATGTACAAATGTACACTTTCAAAACACTGTATACTTGAAGCTAAAACAAACACGTAGTTACAATTATAAAAATGTACATTGTTAAAGAGCTAGCACAGAAGCAGAGTTGGAGCTAACTACAAAGATACACTTTTACCACTGATGCTAACACAAATGTACAGTTTTAAAACTGAAGTTAACACAAATGTACACTTTTAAACTTGAAGCTAACACAAATGCACATTATTAGCATGGCATCAACCCAAATTTGTAAAACCACAGAAGCTAATACAAATGCAATCTTCTAAAGCAATAGCAAATACAAACATGCCATTTCAAAGCTGGCAATGATACAAGTGCACACTTTTAAAGCCTGAGCTAACTTGTGCAAACCAGCTATTTTCATCACAGCACGAACAGTTCCCAAAAGGTCTGAGGAATTTTGACATCTGCCCCGGCACACATGGGAACACAGATGTGTGGAGAACGTTTTTTTTTAAAAATACAAATCCCAGATTTCCTGTCTTTCGCAGTTATGGGGATATTTGCTGCTCATGACGGGGGATTTTAGAAGAGGTCTCGCTTGTCTCAAGGGACCAAGATCAAGCTTTAGGGGATATCTGGGACATAGGCACTTTTTTTTGGATTGGCCAGTATCTTTTCTGCAAATGAAAATTACTTGCTTGCTAAAATTGCACTCTGAGGGGTAATCTGATTATTTTTTCATAAAGTAGAGCTGTGAAAAAGTAATGCTTTAGAAGACGAGAGCGGTAAATCCGCTGCTCGGATTAGACTGCAATCTGCCTTTATCAAAAATTCTGCACAAACTAGCAGGATACATTTACGTCTTCCATCACAAGACAGCAGAAGATGGTACAGTGCCTCCAGCACCCATCAGCCTTATAATATGGCAGCATTGCTATAGTGTGCTTCAAAACTATTAAAGCATTAGTTGCAGTGGTGTGACAGGCTGATGCTAAAGGCCCAGCGAATGGAAGCAGATCTTAAAGGAATACACCACTATTTTTTTCCCTTTATTTCTATCTGCATTTGTAGCATACAGCCAGTTACCACAGACAACATACTGTATGGACAAAAGTATTGGGACACACCTCTTAATTATTGAATTCATATGGCCCCTTAACTTCTGGTGAAGGGCAAGCTTAATGCTTCAGGATTAGCAGTTGGAACATCTGTTTTTGTTCTGTAATTAGTGCCGAACTGTGATGGTTAAATCACTGGGTCAGAGCATCTCTAAAATGTCTCATATTGAGGGGTGTTTCCTGTTTGCAGTGATTAGAATTGGCCAAGCAAGGGCAACCAATGTGAAGCTTGCTTGTAGAGCTTTCCAGTAGAGCTGGAGAGCTTTCCAATCCCACAGTTGAGCTTTTGTAGCACAAATTGGCTGTGATAGAAATGTCCAGTTATCAGAATCATGCATTAAGTCTTAACTCATCTGCATGGTCTACTGGTTTAGGCTTTGTGCTGTGAGAGGTCAATCAATCAATCAATGCCTTTATTTGTCACATACACATTACATGCAGTGAAATAGGACCCCTCTGACCATATAGGACCCCTCTGACCAAATTTAGCACTGAGAAGACTTTGGGGCAGCTGGTGGCCTGGTGGTTAAGGAGTTCAGAAGGTCATGGGTTTGAATCCCAAGACTGCCAGTGACCCCACTGAGGTACCTATCCCCATACACGGCTCCTGGGTGCTGCGTCGCTGGCTTCTCATGGTGAATGGGTTGAATGCAGAAAAGAATTGTTCACACTGTGTTCTGCTGTGCTGTGGTGTGTTCACATGTGACTGGAACGGCCACTTTGCTTACTCATGTACACTAATCTCTTACGAGCATATTCAATATGTATGAGCCTTAATCCGGCATTTCACTAATAATATTCCTGCAGGCATCCTGTAAGTGTTTCAGGACTCACTAACGCCTTCACGAAGATTGTTTTAGGACTCTTTGTAGGTGTATGCAAATGTGGTAGATTAAGAATTCGAAAATCTCACTTTAATGAGGAAAGGGAACGAGTTGTGGATTCTGATCTGAATAACGCCTGTCTCTAAGATGTTCGACAGAACAATGTTAACAACAAGTCCTGAGTGCCTGCCTGGGAGAGCTGTGAGCGATTGCATTATATCCGCCAGAGAGAGTGAGTAATGGACATGATGAATTCACTTCATGAATAGTCTGGCACTGTGCCAGAGGCTGAGGAGACAGAGGGAGGCGTTATCAGCGTGGATGTGATTGACAGACTAATGTTGGGTAAGGCACTTCATCTTCCGGCTCCAAATGAGAATTCATCATTCAGTGTAATATCATTCATCTAAATGAATACAGTAAGAGTTCCTACTGTAACAGTTATATGGAAAATATGACTGCTTCATCGTTAATGTGGTGGATTTTGTCATCTTGTTGAACTGTTCTGTTTCGAGCATCTTTGAATGTGTGATATGGCCACAGCTGCATAATGTTGTTTTGAAACTTTAATAGAATGAAATGTAATTTAAACCAGTTTAATTGATGGATTCCAAACCACAAAAGAACTGCATCCACCTTTAGTCATTACTGCAGCATTAAGCAATCCATAAATTACACTAAATGAATTATGCTTAAAGGAATAGTTCAGTAAAAAGTCACCTTTGCACAATTCCCCAATCCATCAGCAAAGACATGTTTGGTATTAAATGTTTGCTTCTTTATTTCTTTAGGCTAATACAGCCAACAAGTAATGAAAACTTATACTACACAAATGAACACTGTAACTGTGTGAACCAAGGCATAAATAATGCAGACACGTATTTTGCTTTTTTCTTTTCTTTATTTTTTTCCCTGATATTTACTAGTGATATTTGAGTGGACAGAAACAGTAATAATTTGTTTACATGCTTTTCCAACCTGACCTGTATCTTTTAAAACAAAACACTCTGATTTTGTGACTGTGGCTTTAAGACTGATATATGTAACTTTTGTACTGTCCACTTTCTGCCATAACAATGGAAATTTCCCACTTGTGGGACTAATAAAGGTTTACTTTGCCTTATCTTATCTTATCTTATCTTATCTTATCTTATCTTATCTTATCTTATCTTATTTTTTCTTATCTTAAAACCTGTGTTCTGATTGGTTGCCCTGTATGGTACTTTATGAAGAAAGCAGGCATGGCTGAACTACTCCTTTTAAACTTATAACATGAAGATTTAGATATACAGTTTGTGCAGTGCTGATTTGTGGGGTATGAATTTCCAACACTTCTTGCATGGGCCTCCAGTAGAAAACTAAAGAAGGAAGCTTCACACACCAAACATGTCTTCCTGACTGATTGGCTAACTGTGTGTATTCAAACATGGCTATTCAAAGACACTGAAAGATGTTAACAAAACATGATCAAAGCTAAAATAATGATGACGAATTCCCATTCTAACACTGTAACACACTACTTTTGGATTCCTAATCAGGAACGTCACTGAACGTTCCACCTTCTGTCACCACCGTAAGCCGTTCTTCTCAGTCTGATAAGAACTACCAGCCCTAAGTGTGTGTAAGTACCGGACAGGGGTTGCTCGGTGGTCCGGCCCTCAGCAGAGGTGACAGCTGTCGTTCTGACACCTCCACCACCCTGGGGACGCCTCAGGATAATGAAACGGCACGCACACAGTTGGCGCCCACTCTTCAACTGAAAGCCGTCCACTGCACTCATCCAAAAAGAGCCATTACATATTTTAATTACTACAGAGACTCAGACAGAACCTCTATATGGTGCTTTAAGAATGGAAGCTTGCCTCTCACTGCCTCACTCATGCATTAAACATGAAGCTCATATGCACTTCCCGAGAGAGAATAGGGAAGAGGATGAGGGAATACTGGGATTTCTCTTGATGTGGATGGAAAAACAAGGATGGAAGGCTTTCAGTCAGGGCTGCAGGCACATGCACACAGCTGCTGTGTGTTCCAACAGCTTGTGTGTACACTGTCTGTCAAATTGGGTGGACACTTGGCATATTTTAATGCACAATTACTGTTTATATGTCGAATTTAAGAAACATTGTTGAGAGGAACATGCAAGGTGTGGTTAAGCAATAATACAAAAAAGAAATTCAGATCCACTGTTTAACCATTAGCTCTCTCATTTGACAGGCATTGTAGGCTGTAAAAAGCAATGTAAATCATTGCCACATCTTTTATATTGCATATTACACATTATGTTAATTTATTTCATTGGTGTGGAAATGATGCACACATTTGAATCAAGCCGATTCAGTACGTTGGTTCATTTTCGTTTCATTCAGCGTCACAGGCACCAGTGTGTACAGCATAGAGCTGATTCTTCAGTTTGCGCTCAGATCCAGGAAAGAATAGCGGTGGGGGGGCTGGGTTTGGTTAGCGTGAATGCAGGTGGCTGACCCAGTGTCACTGTGCAATGTTTGGGTGACTGGTAGGACCTCCCAGAGGATATGACCAGCGTTCAGGCTCGCTACACACAAACCAGGTGGACGAGGTCAAGGCCTCTCTGCCCACTGGCCCTCGTTCTGCATACAGACAAGCAGACATGAGACGTGGAGAGAGGAGAGCACAAGATTCAGCGTTGGCAGCTCACCAAGCCAGGGGATAATGTTTCATTTGTTCTATTCTTTGACATTCCTAGGAAATGATATAACATGACATAAGAAACATGCTCATGAAGACACACACACACATAACATACTCATACACTGATAAGATGTTTATCGCTCTGATGATATTTATACTTAAATATATTAAACCTGGCAGAGACACTAATGATCAGGACACTTAAAAAAGTCTAAAATAGAACTATTTTTGTAAATATTTTAAACATGGAACAAAAATGGAACAAAACGTCGCATCGCCGGGTTTCACTTTTTCGCATAGTTCAAAACTGCCAGCAAAACTCATTTAGACAAATGTCGAAATTTTACGAGGATCAGACCAATAGAAATGGCTTCAAAGTATATTAAAATAATCTTACAATAAACATTTTTTAAAGATAGAAGGTTTCGTTCTATCAGATTTTACAAGTCATTTACTATGAGTACTCAAATGAGTATTATCAGTATGAGTATTATGAATAATGTATTATGAGTATTATGAATAAGGATTGATTATAATACAATTGTGCTTTAAGAGTATTAATATTAGTATTACCTCTTTTCTTATTTTGTCTTATTTTGTACTTACTTTTTTGCAGGATGCAGTGCTTGTTTATGCCCGCTACACAACATAGACTTTCTAATTCAATGTGCTGCTCTATTAAGCGTTGTATTTGTGACTAATTGAAATCAGCCTCAGACACAGCAATAACTTGTGCCACCATGCTAACGTCAACTCATTTACACAGCAGAACACTACATGTGATCTGTCTCAGATCTTTCCTAACTGTGTGCCCATTTCACACACAATTCAGAATAGAAATCATTTAAAATAATTAAAACACCATCAGTAGTTGTTATGACGGGACACATGTCTTTATTCAAACTCTGTAACGTAAATCCCAGGAAAGAATTCAAGTGCAGAGTCGAAAAGTACCCAAAAAGGATCTTTACTCGAAGAAAACATGAAAAAAAGGGCCAAAACACAGAACAGTAATCCACAACACTGAACAGGGCAAAAAAACACAGCAGCACAAAACAAGATGAATCACAAAACAGGCAGGTCAAAAACAAACATGAAACAGGGAGCAAGTGACACAAAAAGAGTAACCTTCGCACTGACGTAACATTCACCCAGTCCTTATATACACCACTCCTCTAGTATTCAGGTGAACTCGATCTGGGTCTAATTAATCCATGAGCAGACCCGGATTGTCGATCCTGATTGGACTGCCCAGTAGCCCTGTCCTGCTGTCCTCCAGTTCGGTCCGTGCCAGATCTTACAAACATTCATACATCCAGTATTAAGATTCAAGATTCTTTCTTTGTCACATACACAGTACAACATGTAATGAAAGGTGCCCCTGAAACATCTGTGCAATGTAGTTACTATAAATTAAAGACACAATTAAAGGCTAGAACTAAGTAATAAAAAAGTAGGAAAAAATATATTCAAATAAATACTACAAGCGTAAACAAGATGTAAAGTGTGCAAATGTAAGGTCTGTACTGTAAAGTGCAGTGTGCTAGTTGCTGATGTATAAAGTCATGAATAGCAGACGTCAGGTAGAGAAGGTAGAGAATCAGATGTGATACAATTAGGTAACAAGGTAGATTGGCAGATTAGGTACAGTGAGTTAGTGAGGTAGATGAGATACAGTGAGGTAATGAGATAGAGAGGTAGATGAGATACAGTGAGGTAATGATATAGAGAGGTAGATGAGATACAGTGAGGTAATGATATAGAGAGGTAGATGAGATACAGTGAGGTAATGAGATAGAGAGGTAGATGAGATACAGTAAGGTAATGAGATAGAGAGGTAGATGAGATACAGTGAGGTAATGAGATAGAGAGGTGGGT
>JBBJLR010000042.1:7101247-7112928 GCA_037577145.1 Brachypetersius gabonensis | reverse complement strand
AGGTAGATGAGATACAGTGAGGTAATGAGGTAGAGAGGTAGATGAGATACAGTGAGGTAATGAGGTAGAGAGGTAGATGAGATACAGTGAGGTAATGAGATAGAGAGGTAGATGAGATACAGTGAGGTAATGAGATAGAGAGGTGGGTGAGATACAGTGAGATAGTGAGGTAGAGAGGTATTCCTGGGATTCAAACCCACAACCTTCTGATGACAGTGGTATCTCTCTAACCACCAGGCCACCAGCTGCCCCACATGTGTAATTCACCCTTTTATTTATTATTGAAATGTCTCCAAACATTTTACAGGTAGTTCATGTTATAACTAGGAGCACAAAGCTCCACATGAAAAATCATTCCTAAAATGCTATTTTTAGGGGCTTTTTGGGGCTTGTACAGTAGATACAAACCGGATAGTCACATGAAAAGCTCAAATATGAAAAGTATAGTAAGACCCTCCCTTTGACATAAATGTATAATTGCCTGGGCTTGTTGGACTCACTCCTCATGGGTCAGCTCATCTCTCAGCTCAGGGCAGATGTGTGTTGGCCAGGTGTGTGTAGCCCAACTAATGAGCACCTGCACAGGCCTGGAGGATGCTGTTGTGCTGTCACGGTGACCGGAGACTGCCAAAAAACTCACACACACCAGGCCCAGATCTTATGATCTTCATGTGCTTCATTAGATTTTTATGCCAGCTGGATTCTCAAGAGGTGGAGGGGGGTTGCTTGGGTGTATGCCATTTGTATCCCAGTAACTGGATTTATAGCCCCTACTCAGGAGACCCTCCAATAGTGTGCATGTCTATATATGTGTGTGCGCACACATTTGTTTGGTTGTATGTCCATTTGTTCATGAGTGTATATGAGTGTATATGCCCATATGCCTCTGTATGTGCACAAGTGTGTGCATTGGCTGGTGCGTGTGTGTGCATGTGTGCATGTCCATGTGTGTATACGTGTGTGTGCTCACGCATGCACATTACAGAGGCAAGCCATGACCATTAGAGGATCTCAGTTTGGATCATTAATTGTGAAAAAAAGAAGAAACTTCACCCCCAATAATACTAAGCAGCCGAGGATTATGATAGTGCTAAGCTAATGACAGTGTACAAGAACAGTTTTGGCCATGTTTTCCATTTCTACCAGTGACTGAAACACAGTGGTAGGGTTTGTCTGTGGACATACATAGGACTTTCAGAAGGCCAGCAGAGACAGTTTTCTGATTAAAGTGGCCCTGTTCTTTAGAAAATTAAAACATGAGTAGTTGATCCCTCTGTCACTTTCTAATTATATTGGTTAATCTGAAGAGTTATCTCTGGATTTGATCCCACGACCTTCTGATCACATGGTCAACTCACTAACCATTATAGTGGGGAATCCTTGAGTCCTTCGTTGTGACCTTTCCATATATATATATTGTTAATAAATACTTTGGAGATGCAGACTCAAGGTGTTTTCTGCACTAATTTATTCATGTGCTCCTGTACATACATACTCAAATGTGTGTGTCTAAGTGTGTGTGTAAAGTTTGCGGTGCCTTCCTGGGAGACCCTTCTGGAGCACAAAGCCCCTCTTGTGTGAAGGTGTCGTGGAGCAGTGTGTATCAGGCACAAGATTGAATGTCCTTTAAGCATGGAGGAAGCAGAGAGAGAGAGAGAGAGAAGGGGGCGCGGTCGTGTTAGCCCCGCCACCAAAGAGGCTTTTGATGGTGACCAAAACAGATGGCTGGGAATGGAGAAACAAGGTCAGAGGACAGCACACACACTCCCGCTGCTGCTTTCTGCTCTGCACATTCGATACGGCACAGCATCATCTGATGTCCGCCTCCTCTTTTTAATTAAAATGGATGGTATGGAATAAGAGCTTGCTTGTTTTCCCTGGAAGGTGCTTAGGGGAGAAGTAAATCTCCACTGCGGGCTTTGTGGGGGCCTATCGTATGAAAAGGGCCACTGTGCCTGCGGCCCGTAGAGCGACTGCTCCGCGATAACCCGGGCTCGATTGATAACAGCCACACCAATGTTTAGACGACATGTATCTACGTGTGGAGTTGATAAGTTGTGGTAACGCGACCTGCCATATTCACTCTGCCACAATGCAGGCGGGCTCTTTACCATGTTTTTGCGGCCTAATCTGCAGCTATCCGATGCCATCTTGGTCCCTGTTGGATGTTTTTGCGCGATTCAGTCACAGTGCTGGTCAGTCATGCTGGAAATGGGTCCAGCTAGAGTGCTAACACATTAGCCCCCCACCCCAACCCCACCACCCCTTCACAAATGGAGCTTTCTAGCCATTCATTCACTTCTAGGCCATTTCGTACCGGCTATTTGTTTTCTAGTCCTGGTACTGGAGTACCCTTACCCTCTTTAGTGTTTGCTTGGGTCTGATACATTCAATGCAACTAAAAAAACAGCCTGTTACTTAGCTGATTAGCTGGATCAGGTGTGTTTCGATTAGCGTATTTTACTGTGCATCACATTGAACGTTCAATGAATCAATAAATAAATCCAATACAAATTTGTAGAACAAACATCATCATGAAAATATACTATGCTATATACACAAACACTGGGTGTAAATACTATGAATAAGTAACAATTAAATGAATTCTAACGACACAGTAGTTTGGAGTGGGTTATTACACGTTGTAGAGATCGATAGTACGTAAGTAATATTAACATAAGTAGTTATATTGACTAATACTGTTTTGATGTTCTTATACAAATTCAGTCAAGGCTGTTACTGAAGCAAATGATGGACAACACACCTATTAATACTCTTAATTCCAGAAGCAACATTGTATGAGCAGGTGTTTATACATTTTTTATAAATTTTGTTTTTTAACAAACATATTTTTCAACAGGTGTGAAAGGTGTTACTGGAATTTTACTCTTTGCCATCTTGTTCCTGATAGGAATCAAGCTTGCCTTGACAAACCTAACTCAGGCTCATTCCTCCTCACTACAGTAATTTTTCTCTATGCTTAGACAAGACAGAGAATATCTTTTCAGTATCTTGAGGCTTGAGTAATTGCACACTATGTGATACTCAAATCAAAGTTCTGTAATTCTTCGTTTATTCTAGTAACTGATTAATAATGTAGTAGTAAGCAGCTAGTAAATTCATACTTAGCTGGATAGGTTTATTACCAGATGTGGTGTAAAATGAATAAAATAATGGGCACCTAAATGATGGAAAACAGTGTAATATATAATAAGCAAATACCAAGGCCTATTAAAATCATTACGAGTGTGTTCTGACTGCACAGACCCACAGAGACACAGAGACATACACAAATGCTGTTTATAAATATTATAGACAAGTAACTTACAGTGAAATTACTAATGACACAAATGTTGGTTAGGACTGTGTTACAGCGCGTCGTGGAGATCAGTAGTATGTAAATAATACTGGCAAATGTAGTGATAAAGTAGTAATAAGCACAATTTTAATTACCAGTTACTGACTTCTTAAGCCTTAACAGGTGCATTATGAGACAGTTATAATGCCCCTTTATACAGAAGTGTTATTTAAATATTGTGTGAAGTAAATTAATGGGAATTAGTAACTATGGAACTCATGCAGGTGCAGTCGCTACAAAACCTCTTATAACTAAAATGGAAACCTAACTTTGAAGAAAAAGCTTAACTTCTTTTGGCTCATTCATTGTGAAATGTTACCATAGTGTAAAGAGCAGCAGGTAAGGGGTGAACATTAAGGCAAAAATTAGATTTTGACTTGAAATCAACATGTTATGTAGTTAGGAGTATTTGAAGCAAGAGACCCTCCAGGTTTAAAGAAGCAATGACCCTAAAGAACAGAAGGAGCCACTGAAGGCCATGTCTTTATATAATCCAATAGTGAAATGTACTGCTGTCCATATTTATTGCAAAAAGGCTGACAGAGCATGACCTACGGGTCACGTTTTTCTGACTGACAGGCTCCTCTGCCCTGATATTGTCTCAAGGTTAGATAATACTGTCCATAAGTAATTGGACAGTTATTTTAATTGTATTTACTTCTAGAGTATTTTGGACAAACAACATGGAAACCACATGCTTTTCATACACAGCGCCTCTGTTTCAGATCTGAATTACTGTCCAATTACTTACGGGCTGCACTATAGACAAGGCTTTGTTAGACTGGGCTTCAGCCGCTGGCTTTTCCTCTGCAGCTGTTCAGGGGGCTGTAGTCCAGTCTGAGTGCAGGCAGAGTGGACTGTCCAGTGCGGAAGAGGTTGGCCAGCTGCAGGGACAATGCACTGTAAGTGATACTAGATGAACCCTACAGACAAGAATAGAAAGTGCATCAGACAGGATAATAGCAGGTGGGTGTTTATGGGCTTGTAAAATGGGTTGTACTATATGAGGTTAGTGCACTCAAATAGGAATTTAATATGTGCCGAGTGTATGACTATGTATTTGGGAGGAAACACATGTCTTTTCTAAAAATAGTTCTATATTTGTTTTTTCTATTACATTTTATCACCGTGGGCAAAACAACAGGTTTTTCTTTGGGTTTTTCTGGGGAGTTTTTGTACCATTTAAAAATGCCAGCTGCATTTTATACACTATATGCAGAAAAGTATTGGGTCACCTGAACATTACACCAACAGGACCTTTAATGACACTACATTTAAATACATCGACTTTAATATGGACTTGGTCCCCCTTTGCAGCAATAGCTTATCCTCTTCTTGGCATTGCATGAGAAGGCATGGCTCACAATCTCCATTCCAGTTCCAGTTCATCCTGAATGTGTTCTACAACAAACTCATCCAGCCATGTATTTATGGACCTTGCTTTGTTCACTGGGACACAGTCATGCTGGAATACAAAAGGTTCTTCCCCAAACTGTGTCCACAAAGCATGGCGTTGTTCAAAATGTCTTGGTATGTTGAAGTATTAAGATTTCCCTTCACTGGAAGTAAGGGGCCTAGCCCAAACCCTGAAAAACAGGTGAGTCCCAATACATTTGTCCATATAGTGTATATCGTGTGAACATTTCATGACCAATGTACCAATAGGAATATTTCACAGATACTCAATACACAAAAAATCTCATGACCTGCATTTACTTTCATATACGATTCTAATAGATTTTGTATCAGAGTGTTAATAGGTAGGTGGGCAGTCTAGTGGCTAGGACATTCACCCTGCGATCAGAAAGCCAATCCCAAAACTGCTAGTGGCACCACTGAGGTACCCCTGAACAAGGTTCTGTCCCCACACACCGCTGTGTTTCTGGTGGCCGCTGCTTCACTTGGTGAATGGGTTAAATGCAGAGGAAGAATTTCATGCTGTTCACACTGTGTGCTGTGGTGTGTTCACGAATGACAGAATGGTCACTTTACACTTGTTTTTGTGGCTAAAACAATCCATTCTTTTTTGCAGAAGATTACATGTTTGGAATACATCGACTCACACCACACTCTTTTTTCAAACAAAGAGGAACATATGTATTGGAATGGACTTAAATGAAATCCATTATGTGCAATATCATCATTTTATTATTATGTACAAGAGTTTTACTACATGAATATCACTACTTGTGTCTACTTTGCTATTTACTTTTAGATTGTTGTTTAAGAAAGTGTTTAAAAGTTCTAATTGTACTTACATTTATATTAGATCTACTGCACTTATTTCTACTTTAGTGTGTTTCAGAGAATTCCAGATTTTGAATTCAAAGCTACTTATTGTTTACAATGTTTGTACGTTCAAAAGGACTGGTTTAGGATGCATTTTACTGTGCGTTGTATTTGTATGACTATGCATGTGAGGAATAAAGAACCATGAATCTTGAATCATGAATATTACTTATATACTACTGATCTCATGTAATATCATACATCATCATTAGTAATTCACTAAACTGTCACCTATAGAATTTATACCCAGCACTGGTGTATATAGCCTAGTGTATTTCATACTGAGCCTTTTTTGCAGATTTTTTATTGGATTCTATTTAGACTTTATATTGTTCTTGTTGTTGTCTCTGTGTGTCCGTTCAGTCGTAACATAAGCAGTTCCCTGCGGGATCGATAAAGTTTTCTGATTCTGATTCTGCAGGAATGTATCGCATTTGCAAACAGCAGCAAGAAACTGATTCAAAACAAAGAAAAGAGCTAATCAGTCACAGATTGCACCATGAGTAGGGCATTTGGATGCACCCGGTCATTTTAACGCCCAGATAATGTGAATTTGATGATTCCTAAAATTGCCCTGCTGTTTGCAAGGGCACAGAAGGTCAAGAGAGCAACTAGTAATTGACCTCTGTTCAATACGGGACAAAGCTTCTGATAGCATCCCCCCACACCACTCTGTATAGCCAATCAATAAGCGATTAACAGAGTATGCACACCATGTCATTCCTCAGCCCTGTGGAGGGCAAAAAGGCTGAAGGCCAACCAGACTTAGTACAATACCCACATGACATATTTCTCAGTTTTCACAGAAGCCTTAGAAGCCAACTGGTTTTAGGAGCTTCAGTCTGTGGTTTAGGAAGTGGTTTTGGCAAATTCCTAGAAAATATTTGGAAATTATGGATAAAATATAATAAGCTGTGACAAAAGCTTCCCTTGCACCTCCTCTGATTTTGGGAAGGCCCCTTAAGCCATCGGCACTGAGAGGATTAGAGTGATAAACCTCTGAAACCTCTACACTTCCTTCAGCTGTTACTCTATTAAACTGCAGTTGAACCAGCTGAGTGAAAGAAGCCCGCCTTCCCTACAGGCACATAAGAATAAACTGAGCATATTTCGGTTTAAGCTACATGTTAAAAAAGGAACAGAGGTATAGAAAAAAAGAGACAAAAAACATTGTTTATGCTAAAGTATACATACAGACAGTTTCTGATAGTAAATTTCCTATTGCTGATATGGTCATTCAGCTGCACACACACACACACTTCATGAAGACCATACGCTTGTGTAGTCTTCATAAACAGCATTGCTCAATAGAATGGGATGCTATAGAGCCGCATTTCAACCTCAGGTGACTTTGCTTGTTGTTAGAGAGGTGTTTAAAGCCCCTGTACAGGGCTGTAAAATAAGGAGCTCCATCATCTTTGGGATGATGTTTTTGATCCAGAACATATCATTCAGTATCAGTACCTGACCTTTTGACTAATGCCCTTGTGGATGAATGCAATCACATTCTCACACCAATGTTCCAACATCTACTCTTTACCCCATCCACACAAATAGAGGCTGTTACTGAGGTAAAAGGAGGCGAAGTGTCTATTAAAACCCTTGGATTCAGAAGATATAAAATGTGAAGTGTCCATAAACTTTTGGACAGATAATGTAAATTAAATGGGTTTGCTGGACTCTCCTGCCCCCCTGCTGGACACTGAATGAGCTGCGGACATTTTTTATGCAGGGGAAAGACAGAGGAACAGTATGGAGTGTGTGTGTGTGTGTGTGTGTGTGTGTGTGTGTGTGTGTGTGTGTGTGTGTGTGTGTGTGTAGAGAGAGGGGGAGCTGCTGTGGGTTTGTGGCCATTTAAATACCACTCTCACTGCAGTTATCCTGGCAGGAAACAGGAACATATGAATGTCTCGTAAAATCTTGAGGTGTCTGTATATTGCAACTATAAAAGAGAAGACGGCACTGTCCCATAATTTCTGTCTGGGCACACCTTTCCTTTGTCAAATTTGTCTTTTTAGTCACTCCGAGCAATTTAATAAAAGCATGTCACTTATTATCCTAATAAAAATAGTACACGGTGCACTTGTATAATATTACAATACACTAGTGCTAATAAGAGTCTAATACACTGCTTTTGTCTAAAGTAGCAACACTTACTCGTATTTCCAAATGGCGTCAGCTATTATATTGCTGAAGAAATGCAAACCTCACATTTGTTTCTGATTGAATTGTTAGATTCTTATCTCTTAATTTATAATAATGACTTTAATTTATCAAAAATATGATTTATTCATTACAGATATGTCTGTTTACCTTCTTATATGTTAGTATTGTACTTTTTATGTTTAGCTTCTCTCCTGTAAATAATAATTAGTGAATTATAATTGTGGTACCTTTGCACTTCCTTGTGTTTGTATTTACTGTATGCTTTCTGTATTGTCTGCTTATGTATACATCATTTCATTCCACGTCCTTGCACATGCAGTTTAGGCCACAGTGGTGCCACTAGCAGTCCTGAGATTCAAACCTGAGACTTTCTGATTGCAGAGGCAACAACAGGGCAACAACAACAACAACAATAATAATAATACAGTACATAACTATAAATCAATATATATTTTTCTCTTAAGAAAGCATGAGATTCAATATCTGCTTTTAACCCAATCAGCAAGTGTAGCAGTGGGCAGCCAGTGATGAGGAACAGAGTGTGGGGATGGTACTTTGCTCAAGGGTACCTTAGTGGTGCCACTAGCAGTCCTGGGACTCAAACCAACAACCACAGGGGCACATCCCTGAATAAAAAACAAACAAAAAAAATAATAATAATGACAATGACAAAAACAACATATAATATAATAATATAATACATTTTACAATAATAATAATATAATACAACAACTAAAAACCAATGCATATTTTTTCCTCGATTGGTTCAGAGAGTAAGATTCTATCTCTCCTCTTTATTCCCATTTGTGGGTGGAGCTTATATGGCCATGCGGGCGGGTCTTAAAGCTCGGTATGGGCGTGGTTTCCAACTCAAAGTGGGCGTGGATTCCTGCGCGCGTATCGATCTGTGGGTCAAAAAAAAAAAACGAAAAGAGAGACAGACGGACTGGGTCTCTGTGCTGGTGGGTTTCTGTCCGTGTGGAAGGAGAAATGCGATGTCCAGCTCGGACGCTGAGACTTCAGACGCCCTGTTCGTGGGCTGACCTCCTAAGGAACCTAAAGAAGATGAGAAACCTCTGGCTGCAGTATTAATCACTTTTGAGCTGTTGTTTTTATTTCTCGGTCCTCTCTACTGCTGCTCCACGGGTGAGCTCCGTGTGGTCTGTAGTTTGTAGTCGCGGGGAAACTCGCCCCCAGTGTCCGGGGAGGAAGCGCTACGCTTCAGCTCCTCGGCTCCGGCTCGCCCCGTGACCCGTCCCGCCCGCTGGATGGCCGGGTATGGGGAGAGCAGGCTCCTGCTGCCCCGGGGCTGAGCGCCTCCAGCGCCCGGCCTCTCTTTGCCTGCTCCTGCTGGGACACCTCTCCCTCCTGGCTCCTCTCGGTAACTCATCTTATTACACTTTCTGCTCAGACGAATCCTTCACACACAGCTGATATAGATTATAGAAGAAAAACTTTACAGTTTATTTGCTGCTGTACAGAATAACCCATGTATAACCCATATTTCAGTTACTGTAATATTCTTGAAGGGCTGTTTTAGTAAAGTGTTGGTTTTTAGTGTAATAATAATAATAATAATAATAATAATAATGTTTTTGTATAGTATAATATTCCTTAAGGACTGTTTTAGTAATCTACAGGCACATAGGATTAGCTGTAAATAATAACCCATTTTTTGTTTTAGTGTAATATCCCAGTAGCACCCCGAACTGTAAAAATGGTCTGAATTTACTGTAAGATTCTGTAGGTAATGGAAATTCAAGCTGATTATTTTTCATAAGGTATAAATGAAACTATTCAAAGACCATATCTGACTGGCAAAACCATGTCTAATAGTATGTTGATAACTTTTAAAACGTGGTTCTTTATATTCAGACCCTTGCTCTAACATGACATGGACCACACTTTAGTGGTCAATGATAGAGGTTTGGGTGATTGACTGGTCTCTTAAGTACTTTTAAGTCATTTAAGAGTTATTTTACCAACAGCAAATACTCCTGTTTATCTTCTGAAGTGCTTTTCCCTGTAGAGAAGTGCTTCGTAGGAGAATTATCCTTGCATCATGTGCTGTATCTACCAAACAAGAGCAGACTGAAGCATCTCAGATCTGACATTTTTCAATCAGGACCAGCAGAAGACAGAATTAAAAAGGTTTACATGCTTTGTTAAACTGAAGGAGCTACATGGAGATGCTTTGGTGGGTTTCACCGTTCTCCTTACTGTGCACTGGTGTCATATTGATTTGTGCAGATTTGTAATGCTGTAGTGGCAGCAGACTGTACAGTGCGGTGTGCTTTTCACCTTTAGTTACTGCCTTTGAGAGAAATGTCCCTTACAGTGAACCCATGAACGTCTGTGAGCCTCTTTTGTGCATCTTTATTGTGGTTTTGACCAAGGTTTTCAAAATCAGGAGCTCTCAGATCTAATTCGTGATGAGTTTTGTTCGCCAAGATCTGATTTTTTTTCTCCAGCAAGGAATGATCATCCTCTGTCTCAGCAGTGATCCTGCTTGTTTAGAAAGAATGTGTCCGTATTTAAACTGGTTTGAATGGCCATTTTGGACGTGCCCGTTTAAAAAGCCTCTTTTGGATGTCTTGTACTGGTTTGGAGTGCTCTTGAACGAGCTCTGAGGAATTGGGTTGCCCCATGAATAGGAGACTGTGAATACTACACATTTGGTGCGCTGTTTTCACTTGGCTCTCTGACAGCTGCTCCGCTTTGGGTGTCCTGGCCGTAGCCTGTGTTCATGCCATTCTGAATTAATGGCAGCGGGAGAATACTGCTGGGTGTCCATTGAGTGGTCACACCTTCATAATTAATTTAACGTGGGCCCTGGGCAGTGGAGCACAGCACACTTTGAGTGATCCGTAGCAAAGAGAGAAAGTCACTTTGAACAATTCGGACATTTCTTAAGCAGTTTTCAGACGAGAAATCTTAATATCTCTTTATAAATACGTTCACTTCTTTATTTCAAGTGCAATGAACCTCGCTGATGCTGTCTACCAGTTTAGCTGCATTTTTGCCTTTTGTATTCCCCTGTCAGACACACTTTTCCCCAGCCATTTTCAAGGCATGTTGCTTATCTTTGGTGGTTTAATCGCTTAAGAACTGTGTGAAGTAATTTCAGAATGTGCTGCTATGACAATGTGTTGTGCAACACGTGAGCGGTGGTCTGTCAAGGCCCTTTGACCACTCGGAGAAAGGGTGGACTGATCATTTTTGCTTTATTTCAGTTTTTGTGCTTCTCAGGTTTAAATTATTCAGTCTGTAACGCTAATGTTGCTAATAATGAATGAGAACAAATTGCTCACAGTAAGCATTAGGAAAATGACATCATGTAAGATGGTGGCTGTTGGCTTATATTCATTGTCAGCATGAACGGTTGAGTGACACAAAGAGAAGAACACACCTCTCTCTCTCGCTCTCTCTGTCTCTCTCGCTCTCTCTCTCTCTCTCTCGCTCTCTCTCTCTCTCTCTCTCTCTCTCTCATCTTTTTTCATTTCCAGCTGCTTACGGCTGATGTTCCTCACTGTCGTACAAGGAGACGGAAACTCGATCTTTACTTTTCAGCCGGACGCTTTTCGATTAGCCTCCTTTTACACGCTGTATGACATGTTCCAGACCTGTTTGATGAAAGAAACGGTCAGTTAGACTAAGACTGTTTTGAGAGAAATCCAAGAAAATCTCAGCAAGGCTTTAGAGCTGGAGATGTCATTCTGAAACCAGTGGCTTATAACCCTCCTGCTGTATGCAGTTGTTAAAGTTCACCCGTGGGGGGCAGGAGGGGGGGTAATGTGTGTTTGTGTGTGTGTGTGTGTGTGTGTGTGTGTGTGTGTGTGTGTGTGTGTGTGTGTGTGTGTGTGTGTGT
>JBBJLR010000042.1:7086896-7101147 GCA_037577145.1 Brachypetersius gabonensis | reverse complement strand
GTGTGTGTGTGTGTGTGTGTGTGTGTGTGTGTGTGTGTGTGCATGCATGTGTGTGGGGAAGGGGGGTGGGGTGCAGTTGACCCCTCTGCCCTGGCCAAATTCCACATCTTGAAATTTCACTCGCTGCACTGAGGAGGGCCCCTCTGCAGCTGAGGAGCGCCTCAGCAGCGGCCGGCCACCCTGAGAAAATATTTCCAGCAGCTTTAATTGCAACAAGGGTGTGCTCTGTGCTCCGAAACGACACACTTCAGCCCCGCAAATTACCTCGGCCTGTGAAACAAACACCTTGTTTTCTCTCACTCTCTCCCACACACACACACACACACACACACACACACACTTTCCCTCTCTCCCTCTCCCCCGGCTTTCTCTCTCCCTCTCTCTCTCCCCCTCTCGCTCTCTCTCTTTCCGTCTACCTCTCTCTCTCTCCCTCTCTGTCTTTCTCTCTCTCTGTCTGTCTCTCTCTGTGTCTCTGTCCCTCCCTCACTCTCTCTCACACTCTCTCTCTTTCTCTCTCTCTCTCTCTCTCTCTTTCTCTCTGTCTCTGTCCCTCCCTCACCTTCACTCACTCTCTCTCAGTCTCACTCTCTCGCACGCTCCCTCTGTCTCTGGTTTATTACGAGTTTGGTTTTATGATCTTGGCTGAACCAAAAAAGAACACCAAGGACTTTGTTCTTTTCACCCTGAAGACTCTAAAAGCAAGGCCTTTGCTGTTGTACATTCTTTTTTTTGCTAATCTTTGAAATTTGTATTTTTGACTGTGATATCAAAAACTCAAGTTCGACTGCATTTCAAGTTCATGTTCTTCATATCTTCCAGATTTTTCGAATGTACACTTTAATCTATACTACATTAAGAAGATTGTGTTTTTTTTGTTTCCTTTTCAGTGCTGAGCCCAGTTAGATAAACTCTAGCCCGTATGGCACTTCGACTCTTATCCTCTTAAAAAGGCAGTAATTCTTTAAACCTAGTCTCTAACAAAGGGGACGTTTTGGCAGTTAGGTTGAGCGTCACTATTTGGCAGCACACTGAGACATTCTAACACAGACTGTGATAGTTTGATTTGTTCGCCCTCCTCTGCTCATAATACTTTATGATCTGCTGCCCCCACCTGGGGGACCCCCAAAGACATTCCATTCCTCGCGCACACGCTCTGAAATTACAAACAGCCTTCAGCTTGAGGAGGAAGACTGGCCTACTTTCCCTACGTTCCTTCGTTCCTCCTCTTATCAAGTGTCCCGGTGTCATTATTGTTATTGCTATGACTGTGGATCCAATTGCACGGTTCCCTAACAGCAGCGATTTTGAAATAGGAGTGTCAGGTGACAGGCTAATTGTATTTCATCTACCTAGCCATGAAAAACAGCTTGTGTCCATGACTGTTGTGAATTGGATTAGGACAGATCTCAGATAAAGGCCTTGCAGTTTGCCCTGATCATGCATCGACACCCAAACCACGTGTGGTAGCAGGACAGAAAAAAAACTCCTCATTGCTTATTAGTGGCTGGACAGCACCACTATATAATATCATTATCATGATAAATTACACCCCAGTACACTTTTCTAAGTACATCATGGGTATTTGAAGCACTTTTAGAGAATGCAAGAACTACACATCATCATAAAAACGACAGATTTAGACTATTGCTAACTGTATGTTAACTGTTTTGTTACTGTTACTATAGCTACTACCGTTTTACTGCTGCATTTTATGCTCCAACTTTGTTGTAAACCAAAAAAAAACATCATAATATGATGAACAGTGCATATTATACTGTTATATTGTGTCAGATCACCCACCCTCACTCAGTTCTTCAGCACTGAAGGGCAGCATCTTTGCAACCGCCCCACACATGCAGCTGCGCGAAGGGCTGGAGGCGCATGAGTTTGGTGGGTGACGAGGTCACGCGGACCTCCATGAAAAGCCTCTCTGTTCGTGGGTGAGACGTGGGGCATGCCTACCTAATGTGGTTACATCTGCATGCAGCCCTTTTGTCATTTTGCAGCCTTTACTCAACTACCTACCTTGAGTTATTCATGCATACATGTCTTATAACGCTGAAAATGTTTTTCAAGAGTTGCATGAACCTGTAAGTAGGGCTCCACAATATAATTATTCATTGCTTTGGCAATTCAGATATTATTGCACTATGCAAGTAAGCCCTTGATGTATCAAAAACACACTGACCAATCAATAAGTATAAAACTGGACAACATCTTGACCAATCACAGCCCCAGTTGAGTTTTTGTGGGTGATTTGATACTGTCCAGTATTATCCTTATTGATTGGTCAGTGTGTATAACAATGTAATAGCATTAGTGGTATTTTGGCTATATGCTTCTGCTTTGCTTGTGTGTCTAAGTCAGTTACCCAGTCGTATTTGTAGAGCAGATTTACCTGCATCTTTTCCTGAATAGCTTTAACCCCTAAGACTGTGAGGATCTGTATGTGGGCCTACACTGGAAATTAAGCTTCCAATTAGGGGTGGACGATATGAGATTGTGAAGACAATCTATGTGCAGACGATTTGCACGTTGTAGTATTGTCTAAATAGACTATGTTCCATCTATCTGTTGAATTTGAATCTCTCTCTGGCATGTATAAAGTATAAAATTATCAATTGCGGTTCTGTGTTCTTCCTAATTTTTTTCCTCAGCCAAATCACACTATTTGCTAATTCACTTAATGCCCGCCTTATAGAAACAGTGCTCAACCAACAGTAGTTTGGTTGTACAGAACGTTTGGAATCTTCTCTGATGTCACAGAAACAAACTCGTTTGCATAAATGTGTCTTTTCAGGCTACAGTAGTTTTTCCCTGCCAATTTATACTGAATTTATACTTAAAGGCACGGTATCAAAAATGACATGCTTAATTCTAAGCAATAAAAAGAAAATGAATTGTGACTCTTTTAGGTTTGCAAAGCCTTATATATCTCATAAGTGGGCCTAACAAAAAGAAATAAAATGCAAGGAAAATGCAGGATACACTTTTGCAGACTCTTTAAGCACTTAAGATTTTGACAAAATGCTCTGAAAAGCATATTTTGGTGTAACAGGATGTGTAATTTATTGTGATATACATGATATGCATCATGCTAAGCACTAGTATTTACCAAATAACAGGTAGTTTAAGAGGATAAGTGTCACCTTTGTAGTGCATCAGAAATGCGTGTGTGTGTGTGGGAGAGTTCATTAAGGCCTTTCTCCTGCCGTTTTCAGAGCCTTGCCTTTGTACCACAACATGGCTTCAGCTGGGCCTCCATATTGTTTTACAGCTTGTTAGTGAAACCCAATCTGGTCGTGCTTCGTCATGCCTCCTCCGCTGGCTGCAGCGGGGCACGGTGGGCTGATCTTCCGCTGCCGCTGCAGTACGCCATCATCTGATAATCAAATCAGATGCATTTGAATGGGCTGTGGTTGGGAGCTCTTGGCAGGGCAGGCTGCAGTGGGAGGCCCTTGCTGTGGAAGATTGAGTCATTACAGGCGTGTTAATGGAGAGGCTGAAGCTCATATCAGATTATGAGAGACCTTTCTCTGTCTCTCTCTCTCTCTTTCTCTTTGGCTCTCTCTCTCCCCCTTTCTGAATCTCCCTCTCGCTCATTCTTTGATGCCCACTCTTTTACTCTATTGCTCACACACTCTCTCTAAGGTAATGCAGTTGGACCACATTTGAGCAAGTGACAACTAATGGTGTTTGAGTGTTCTTTTCTCTCTCTCTCACACACACTCTTTCTGTCTGTCTCTCTCTCTCTCACTCTCACTCTTTCTGTCTCGCTCTCTCTCTCTCTCTCCTGTTCCCTCTTAGGCGTTTTATTTTGTGCTATGTCATTGCTTGATAATGGAGTGAAGTGCTCTGTGTGTGAAATCAATAATGAAACAGAGCCTCTTACCGTTTTTAAACAAACAAAAACCAGTGTGACTCAGTGTGTGAAAGGCTTTTCTCCAGCGCCGAGCACATTTGGACTTGCGAGTGGCCAAGGAAAGGTGAAAAAACCCACAAGTGGCCTTTGGTCCGTGACCAAAAGTGGATTAACATAAACATCTGAAGTGAATTTAGTTGAATATTAGCCTAGAGTAAGTGGCTAAAGTTGACTCTGTGATGAGTGAGTCTTTTGTAGTTCCAGGGTGTTAATCCAGCCGCCGCGGCCTTTAACAGTAGAAAAAACTCTACTGTTTTCTCCCTTTGAGGTTCCGATTTATTTGATCTTATTGGCGCAATAAACAAGCTCCGCCGGTGATAGAAGCCTCTTTTGCGCCACGGTGTAAAACAAGGCCTGGAGTCTGACCTTGAAGAAATCCTTACGCAAGACACGTCTTTGCTTGTTTGGACTGATTCAGGACATTTAGGGAAATACTCACACATTCAGTTTTTATTTCACTTTTTCTTTTGTTCTAGTAATACTGGCTATATTTAATTTCACCTTGTTTTCACCATTTGCCAGAAACAAAAGGAGATAATAACAGCATAATAAAATCAGAAAGTCTTTTCATATTTTTGAGACTTGTCCATTTTTTTGTGGCCAAATGCCACAGTGGGTGGAAGGTCATTTGAGTGTGTCCTAATGGTAGGCTGTATTTCTATGCTAGGTTGTATTTTACGCTGTCAAATGAAAAGAAATCAGTCAACCATTCATTCAATCAAAACCACTTCTGAGTTGATAGCAGGGTTTCTGAGGTCAGCTGTGATCCTCTTCCTCATTGTCATTACTCGTACACATGTGATTGTCTAATAGACTGAACTTTAAGTGTTCAAATGAAACAAATCAGTCATTCATTCAGTCCAAACCACACAGCACTGGGTCCTTAGAGATGTTACTGGTAGGCCTCTGCATTAGGGTGAGGGAGTAAAAAATAGTAGTCGGTGATGCAGATAATATTTTCAGTATCATATCTGATGATTTTGACCAATATACATTTTTATTTAAGAAAATCAAATTGGTGGTAAATTGTAATTCTTCCATTTCCCGAAAATTAACAACTTTTTATTTGCAGGGTTTTTGCTTCTGCTAGTAAATGCATTCATTCAAAAACACTTTTCAGCACAACAGCACCTATGTACACTCTTAAAAACACAAGTAAAATTGCTGCACTAAAGAACCTTTCAGTGGGTGGTTCTTTAAAGCATAGGTTCCTAACACTGGTCCTACAGCCCCTCGCTCTGTTTTCTCTGCTCCCAGCACACCTGATTCAACTAATTAGCTCATTATTCAGCCTCTCCTGGGTTGAAGTGAGTGTGTTAGAACAGGAAAGCACTAAAATGTGCAGGGCAGCTGGGCTTCAGGACCAGGATCTTAAAGAGCCATATTCGTAAATGCAATATGTGAGTGGTGTAAACTTTTTAAAAATGGTTAAAGAACCTCTACATAATGTAAAAGTTATTAATGCATCCCTTTCCTCTTGCCCTGTTGTCCAGGAGAGAGCCAGGTGCAGACGCCGCAGTGCCGGATACAGAAGTGCACCACAGACTTCGTCTCTCTCACCTCCCACCTGAACCCGTCGCTAGATGGCTTTGACGCCGAGTTCTGTAAGGCTCTGCGGGCCTACTCCGGCTGCACCCACCGCACCTCCAAGAGCTGCAGGGGCAACCTGGTCTTCCACTCGGCCATGCTGGGCATCAGCGACCTCATGAGCCAGAGGAACTGCTCCAAGGATGGCCCCACGTCCTCCACGCACCCCGCAGCCCCCGTTGAGCCTTGCAATTACCACAGCCGCCACCAGCACCAGGCCACACTGCCTGGGACCGGGGCGGAGCACCTACGCCCCAACTACCTTTTCTGCGGCCTGTTCGGGGATCCGCATCTCAGAACTTTTAAGGATCAGTTTCAGACCTGTAAGGTGGAGGGGGCGTGGCCTCTTATCGACAACAACTACCTGTCGGTGCAGGTGACGAATGTGCCGGTGGTGCCGGGATCAAGCGCTACAGCCACCAATAAGGTGAGACATTAGAAAGACTTCAAATACCTGATCTTTAAACAGGTCCAGTTATTAGATCTCATGCCATTTTAGTATGGCATGATTTTCAGTTATGTATGCTGCATATATGCTACAGTTGGTACTGGACCATTTACACAGTAGTGGAATACAATTAAAATGTAAACATTTCAAAATCGGCATAAACAAATTGGCCAAACGATTAGTGCATACTTCGTTTTATATGAATGTAATATCCTGACACCCTTAGTTTGTTAGTGTGCCGTGTCTACACCCAGAATGCTAATGTAACCCAACCCAGAATGCCAACACTGAATGTTTGAATTCATTGAAAGCTTGACATGAGCACACACTTGATCGATGCATCTGTCTTGGAGACTCAACCTTTTTGGAGTTTCTCATTCTTTGAAAGAAATACATCTGTGGCAAAACAAATATGTAGGTTATTGCCACAATTTTCGTTTGTTGTTAGCTTTACAGCGTCATAAATGTGGTTATTGGGAGTGTTTTTACTTTTAGTTCTATTAATTTCTCAAATATGTGGAATCATAATTCCAAAATAGAGTCAACAATTAAAAGCATGGCAGATAAATGTATGACCATAAAACTTTTGCCCAGAGTAAGTAGAGACATAAATTATTCCATAATCATCAGGAACCACATACACAATAAGAATGAAGTTTTACTATAGTGAACATGCGGAATGGTTCGTATCTGAAAGAAGATTATTAAATCTCAGTTTTTATTGTGATCAAATTACTATAAAACAGTATTCACAGTGTATTATAACTGTTCCCAAAACACTAAACACTGCATCAAACATCTCAAAGTTTCTTCTGCTGTCTAACCTGCTGTCTTTCACTTCGTGAATTGAAACAAAAGGTTATATTAATGTGACAAGTGTTTCTTTTTGAACTCAGGCGTGTATGTGAAAGATTGATGAGTTCATTTTAATTAAGGGTTTAAAAAAGCTTATCAGACAGACACACAGATGGCTGAGTAGTCTAAGAACTGTTTTGACCAAGTATTCCCAGATGATGGTCGGACAGCGCAGAGCGCTGAGGTCTTGTGACTAACGCTTGTGATGTGTCCGTGAAAGTCTAATGCTGTTAATGACTGGATATAGCCCGGCTGTGGCACAACCCTTAATAAGGTAGCCTTGAAAGAAGGCTCTGTCTCTGTTTTTCCAAGTGCATTGCTGTAAGAGTGCGCTGTCTCTCACCCTCTTTCTCTCTCTCTCTCTCTTTCTCTCTCTCTCTCTCTCTCTCTCTCTCTCTCTCTCTCTCTCTCTCCCTCTCTTTCTCTCTCTCTCTCTCTATCCCTCCCTCTCTCTTTCTCTCTCTCTCCCCCCTCTCTCTCACTCTCTCCCCCTTTTCTCTCTCTCTCTCTCTCTCTTTCTTTCTCTCTCTTTTCTTTCTCTCTCTTTCTCGCTCCTTTCTCTCTCTCACTGTCTCTCTTTCTCTCTCTATCCCTCTCTCTCTCTCCCTCTTTCTCTCTCTCTCTCTCTCTCTCATTCTCTCTCTCTCTCTCCCTCTCTTTCTCTCTCTCTCTATCCCTCCCTCTCTCTTTCTCTCTCTCTCTCTCTCTCTTTCTCTCTCTCTTTCTCTTTCTTTCTCTCTCTTTTCTTTCTCTCTCTTTCTCACTCCTTTCTCTCTCTCTCACTGTCTCTCTCTCTCTTTCTCTCTCTCGCTCTATCCCTCTCTCTCTCTTTCTATCTCTCTTTCTCGCTCCTTTCTCTCTCTCTCACTCTCTCTCTCTTTCTTTCTGTCTCTTTCTCGCTCCTTTCTCTCTCGCTCTCTCTCTCTCTCGTTCTTCCTTTTTCTTTCTTTCTATCTCTCTCTCTCTGTTTCTCTCTCTCTCTCTCTCTCTCTCTCTCTCTCTCTACCACACACATCAGCACCCACCCACACACAACACAGCCTAAATACCATTCTGTCTTTTAAGTGGCACTAAATGTTTGAGAGAATTGAAGGATTGTAGGGAACTAACAGACAGGTCTTCTTGTTTTTACAAAAGTTACAAAAAGTTAAGGTCATCCAAGACTACCTACCACTCATTAGCGACCTTGTGACTTTGGAGGTGGGGGTGCATTATTAACTGTTTGCTCATAATTATTAGCACACACTGCTCAACTGAGGCCCTTTCAGCTGCCTCACCTAATGGCCAGCTAGTGGTCATTTTTCAACCATGTCATGTGAACAAAGCTTGCATTCATCCTTCACTAATGTAACGCCACACATCTCGTTAGTCGGCAGGCCTTCCCCTCCTTTTCAGTGTTGTGGAACGCTGCATTTTTTTAAACCTGTACAGTACGTTTGTGTGCTTCGTGGACCACACATTCAAGTGTCTGCTCTCAGGTAAAGGTGGAGGAGAACTAAAACAGCAAATTGATTTTGCCAGGATGAAATGAATCATCTGCTTTTTTTTTCCAATTAAGTATTAAGTAGCTGATTTTTTTTGCCTTGTTTTTGCCTGAAGCATGCTGTGTTTGTTGAATAAAACACAGTATTTTCTGTTATCCAAAGTTACAAAGTTAAAGATATTTGCACTTTAATGGGCCAAGTACTTTAAATTACTTACCTTTTTAAAATGAAGTGCTAGACTGGACTTTGGAGGTGAATGGCTATTTAGCACCAAGAGTGCACTTTTCTGCCTTATTTACACCATTAAATTACAACACAGACAAAATTCATGCAATGAAGGGTCCAGTTGCCTGAGCATGAATTCTGATTGTGCCTGCAGTTTTATGAATGATCTCATAAAATACTTGAAGGACTTATGACTTTCTGTGGTTTGTTTTCAGGTCACAATAATATTCAAACCATACCAAGAGTGCACGGAGCAGAAGGTGTACCAGGCCGTGACCGATGACCTGCCCGCGGCCTTCGTGGACGGCTCGGTTATGGGTGGCTCCAGTGAGATGCGTAGCTTGCTGGTGGTGGAGAAATCTCCGGGCCGTCACGTGGAGCTGCATGCCGCCTACATCGGTGTGACGGTGGTGGTGCGACAGCTGGGCCGCTACCTGACGCTGGCCATACGCATGCCTGAAGAACTGGCCATGGCCTTCGACGAGACGCAGGACCTGCAGCTGTGCATGAACGGCTGCCCCAGCTCAGAGCGCATCGACCAGGAGGGCCGCCTGCAGCTGCCCGTACTGGGCCTCCAGCAGCAGCAGCAGCAGGCCAGACCTGGGACAGCCACGGCCCAGCGTGGGTCCACCTTCAGCCTGGAGAGCGCCTCCAGCAAATGTAGGGAGCAACTGGAGATCAAGGACATCTACTTCCACTCCTGCGTTTTTGACCTCCTGACCACCGGGGACGCTAACTTCACCTCAGCAGCCTACAATGCGCTAAAAGACGTGGAGATGCTGCACCCCAAGAGGGAGCACTGGCACATTTTCCCACCTTCAGGAGCTCGCGAAAGCTCCTCAGTGGCCACAGGCGCACTTTTGCTCTGCTTACTTGTGGCTGTCCTTTTGTGATCGGACACTATTGCAGGGCTGGGACTGTTTCCATGTTCAAAAAGTTTGTTTGAAAACAATCAAAAAGTTACCTGTATATACTGTGTATACGCCTACAGAGGAGACGGGAGACATTTCTATGACTGTAAATTTTGTGTACATGCCATTTTCAGGGGGAGGGGTGGGGCTGGGGTTTTGAGGAGAGGGAGGGGTGGGGGTGCTTTGGGGAGATTTTTTTTTTTATGTGCGTGAATTTTTTTTGGTGATCTCGTATTTTTTCGTCATCCTCAGGAGAGGAAGTCTTAACAGAAGCACTTTATTTTTTATGTTGCAACTACAGTGTTCTATAGAACCAGAGCTTTTCTTGGTAGCCACAAGCGCTTTGTTTTCCAGTGAAATTCCCTTACACATGTCTGTACATAGATAGGACTTACCTCACCATTTAACTCCACAGAAACATATACAGTAACAGTCATCGGTCATAGGAACGTGGTTGACGTTCGAAGGATCAGAAGGAACTGTGACACAGTCACAGTATTTGTCTGTACAAAGTTCCTCCGTCTGTAGTCTAGAACTCAAGAGTGTTGTTTAACTTTTGTCTGGGTGTAGATTTTTTTTTTTTTTCATTTGAAGAATTCACGCAAACACAGCAGACATAGGCTGAAGTAAACCTGATCCTCAATGCAATGAAACAGGGATTTCACTGCCGTTCAGCAGCTTGTTGCCTGTTCAGGGCAAATTTCATTTGTGTTCAGTTCCGGTTCTGCGTTTCATCAATGACAATCAGAATCTTTTTTACCCGCTACGGATGTTCGTTTAACAGACATGGGTGGCATAAAGATGGCCAACGTTTCATAGATTCATTCTGATTTGATTAAGATATTCCTCTCCGGAGCAATGTCCAGCACTATATTCACTGAGGAAACTGGAAGGTAGAGATTTCTCTGTTGCTAAAGTGAGCCATCCCTTGCTTCCTATGTGATCGGATGGATCTGCAGCTTTCTCCTATGGCTCACTACTAATGTACTAATATCCTTTCGTTCCATTGCCAAACAAGTTCAACCATCTTGTATCTATTGCTCAGTACGATTTCTTATCGTCCTCCAACCAAAGATCTTCATCCTTGTGCTCTAACAGCATGTGGCCGGTGCGAGCAAAACTTGCATCCGTTAGAAATTTACACTGTCAGAGAGTCAGTTCGCCATCATTTTTTATGAAAGCAACATTTCATAGGACCTTATTTTGCCAAAAACGAGTGTGGGTCGCTGTTTCGGGGGCACGCAAATGGCAATTCCTCATTAGCACATGGAGCTCATGGCACTAGAATAGGTTTTGCAAGCCGATATCACACTTTTTTATACACCAGGATTCATTGACCCGCATATCGAAGAAATGCAAAATGTGTTTGACAATGTTTTTCTTCTCAGAGAATGCTTTTGAGCGCCTTAAAGAGCATCTTTAAGGACTTACCACATGCAGAAAACATGTGAAGTACACTGTAATCGGTGAACTTCCAAACAGGTAATTGATTTTGATAAAAAAAAAAAAAATTACTCTTTTACTGGGAAAAAAAAAGCTCACTGTGCTTTGAGTTTGCTTTGAACTGATTATGCCAGCGATGTTGAATCTCATACTTTATGGTGATTGCCTTACAGTGCATCCAGAATGGAAGCCCATTGAAACACTCCTAAACAAAATCTTCCTTTGTACCATAATTCCTTTTTTTTTTTTTAAGACTTGCTACTGTAGACTCGTGTTTGTATGTTTATTTGCAACTACTGCCAGTGCCGAAGAGCTGCTACCATACTGTGACAAGTGTAATAGACTGTATTTGGAACACTGGGAGCGGTGATTGGCCAAATCCTACATGGTCTTTATTGATTGGCCGAATCCTTAGATGGTCTGTATTGATTGGCCGAATATTAAATGGGCTTTATTTCATTGTGTAATGAAATATTTAAAGACCAGAGCAAGGCATCTGAGTGCAATTAACTGCAAAGGTAAGCCTTCATCCTGTGTTTTTGCTTTGTCGCGTTTGATTTTGTGAGGTTTTTTTTTTTTTTTGTGAAGAGTGACTGCTCAATGTTTATAGTTAAATTATTTATGAAAACAGTGTCTTGTTAGAGAAGTTAAGCTCCATATTCTTGCTGTTTGGAAAAAAAAAAAAGTTTCAGATGTGATTGTTCTGCCACCTAGTGGACCACCGTTGTTACATCAGTGTTTTAGTATTGTTCTGAATGCGGTGACTTAAAAACAAAGAAAAAAGTGTGTTTTATTTAAAAACATTAAAAGAAAATACATACATGTTGATGACTTTCATTGGTTATTGGTGTTCCCAGCTCCTCAGTTCTTTGATTACAAATGTACTTTTGTATAGGCAGTGTAACCGCTGTATTGTTCTAAATTGCTCAAATCTTGCATACAGCCAAACTTTGAGGAACATTTGTGGAAATTCAACACTAATGCATAGTTAAATGGTTAAGATATCATTCTAGAAAAAACGACAGTTGTCAGAATAAGAATTGTTCGCAGTGAGGTTGAAGGGAACCAGGCATCCAAAGAGTTAAATGTCTGTAAAAGGTAAAAAATATATAAATAAATAAAATAACAGTATACACTAGCAAGAAAAAGTATGTGAACATGGTTTTCTGAATTAGAGTGTTGACAAATAGCATGTGCCTAAAATAATAACACAAGGAAATCCTGATCTTTCATGACTATTGAGAACATAGAAAACTCATAGTGCTTGTGGGAAAAGTTTGAGTTAATGACCTCCGAAAAGCTCATTGGAGTCAGCTCATACCTGGAGTCTTGTTAAGAAAATGAGTTTGGAGGTGTGGACTAGAGTTACTCTGACTGATAAAAACCATTCGAACGTTTTGAGTGTTCTCCACACAAGAAGAGTACGCATATGTGACATTTTTGATATACATGAAGTTGGAAAGGGTTACAATGTGATTTTAAAGACTTTTGAAATACAGTTAAGCACACAATCTACAAATGGAGACACTTTGGGACTGGGGTGCCCAGTCAAAGGAGACAAAGGAGAGGTAAAGAAACACCAGCCAAAGATTTAAAGGCATCACTGGAATTGGCTAACATCTGTGTTCATGTGTCTACAGTATGTACAACAACCAGGGTGTCTATGGCAGGACACCACGAAGGAAGCCGCTGCTGACTAATAAAAACGTTGCTGCACGCCTGAAGTTTGCGAAAGAGCACATCGACAGTCCACTTCGGTTTTGTGGTCTGAACTAAACTGCAAGATTGAACTGTTTGGAAAGGAGACGCAGCATTACATCTGGTGTAAAAGGGCACTGTATATCATGAAAACATCATCCCAATTGTAAAATATGGTGTTTGGGACCTGCTTTGCTGCATCAGGGCCTGGCCAGCTTGGAATCACTGAGGTGAAGATGAAATTTGAAGAGAGCCGCACACATGAGACATCCTAAGAATATGATGGGAAGAATGGGCTAAAAATCCTCCTAAACGATGTGCAGGTCTGATCCACAGCCAGGCGGAGGTTAATGCTGAAAGGGTTATTAATTCCATGGGTTTCCACACTATGACTTTTTATGGTTGTCCTTAATAAAGACATGAAAGATCAGGACTTCATCATATTATTATAAGCACAGAATACTTGCCGACACCCTTGACTCAGATGAAGACCAGATCACATGCAGACTTAATGCAGAAAACCGTGTTCACATACTTTTTCTTGCTACTGTATAATAATTAGAAATGAACTGATATAATTCTGTGACAGCACTTTGGCCAAAAATGTATTACTTTCATATATATTAATGGCAGAGAGGTACACGAATAGTCACAGTTGTTTTTATTTATTGCCGTTTTTTCATGATCAACATTACAAAGAAAAACTCGGATATATGGTTTCACTTGTCATTTTAGATTGGAAATAACAACAGCCGTGTTTTTGTGTTAGACATAGACTACTGGTTGCTACCACCACCCCTGTAAATAAGCCAGACTTAAGCTGCGTTGCAATTAAATAGTTCAGATCAAGTTGCTCTGAATGACTTTGTTTACACCTCAGCTATTGAATTGTGTAGAAAGTTGGAAACATCAAACAGAAGCCTTGTGACAAATCTCTCTCACACTCTTAATATCGACTAAACGCTTCTTGTGAAAGGTCCTTTAGTGAGACAAGGCTGGTGAAGAACCTAAAAAGAAAGAACAGTACGAAGCTGTCTGTAGTGCACTTCACCAGGGGTTGAGTTCTTCAGGGGGTTTGAAGTTTAGTTGTTGATCAGATATCTCCCTCCTCTTACACCGCACAGTGTAGCACCTGTGATATTATCTGATCATGAAGTGTGAGGAAAACCCCAACATTCAAAACACTCATCTAGCTCTGTGTTAAAACTCCTTCAGGCTTGCAGGTGCATTCTGCCTGGAGATGGCTACATCCAAGAGAGTTGGTTCCTCTGCTGTCCACCATTGGACATCATTTTTTCCAGGTCACCACGACTACATAACATTCTGACAGAGAAGAGATAAAACTGATATCAGTAACAAAGTGAGAAATACATTATGTGAATAAAAGTATTGGGACACACCTGTTTTTCAAGTTACGTCCAGTAAAGGGGAATCTTAATGCTTCAGCATATCAAGACATTTTGGACACCACCATGCTTCCAACTTTTGTGTTTAAGAAAGAACCTTTTCTATTCCTGCATGACTGTGTCCTAGTGCAGTGGTTCCCAACCTGGGGTCCGGGCTCCCCTGAGGGGGGCGCGAGAGATCACTTGGGGGGTAGCCGCACAATTTTGTGCACTGACATTACCGAAATTATATTCATAAAAACATTAAATTCATACAATCCCAATGTCTGAGA
>JBBJLR010000042.1:7048517-7083214 GCA_037577145.1 Brachypetersius gabonensis | reverse complement strand
TGTGTGTGTGTGTGTGTGTGTGTGTGTGTGATTTTAAATGACATATTGGAGATATCGCTATGACGCAGATTTTGTGCAAAAGTCGTGCCTTGCTGAACTCTGAAATACATTATATGGACAAACGTATTGGGACCCATAACACTAACAGGGACGATGACATTGGAGAAGAGTGCTGAATCCTAGCCTCTAGATCACCAGAGAAAGAAGTAATGACATTGACACTGCATTCAAATACATAGACTTCAATATGTGCATACGTATTTACATTTAAAATGACCTATTCCTGAATTCAGTAATAAAGAGATGTGTCCCAATATTTTTGTCCATGGCGTAGATTTCCTTACTATAAATGATCTGTATTAAAAATAGGAGCAGGACCACATACTTTATCTATAAGAGGACCATAACTGTCCTAGGCAGGTTTTAAAAAATGACCAATATGTAGAAGGCAGGTTTTCTCTTCAGCCACGAAAACAAAAAATCAGCTCTAGGTCTCATGTGACCGGTGACATGACAAAGCAGAGCAGCATAGATAACCTCTTCCACAAAAGCTGGGCTTTAAACATGCCCCAGACTGAGAGAAGCAGGCTGGGTGGGCTCGGTGGGTTGAGAGAGTGATTTTAGCCCCCTGAACGTGCTGTGCTGCTGTTGTTTTCTGGTCCTGTGGGGGAGTCGTGGGCTGGGCATGTGAAAGGGAAAATGAAAGCCAGAGAGCGCCTTCCTGAATGATGAAGCTGAAATTCAGGTAAGAGCAGCCCCTTATACTCACTCTCCCTCTTAAACAGCCACTCACGGCCCCCCTTTTACACCATTTGAGTCATTTTCGTGCCTTGTGTGACCGTGTGCCGTGTAAACTGCTCGTTAATGTGTATGTGAGACGAGCTGCCCTTACTGTATCCAAGTCTGTCACCCAGTATGAATGTGTGTCACATTACACAGCTATGGCGCTGCTGCTCTGTTCTCTAGCTTGCTGGGGGTTCAATTGTCTGCTCTGCCATACTGTACACCACTTCTCCTCTTTGTGGGAGCTTTCCCAACACGTGTCATCGTGCTTGTAACAGCATTTTTGCAGACACCAGGTTAGCAAGAGAGTTAGGTGACATTTAACAGTCATGGCACCTCGTGTGGTACAAGCTAAAGGACACCTACACTATATAGACAAATGTATTGGGACGCCTGACCAACAGGGGAAAGTGGCCCCTGATAGTCATGCCGGAACACACAGCACAGTACAGCACCCAGTGAACAATGTGAAATTCTTTCTCTGCATTTAACCCATTCACCAAGTGAAGCAGTGGGCAGCCACCAACGTGGTGTGGGGACAGTACCTAAAGCTCAAGGGTGCCATTGGCAGTACTGGGATTCAAACTCATGGCCCTTTAAACGCCACCAGCTTTCCCCAAAAAGAAGCCTTCTCTAACTAGGAATCGAACCTGAGGCGCAGCTGTGAGAGCGCAGAAACCTAGCCACTAGACCACCAGGGAAAGAAGTAATGATGTTAATGATATTGCAATTAAATATATAGACTCTGATCTGGAGTTGGTCCCCATTTGCAGCTATAACAGCTTCCACTCTTCTTGGAAGGCTTTCCACAAGATTTTGGAGTGTTTCTGGAATTTGTGCCCACTCATTCTGTAGAGCATTTATGAGGTCAGGTACTGATGTTGGCTGAGAAGGCCTGGCTCACAATGGAGTTGAGGTCAGGGCTCTTTTCAGGCCAGTCCAATTCTTCAACACTGAACTCATCCAACCATGTCTGTATGGAATAGAAAAGGTTCTTCCCCCAAATGTGTCCCAAAAGTTGCAAACATGGTGTTGTCCGAAATGTTTTGGTATGCTGAAGCATTAAGATTCACTGGAAGTAAAAGGTCCTAATACTTTTGTCCATGTAGTATCATAGAGTTTCATAGAGACATGGCTTGTTTGTAAACACTGTTAAAGTTTCTCTTTCAAGTGCATGTAGCTCCTACCGATCTGCAGAAACAGCTCTATTTGAATCTGTCATTGCAGTTAAGTCACAACTATGCACATGTTTAAAGATGACTGGATATGTATAAAGTGGATTCAGGCTAAAGATGGTCTGTTTAAGACCAAACGGGGTATAGTGTGAGGCAGAATAGCTGTTTGTAGTTGGTGGAATGACATGTAAATGAACTTTGAAGAAAAAAAAAATCACTAAAAGTGAAATATGCAACCTTTTATCCTATTTCTTCAGATTGGACTGATTGCAGTTCCTGAGAAGACATCAAGCTTCACGCCAAGAATGTGAGAGGAGCCCCTGAGTGCAAATAATACTTCCATTCATCAAAATCCAGCAATATTCCATTTAAAAGTCATGTCATCTTCCAGTATTCTTTTTTTACTGTTGACCTCAGTCTCACTGGCCTTGCCCAGCACATGCTTGCCCTCTGAAAGCAGCAATGCTACTGAAAGCCTGCATGTGGCGACCAATGGCCTCCCTTTCCCTTGGAGCAAGTTGCGCCTTCCAAATTACATTATTCCTATTCATTACCATCTCTTGATTCATCCCAATCTTACCACGCTGAGGTTCAACGGCTCTGTCAAGATTGAGATCGATGTAAAGAACAACACCAACTGGGTGGTTCTGCACAGCAAGAACCTTGAAATCACCGCAGCGACTGTTTTGGATGAGAGCGAGGTCCACCTGTTCGATAAGCCGCTCCCCGTCCTGGAGTATCCTCCTCACGAGCAGATCGCCATCTTCTCCCCCAAGATTCTCACCTCTGGAGAAAAGTACTTTCTGTACTTGGAATTTAGTGCAGTGTTAAATGATGGCTTCTTCGGCTTTTACAAGAGTTCGTACAAAACACAAGACGGAGAAACAAGGTTTGTAAGCAAGTGATGCAGCTTTTGCGAACAGCTAACTGTTTTTGATGTCATAAAAGACAATAATAACTGTATTTATGTTCTCTGTCTCTGAACTCAGGGTTTTGGCTTCTACTCATTTTGAACCTACCTCTGCACGAATGGCCTTTCCATGTTTTGATGAGCCCATCTTCAAAGCCAACTACTCTGTCCGGATCAGAAGGGGACCGTCACACATTGCTTTGTCCAATATGCCAATAGTAAGGCACTAATATCCATAACAAAACATCCAAAATGTTCATTTTTAGAGGAAACAAAAACAATCACATGACTTAATGTAAAGATATGGCATCCAACCAGCAGAATGGAAATTGTAGAAATCTTTATTTCTAGGCCCCATGGTGGCGCGGTGTGTATCACTGTTGCCTCACACATACAGGGTTGGGGTTCTGAATCCAGGTCCTGGCCTTGTGTGTGTGAAGTTTGCATGTACTCCACATGGTGGTGTGTGGTTCCTCCGGGGTTTCCACAGTCCAAAGACATGCACGTCAGGGGAATTGGGGATTCTAAACTGGCTGTAGGTGTGAATATGTGAGTGAATGTTGTGTGAGTGCACCCTACTGTGGTCTGGTGTCCCACCCAGGGTGAGTCCCTGCCCCGCACCTGTAGACTCCAGGATAGGCTCCGGGTGCCTGCAACCCTGGTGAATAAGAGGTTACAGAACATGAGTGTAACTATGGCTGCAGTAAAATAAAAAATTCCTGCAACTGAAACCAGGGTAACTAGTACTCTGCTGGCTCTCTGTGTAAATTGTGACCCTGTGTTGAGCAGCTAGCGAGCAATAATGGAAAAGGTGGAGTGAAAATCCCCTGCTGTGTAAACAGTCCATACCAAAAAGACTAAGAAGATAAAATAAACAGAACCACTGCAGCTTTCTTGATATTAGTACAGCTGCCGTTACAAATGACATTTCAACTTTGTAAATCATACATATTTCATTTGAAATGTTTTTCATCAACACTGAAAGATCTCCAGAACAGGTGGAAATAAGATTTAATGACTTTTGTGAAACGGCTGCTTCTTGTCTTTTTGAGTGAGACCAGAACTGTCTGCCGTTTTCCGGGAAAGGTTAAAGGCTGGATACAATTCTCAAACTGATTTCTCTCATTCAGGAGCACACGGTGGAGTTAGACAATGATCTGTTCGAGGATCGTTTCGAAGCGAGCGTGCAGTTGAGCACTTATCTCGTGGCCTTCATTGTTTGTGACTTCAAGTCTGTCAGCAGGAGAACTGTGACAGGGATTGATGTAAGTCAACTAGTCTGTTAGTATGAGCACCTAGTTTTGTTTATTTGGTTCATTATCTTTATTTTTTTTCTTCTTTCAAGTATACTGTAGATTTGTTGTGCTCATAGTTAACACTGAGTTACAATATTTGATGTCTGCAAGCCTCTGAGATGTTCTAAATAGTCAGGAGTTGTTTTTTTTTTTTTGTCAGGTTTCGATTTACGCTGTTCCGCACAAGTGGGACCAAACTCACTATGCTCTTGAAGCTGCTGTAAAACTGCTGGAGTTTTATGAGACGTACTTCAACATCTACTATCCTTTGCCAAAACTAGGTATGTGTCTACAGCTTAACTTTGAGGGGGGTGGGGGAGGGGGTTTAATGCAATGCTAATCCAGTACTATTTTCATGTCTTATACATTCCTCTATAAGATTTGATAGCCATTCCGGATTTCCAGTCTGGAGCGATGGAGAATTGGGGCCTGACCACCTACAGAGAGACGTCTCTGCTCTATGACCCAGATGTCTCATCCACCTCAGACAAACTGTGGGTAACCATGGTGATCGGACATGAACTGGCTCATCAGGTTAGCATGGCGTGTCTGCTGGAATTGAGTTGCTATACTTTCCTTCTTCTTAAACACAAATACTACAAACACTAAATCCTGTAGTTGGGCTAGTGTTCAGCTAGAATACCAAAGGATCTGCTTGCATTCAGTGGTGCCTCTGACTCTCTTCGTTTTTACTATCAATTCAGTTTCCTTGTGGCCACTTTCGGCCAGTTGAAACCCATGAAAACACTGTTATTTACATTGTTAAATCATACAGTTTAGGTTACAATGCTTTCATTCTAAACTCAACATTTGATTGTCATTTGGCCTAGTGAGCAATTTTAGATAACATTTTATATAATGACCATATATTTATTTTTTATCGTTTTTAACTAACATCAGTTCAAGTACCAAATATTTATTCCTTTTTTAAATCCTTCAAATACCAGTTTGTTTGCAGAATGCACTTGTTAGTAAACAACATCAAAAATGGCCATTTCCTCTATATTGTCAAAGCTACTAAAAAAATGGAACAGGTCTGAAATTTGTAACTGATTAATAACACTGAATTTTATTGCAAGGAATTAAAAAAATGGGTTTCAACTGAAGAAGTCAGATATTACAATTGGATTTATGGAGTATATTATTTATAATACTTAATGAGTTGAAGTTAAAAATGAAAAGATCTCTCCAGACCCTTGAGAAATTTCATTCCATTTGCATTAACACAGATAAAATTGTCAGAAAAAAGCAAGTGACCTGAACACAAAGGCCCACAGGAGGACCAGAGGGTTAACAATGTTGGTCTTTTAGTGAACAGAAAAAACTAGCATTATCCTAAAGCAGGTATTAGCCAAAAGCAAATAAAGCAATATGACAGAATTATCTGAGGCCTAAAGAGGGAAAAAAGGGTCACCATCACTGTAATGTAAGGGTGTCATTTGTTTTGTTCTGGGCAGAAACAGTGCCTTAAGTGGGGCTGTAAGAGAAGATGATGCGGACAAGATTTCCCACTAATAAAAACGGTTGATCTTATCTTCAGGAATGTTTATGGTTTTCTTCATAATTACATGAAATTTAAAAAAAAAGTAATATATTGACAGTACGTTTTTATGAAGACTGGAATATAGGTACTACTAAAACTGATTCATGGTATAAATAACAAAAATATTGCAGGTGTGTTTATTTTGAAATATAGAAGGACTCTTGGGCAATCAAGCAAAAAAGCACAACAATGCACTATTTTTGAACTCTCCAGTGCTTAGTGATTGCTCCTCCTGTTTGACGCTGTACCCCCAGAACAGTCTGGAGACTGGCTTGGTTCAGAGAACTAATTCAAAGCTAAGGAGAGAAAAAGAAAAGTAAACATATGTTTTGTGATTAGTGGTGAGGAAATGCGTGAGCAAATGCAAATTGCCTGATTAGTACCGGAGACATTAACAAAATGGACAACAAGGACTTTGGGATGCAGAATGGACCAGTGAGGGTGGGAAATACCCACCCCAGCTTCCTCTATGCACAGGCCCAGGAGAAAGCTCCAGTGATCCAGCGAGTAGAGATTAGATTTGACCAAGAATGCGTGTCTGCTGAACATTCATGTCCACGCTGGAGACAAGCATCAGTACAAAACTGTGTTGGACATTATTTTTGCTTATTAGCATTTGGGATCTTTCCACAAAGCCAAGATGAAATAAAATGAGCCAAAATTAAACTACAGCTCCATAGTAGTGCTGGTTACTGTATACTTACAATCCAGATGTGCAAATGCAGGCTGAGTGAGCACAGGCTTTAGGGTGATTCTCTGAAATCCCTTTCTCCACAGTGGTTTGGAAACCTTGTAACTATGGAGTGGTGGAATGATATATGGCTTAATGAGGGGTTTGCACGATATATGGAGTTCGTATCTGTTGAGGCTACACACCCACAACTAAAAGTGGTAAGTTCTCTTCCATTCTCTTTTTAATGACACAGTTTAAGCTGCAATATCTCAAACAGATATTAATCAGCCTGTGATGGGCTGGCACCCATTGATCCCAGGATAGGCCTGTGACCCTACTGAAGATGAAGTGGTTTCAGAAAGTGAGAGAGAACATGAGATATTTATCAGCTTTGTTATTTTTCTGAATTTCAGGAGGACTATTTGTTGGACACCTGCTTTGCAGCTATTGGTCGGGATTCCCTCAACTCCTCAAGGGCGATCTCCAGCTCTGCAGAAAACCCAACTCAGATAAAGGAGATGTTTGACACTGTATCTTATGACAAGGTGAGAACCAGGTTCTAATCACCACCAGTGGATGGCTTTTTTATGATATTGCTGTTGCAAGATGTTGTATTCATCTATTATTCAGTAACTACTAAGAATAATTTGGTAACTACCACAGAAAGTAAGTAAGTTACATCGTGATATGAGAAGGAAGAACTGAAGTGTGGGCCCACACGCAGGCCTTTAGAGTTTTAATGTGTCGTTTTATTGATTGTCAATTGTCAAATGTTTTAGGGAGCATGTATTCTGCACATGCTGAGGCATTTCCTGACAGATGATGTGTTCCAGAGCGGCATAGTCAGGTACCTGAGGAGGTTCAGGTACAGGAATGCCAAAAACGAGGATCTGTGGGACAGCCTGGTCAATGTAATATCTCTAACCTTTTCTTATTCTCTGGAATTTGGAATTCAGTTGCAACAACATATGTCTAAGTAATTCCTTGTTCCACAGACATGCTCTGAAGAGGATTTTACTTCAGGAGAATACTGCTATAGTGACACCCAGGCCACCAAAAATGCAGTATGGTTCAGTCCACATTTACTGTACTCCCCCGTAGTTTTGGCATCATGCTAGCTTGGATATTATCTGCACATATATGCAAGACATGTTACGTGAGTAATGAGAAACTAAAGTGTTGCATTCCTCGTTCTGCAGTATCGCTTTGCTGGGGAACATATAGACCTGAAGAAGATGATGTACACATGGACCTTGCAGAAGGGCATCCCTCTGGTCACAGTGAAGCGCCAAGGAACCAAGCTTTACGTCGAACAAGAGCGCTTCCTAAAGACAGTACAGCCCAGTGACCCACTGTGGCAGTCAATGCAAGCTGGGTATTAACCTAAACGTTTATGTACTTCATACTTACGCAATGCTCTGTAGTCTGTAGTGCTGCCAGTTCTTTCCCATGCTGTGTTCAACTTCAAGTTTTGTTTCCTTTAAACGATCTACTCAAACCTACTTTTAACTTTACACCATTTCCTCACAATAGCTATCTCTGGCACATTCCATTGACCTACAAAACAAGCCACTCTAGCAGCGAGATGAGGCATATACTGCAAACGAAGTCAGGTATGAGAAGCCATGAGATGCCATTCCTATAATTGAGTTAGGCTGTTCAGTAATATGCATTTAACCATTTTTCAGATGTTCTGGTGCTGGATGAAGATGTGGACTGGGTGAAGTTTAACACAGACATGAATGGCTACTACATTATTCATTATGATGCTCAGGGCTGGAATGCCCTCATTGAGCTCCTGGGAGTGAACCACAATGCCCTGAGCTTCAAGGACAGAGCCAATCTTATTCACAACGCCTTTCAGCTAGTCACGTAAGTTAAAAGGGCTATATCTACTGGTTTAATTTATGGTTTGGCCAAAAATGTACTCAATTGTGACTACTGCGAATGTAGTTAATCAGCCTTGTTGATGTCTGAAGTTCATCTCTTTGTTTTTTGCTCCAGTCTAAAGAAAGTTCACGTTCTGTCATACGTGAACACAGCACGCAGTGTGAACAGCACAGAATTCTTCCTCTGCATTTAACCCATTCACCAAGTGAAGCAGCAGGCAGACAGGAACACAGCGCACTGGGAGCAGTGTGTGGGGATGATAGCTTGCTCAGGGTACCTTAGAGGTGCCTAGCGGTCTTGGGAATCAAGCCAATGAATTCCTGATTGCAGGGCGAAGACACTTACCACTAGGCTACCAGTGCAATGAAGTAAGGGAAGCCTATATCCACCACTCTGGTTGAGTGAAATAATCTCAAATACACTCGCTTATCCGGTTGCTAACACAGTGTAGCATATCATTATCAATATAATATCAACTGAAAGATGATTGCTGCTCAAAATATGTCAATTTTCAGTTCAATTCCAATCCTGATGGGCCACAGCACTGCACTGTTTAGCCTTTTCCCCCTCATTGAACACACCTGATTTAACTCATCAGCTAATTAGCAAGGCCTTGGTGCGATGAGTGTTAGAAGAGGGTAAACAGTCCCTGCAGAAATGTGGCGTGACTTGAACTGAGTGTGACATGCAGTGTGTTAAGTACATTTGAGCTGTCTTAGAACCTCAGGTGTTAAGGTGTTGAGGTGTTAAGACCGTTTTAGGTCTGCATTTTATATGCAGGGCTAATTTGTAGGTAATAATCTTTCACTGTTTGTAAGAGGCATTAGTGACTCCAGTGCAAAAGGAAATAAACTTGAGGCACACAAACATGTCTTGGCTGATCAACTACATTTGGAATAAGTAGAAAATTAGAAATGTGGAAAATGTGTAAATTAGATTTTTGGCCGAACCGGCATTGGGTAAAATATGGAAGCTGCCTTGCTTTGCTCCTCCCTATTTCGTTCTTTGTATGTGATTTCTTTAGGGCAGGGCGATTGACACTAGACCGGGCCTTGGATCTGATCACTTACTTGAAGTTTGAGACTCACAATGTTCCCCTCTTACAAGGTCTTGGATATTTGGAATCATTTTACAAGATGATTGAGAAGAGAAAAATAACTGATGTCACTGAAAATCTCAAGGTATTTCAAAGGTGTCATATCGGAGGGATCTTTGTTAACTTATTTGGTTGGAACCTATTATATTAATGTTACTATCAGGCTGGGCTGTTCCCAGTCTTGCACTAAACGGCTGCATGGCTGATCTTGAAAAAGAGCACATTCGATAAAGTCTAAATTTTAGTACAAGTGGCATTAATGCAGTACAACTTACTCAGAATTAAAGTAATGTGCCACACTTCCCTCAGCGAATTATTCCCAGGATGCTGGAGCCAATCTAATTTGCTATTCCTCATTCCACTGGACCTCAATCAAAGAGGCTTTCATTTCAGACAGTTACACAGCAGCCAAAGTTCCTCCACACATCCAATTGAAGTTTTTTTCAAAATCCTTTTTCCAATGCCTCTTTTTTTTTTTAACTTGCTGGGTTATAATAATATTTCCTAAGAGTGTTGGGGGACAGTGACCCCTTGTGTGTGCGCATTTGTCTTGCAGACTTACATCCTGCAGTATTACAGAGACGTTATAGACAAGCAGACGTGGAGCAACGAGGGCACGGTCTCAGATAGGAGGCTGCGTTCTGAACTTCTGTCGCTGGCATGTGATCTTGGTTATGCTCCTTGTCTGGAAAAGGCCAGACATTTCTACCAAACCTGGGTGAAGTCTAATGGCACAATCAGGTAATTTGATATACCCCACAATACACACAACCGTAAGTAATGTATTGAATTAACTTTATTGCAAAGTGCACATGATTTCCACATGAATAAAATATATTACATCAGCACAGTTTTCACGGTCAGTACAGTAGGTAGGAATTGCTTTAATGTAATTTATGTGACCATGTATAAACAAAGGAACCAATTTGGATCAGGTACATTCAGTCCATTACTTTTACTCAGCGTATAGTGTGTACAGTCTACACTTTTTTAGTGAAAAGCTTCAATACATACCCTTATACATACTAATATACCTTTAGTCCTATCTAGCATGTGCTGACAAATATGAATCGTAATTCTACAGTTTACCCAGTGATGTGACTGAGACCATCTACATGGTTGGAGCACAGGATGATAGTGGCTGGCTCTACCTGTTGGAGAAGTACGGGGTTTCCATGTCTGAGGCAGAAAAATGCAAAATCCTCTCGGCTTTAGCAAGCAGCAAGGATTCCGATAAGCTACAAAGGTATGGAACTGTCGACTGTTTGTGTAGATCCCTGACCGCATAAAGATTTGATTAAATTATGAAAGTACTTTATGAAAGTACTCAGTGTAAGATGACATGTCATGCCACCCCAGTTCAATTAAATTAGGTTATTTTGGTAAAGTACAGTTTGTGTACTGGATACACAGTTGCAGGAACCTTTTACACCAGGGGTGTTCAGCTCCACTCTTGGAGGCCCGGTGTAAAGCACAGTTTGCTGATTTCTCGACTCACCTGATTGAACTATTTTTTTAATTAACAGGTTTAGTCATGTGCTTCTGTAGGGGGAATTACCAAACTATGCTGGACCCTGCCCTCCAGGATTCAAGTTATAATACAGTGGGGTGAGAGGAAGTGCTTATTTGGGGCGAATTCAAAGCTCATAGTCAAAACAGGAGGCAGGGGTCTCTACACATCCAGGCACATCGACACAAAATCAAAAAAAGCACATCAAAACAAAAACACCAAACACAAAACCAGCTCTGAATTAATGTAAGAAATACAGAGATTTGATGTGTATATATAAGAGATCATTCAGCTTAGGCCTGGACCTAGAGTGAGCCAATTCAGCAGGTCTAAATAGAGGCTCCTGAGAGGGGGTCAGCATTTCTGGATTTTTGCATTTAAAAATTGTCCAAGAATTTTATTTTAGACAAAACAAAATACACCTTAATGATCATGACCATATTTGTATATTTAATGTGGTTGAACTGCCACCATCAGAGCATTTTTACATCCTGAAGAAAATGCACAGTGATGCAGCACTTACTCTCAAAGCGAGAAAATGCTGGATTCAGGTTCCTAACACTAACCCTAACCCTTTCTATGCATGCTCTCACCATGTCTGAACGTGTTTCTGCCAGGAGCTCTGGCTTTCTCCCACAGGCCATACAAGTGTGAATTCGAGGAAATGGAAATGCAAAATTGATCCTCAGCACCACACCCACCCTTTTCTGTTTAGTAAAAGAAAAATGGATAAAAATACAGCAATGCAGAAAGTGTGCACATTATAGTATATTCTTCATTAAATTATTTGTTTTAGATATTGATTAGCTGCGTAGAAATCAACATGCGTTATATTGTGGAAAAATTCTAGATTGTTGGGCCTGGGAATGGAGGGATCAGTGATAAGAGCACAGGACTTATCAACACTAATCTACATTGTGGCCAGAAACCCAGCGGGCCATTTCCTAGCCTGGAATTTTGTGAAGCAGAACTGGAATAAACTGGTGGAAAAGTAAGTGCAGTTCATTTTATTAGCGGAATTCTAATTTGCTTATAAAAGATCTAAATTCTCTTTGGAAACGTTCATCTAGTCATGAAAACCAGGGCATAAAATCCATATTCTTTCTTATTCCAGGTTCCAGCTGGGATCGTTCAGTATTAGAAGTATCATCATTGGTACAACAGGGCAGTTCTCGTCTGAAGAAGAGCTCGCCAATGTGAGTTTTCCTTTGATGCTCTTCAAGATGCTCTTCAAGGGCTCACAAAGTTGTCCTTATACTTCAGGCGTCTTCAAGTCAGGTGTAAAGCCAACTGACCGGCAATGAAAAGTAAAGGTTGCATTGTGTTTTCAGGTCAAGGGTTTCTTCGAATCCATCAGAGACCAGTCTTCTCAGCTCCGCGTCACTCAAGTGGCTGTTGAGAACGTGGAGAAGAACATTCTGTGGCTGGAGAGGAATTTAGAAACTCTGAGGACTTGGCTTCAGCAGAGGCTAAATTAAAGAGCACATTTCCTACCAGCATATGACACATTTCCAAATGAATGTGAAAATGAACATTTTCAACTGTTCAGTTTTTTAAAACCAGATCAGCATGTTTAACAGGTTCTTTTTTTCGTATCTGAACTACGAGATAAAGTTCTGATGAAATTGTTGTGGTAATATATTCAGCGTGGTTTGTGTAGTGCTGTGTTCCAGGTAAATGGAAATACGGTGGAACGATTAGGCTATGTGCTGATGAGTGTGCAACATTTTTATTTGGTTTTATAAAAAGGAATTGTAAAATATTTTTGGCTCAACTATAGTTTCATGCTTTCTAATTTTTCTTTCATAAAATGAGATGGAAATTCAAATGACAGCTGTGTCTTTTTTGTTTCTTGGGTATCCTATTGGTAAGTAAATAATGGTAAGTAAAAAAAAAAAAAAGAACAAATCCCTAAGCCACAAGATATTCTACACAAGTAGCTGGTCCTTGGTCACATGAGTGTGTATTAATTTAATAAGCCAGCTTTCCTGGAACATGGGATATTGTCTCTTGAAGATATGATCAATGAGCACAAGAGAAATGCTTTTTCTTATTTAGTGCTCATTAACACGCATTCATACTTGAATATACGTACTGGTGAAAACTCCATTAGTAGTAAGCTATATGGATAAAAGTATTGGGACACACCTGTTTTTCAGGGTTTGGGCTAGATCCCTTCCACTTGAAGGACAGCCTTAATGCTTTAGCATACGAAGACATTTTAAACGATGCCACGCTTCCAACTTTGTTTGCACAGTTTGGGGAAGAACCTTTTCTATTCCAGCATGACTGTGCTCCAGTGCACAAAGTAAGGTGCATAAAGACATGGTGGGATGAATTATGTTGTGGAAGAACTGGAGTGGTCTTGACCTCAACCCTATCCAACACCACTGGGATGTACTGGAACGGAGATTGTGAGCCAGGGCGTCTCGTCCAACATTAGTGTCCGACCTCATTAATGCTCTACAGAATGCATGAGCACAAATTCCCACAGAAACACTCCAAAACCATCCAAGAAGAGTGGAAGCTGTTATAGCTCCAAAGGGGGACCAACTCCATATTAAAGTGCATGGAAGTCCCCGTTGTTGTAATGGTTAGGCTTCCCAATACTTCCTTTCTGTATAGGATTCCTGTGGAAGACGCAGTGTATGTCCTCTGTAGGACAACAGGGTCATGCAGACTGATAAGGCACTACAATCACATGAGAGAACACCAGGCTATTGTGAGAGCCACCATGAAGAATAGCACAGAGTTGCTAAAACTGAGGCATAGCCTGAGAAATTGTCGGCATGTGATGGCTCAAATTCCACTAAGGGAACTATTGCTGCTTGCTGCTGTGCACTAGTATGATGCTTCGCTCTGGCCCTGGTCTGCTATATGGAATCAGTTTGCTTCTTAAGCCAGTTGGAATATGGATCCATGGGTATGATATTTACTTATTTTAACTTGTGTTTGAGCTCTTCTATGCTCTTTCATTTATGCCTTAGGATGGATAGATAGACCGCCCACTGCTTTTCATGATCATAAGGTATAACTAACTGCCTTTGACACCTCTAGATAGGTATTAGTTTATAGATAAGAGCTGTTCAAGGAGCTGCACTTCTGTTTTATAGCTCAATATGTGCTGCACGGCATCTGTTTGGTTCTTAAAGGAATGGTTAGGCCAAAAAAGAAATAGTCAGAATATGGTTGCTGTTGAAAGCTTGCTTCAACAGTGTTGCACTTGGTGTTATTTTAACTTCTCCCACCCTCCCTGCTGAAACAAAACATATCAAAGCCACCATTAAACATTAATTGTGTAATCCACCATTTTTTTTAGTACACCATTATTTGTATTGTGTATTTTTACATAATACTGTTGCATGACATATATTTGTGTAATGTATATTTTATTCTATTTGTTTTGCTGCTTCTACATTTTTCTTTTATCTGCCCACTTTGCTGTTGTAACAGTCAGTGGGACTAATACAAGGTAATCTTGTCTTGTCTAGTCTAGTCTAGTCTTATCTTAACTTATCTTGTCTTCAGACCTGATGTCATCCTATCTTATCTTAACTTGTCTTGTCTTGAGATCTTATCTAATCTTATCTAGTCTTGTCTTCAGACCTTAAGTTTTATTTCAGTGATAAGTTTTATTTCAGTGCTAAGTTTAAATTTTTTATAAGTTTGAATAAGTGTATATCAATATATTTTGATTGTTCTATTCTTCTTCTTCTTCTTCTTCTTCTTCTTCTTATTATTATTATTATTATTATTATTATTATTATTATTATTATTGTTATTATTATCATCATCATCTTATCTTATCTTGTTTTGTCTAATCGAATCTGAAGGTCTCCTAATGGTTTTTAATGGTAACCAGTAAGCCAGTTTCCCATTAGGTGGTGAAAGCATCCCTATTTGCTTTTGATCCTGATGGTTCCAGATGTGCTAAAACTGCTTTTCACTTCTGAAAGCTCTAGTTTGCAAACAACGACCCAGACAGCAGGGAGAGATAAGAAAGTGCAGATCCTGTGCGGGGCTGGTCTGGGGTCAGGGAGCTGCCTGCAGATAAAGTGGGTTGACAGCTAGCAGTGGTTGGGCTCGTCTAGCTTCGAAACCAAGCCGGTTTTCAGATGTTTTGTGCATGTATTTAGTAAGTTTTATCGAGGTCGATGCAGGATAGCTGGTTCATTGCAATGCCACGAAGTTAAATTTGGCACAATGCTACAAATCAGCAAGCTAGCCAAGCTAAGCTAAGCTAAGATAGTTCCCAGCAGATTTTGGAGTCTTTTTTCCTCGACCATTGTTCCGTTTTTTATTATTCACGTTAAGGTGGACTAACGTTGGTAATCCTGAAAGTGAAGAGGATTTTTTTCTCCCTGACGTCCAAAACATGGAATCGTTTGAAGGTGGTAAGACACTCGACCTATAAAGCCTTGTTAGCCGCTAGCTGCAATAGGAAACTGAATTAAAAGTTGTAACATGTGATTTCAGTTGTTGCCAGCTACTTTTCAGATATTATATACAGTCACACAAACGCTAGCTATCTGAAATAACCTCCACACAACTTTTGAAATTAATCTGTTGTTGTCTAATTGTTTGTTTGTTTTCCCCAGGCTTTGCTAGATAGCTAGCCTGACGTCAACACATAGCTAGTTTTGTCATTCAGAGACGTCTGATAAACTTACAAGATAAAACAGTTTTCATTTTCCTACACAACACGAATGAATTTGAAGAAATGAAGCAGAGAAACTTGCTCAGTAATTGTACGTGAGGAGCTTGTCTCTCTTCAATGAGTTTTATATTAACATTTGGTCTTGACAAGCCGTCATGTAAACAAAGTGAGCAACTGTTGCCAGCCATGCACTTTGTTTTCATTTAAGATCATAAAACACACGCTGCTTGTGCGTAAGTAGTTATCAGCCTGGACTCCATTGGCACCTGTTTATAAACTAAGCCTAACTGATCGTCGTCCTAAGTAAAAGATGCTGTTTTTATTGCCATTCACAAGCCTGTTAGTCTTGCCAGCTGGTTGCCATTTATGGCCACAAGCCTCATGCAGTCTGAATTGACTGGGTGTGTTAGTTTAAGGTGTAGTACAGCACAATAAAGTCCTACAGTAGGTAGCTCTGTTGTACATTAAACATGATGTGGTTTTTGTTCACTTTCTTAATAGTTCCTTTAGTAAAGTAGACAGGAGTCAGCTTGTGACCTCACTTGGATGGATTAAGTGTGAAGTGTACAACTGTCATACATGATCACACCACAGCTCTGGTGTCATTGGTAGTCGTGGGCATTGAACCGACAACCTTCAGATCGCAGTTCTGCTGTTGTGCACATGGTTAGAGTTTGTAGGAAGGACGTAAAGAGAAGGGCTTATATGTTAATGCCGCAACAGGTGTGGTGTTTTGGTTTTGTTTGTATAGATTGTATTTGTGTGGCTTTTGTGGTCCGTGGAGATATGTACATTTACATAACAATCAAAGACTTAAGCTCCCAGCACAGCTAGGAGATAAGAAGCCTTGAAATATGAGGCAATAGAGTATGACTGTTTGAGCAGTTGATAATGTTCTAGTGATGTTTGCACAAACATTGGTCTGTTTTTCCCTGGTCCAGCATAAGCAGCAGAAAAGGGGAAATCTGAAAGATCCGCCGCGTAGTGTGCTGTGTTTTTTAGCTCAGGAAACAGAGCTGTGCAGTGAAATCTTTACAAAAGGTTCATTAAATACGAAATAAAAACCTCCAAACAGTTTGCTTTTAGTTGTGGTTGTACTTATGTTGGTTTCAATTGTCAGCTCTTCGGCAGCCTTTTTTCTGTCACAGTTTGTTAAAAGAGGAAGCGTAACCAGGAAGACTGCGGCCTGTTGTTGCATTTGAAGGCTGTTGATAAATCTACTTGTAGGGAAATTCCACCATTTGAAGATTTCATGTAATTGAGATGAGAACTATGAGATGGTGCACTGCAGAAAAAATATTTTCATCACGGCACAGACACACAGAGACGAACAATAAAAAAATATAAGGCCTAAATAGACATGGGGGGGAAAAAAATGCAGAAAAATCTCAACATGAAATGCACTATACTATCACATACTGGGTATAAATACTATAGATGAGTAACTTACAGTTACACTACCAGTCAAAAGTTTACACACCTTCTCATTTAGTGTTTATTATTTTCCACATTGTAAATATTAAAAACAAACTAAATGATGAAGGAATGCATGGAATTATGCATGGAGTCAAACAGACCAGAGTGTTTTGTATTAAGGTAAAGATGGAATGTTGTTTCTTTGTACTTAGTTAAGTGGCTCTTGCCATAATGTGGCGTAGAACCGTAGTGGAATAGGATCAATAACTGTGGACCAACGCGGCCGTCACAACTGATGATCCCAAACACATTAAGAAGGCAAGAAATTCTACTAATTCTACAACTCTTAACGAAGAACACTTGTTAGTTAAACACCATTCCAGGTCGATTCCTCATCAGTCTGACTGAAAAAATGCCAAGAGTGTGCAAAGCTGTCATCAGCAATAGGTTTTCAATATTAATCTACAATATAGCCAATAACAAAAACAAATTAAATCACTGAATGAGAAGGTGTGTCCAAACTTTTGACTGGTAGTGTAAGTGAAATGAAAAATAACTAATGCTGGGCAACATTTAACATTTTTAATCGCGATTAATCACATGGCTTTCTCGCATTGTTATAGTCAAAATTAATGTAATTAATTCAAAATTTGGGTATTGCGCACTTTTATTTTAAAAGTACTGCTATATGAACAAAAGTGCCACTAACACTGGGTTTGCAAACACTTGAAACAAATAAGGAGCTTTTTAACAGCAGTGTTTCCTTTACCACAGTTACAATTCATATATTTTTTGTAAATCTCAACTTGGACATTAATGTAATCAAATCAAATATAAAACCAAAGATATTTGCCATTGCAGGGCGTTCACGTTTTATCTAGTTTGTTATAGAAGAACAATTGACCTTCAGAGACCAGAGCATGGGGGGCGGAACCATTCCAGCATCTGCAAAGAGGGACCAACTCCATATGAAAGTCTATGTATCTGAATGCAGTGGCATTAAAGTTCCTGTTGGTGTAATAATATAATATGGACAGACGTAATGAAAGGCCTGACTTTGTCTAAATAACTTTTGTTTAGAAAACCTGCATGATAAAACATTGTCGTAAATAATGCGTTAATGTGATAGCATGTTAACTTGTAATTTCATCAGAATCAGAATTGCATCTATTGGCCTATTAGAGCAGCAAACATGCTCTGTAAGAGACAGATGGGTGTGGTGTAGATACATGTACACGCGCAGTTTTACATAGTGTTGTTTTATACTGTTGTGTATGTAAGCCCATTTCTGCCAGGTTAGTGGAGTATTTACTTCCGTAGTTGTGCTTGAGAGACACCCTTGACTGGAATTTTATTCCTTGTATGTGTCGCTTACATACTCTGCCAATAAACGCAGATCTGATTTTGATATGGCGACTGGCGCTGTATGATGGGCTCTGGGTCAAAGTCCACTGGACACTTGCTGGGTCTGCTGACTGCAGTTTGAATGGATGTATACCGGCAGGCTGCAGGACTAATCACCCAAACATACTGCAGCAGCGTTGGATCAGAAAGCGTCTTGTGCGAAACTGGGCACTGGGTCAATTCACGCGGGCAGTCGTTATAGGTATAGGCAGTTAGCCACCATACTAGTGTTAAATTATTATTTATTTAAGGATGAAAGAGTTGCATGCGGCTCCAGAGCCACGGGTTGACGACCCCTGATATAGATGATACTACAATCTCTCTGCTTTGGCAGATTGTCAATACATAGATCGTCTTCATGATCTCATACCATATCACCCACCCCTACTGTAATAATTGTCAGTGTTTGCATACATTCCTTGCTCCACTAAGCAGTTCTTAAATTCCTGTTGCCGGTGCAGAGCTCTTTTTGGTGTTCATTTCATATCTGTTCTCCTCTGTTTTGTTGACGTTATGCTTGTCCAAGGTTTTATGTCTCTTCCCGCTTCTGTTGTAAAACAAACCCTCAGGTATGAGGCACCTTATTTGTCTGCTTCGAATTTGCCCGCTGTAATTGTCTATGTGCACAAATGTTGAAAAAATGGCTTGAATTGCTCTAGGGCTACATTTGAGATTATTTTACTAAGCGTTACTGCCCAACACTGTTCACATTACACCATTACAGAAAGGCTGTAATGAAAACTTTCATAGGCTGAAGACAAAATCATGTGCTTTCACAGAACACTGGGTTACCTTGGGTGACACCAGCTCACACATCAACAGGAAATAACCTAATATTCTCAAGAATGGAGCAGTTGTTCTGTGTTTAACGTTGACATTTTGTTTGTCTCCAATCTTCATTTACAGAGCGAGCCCCACTGCCTAGGAACATGATTGAAAACAGCATGTTTGAGGAAGAGCCAGATGTGGTGGACTTAGCGAAAGAAACCCCCTCCTATCCCATCGATTCAGATGATGTGGTCTATGAACCACGCAGTTCCAGGCTGTTGGTGCGAGGCCTTGGAGAAAACGATCTAGACGAAGAAGAGGAGGACTACGAATCTTCTGCAAGGCTTCTAGGAATGTCCTTCATGAATCGAAGTTCCAACCAGCGCAGTGCTGCCTCTTCCTACACCCGCCAGCAGCCATCCGGCTCCTGCTCCAAGGCTTCCGCAAAGAAAACAGTGGTGTGCATCTTGGTCTTAATTTTGATTGCCTCAATCACCATGGTCATCTACTTCCTACCACGTTGCACCTTCTCCAAAGATGGCTGTCACAAAGCCAACACCTCGATGGAGCTGATCTATCCCATTGCGTCAAACGGAGAACTTTTCCCATGGACTGACCTCAGGCTTCCCACTAGTGTGCATCCCATTCATTATGAAATCGCTCTCCATCCCAACCTGACCACCATGACCTTTAACGGGAGCGTGACTATTACCGTGGTGGTCTTGCAGGAAACCAAGAAGATTGTTTTGCACAGCTCTGACATGAAGATACTGAAAAGCACTTTCCAGGATGAAGAGTTGAAGATTTTGGAGTACAAACCCTGGCAGCAGATTGCCATCAAGTTTTCAGAGGGACTCAAAAAGGGAAAGGAATATGTCTTGAAAATTGAGTTTAAAGCAAACCTCTCCAACAGCTACGATGGCTTCTATAACAGCTCTTATATTGACACGACTGGGAAAAAAAGGTAAAAGTAGTTAAGCTATAAAGGGATGGGAATTGTGGGTTGATGCTGACATTCAGACTTTTTGAAACACATATGTACCAGTGCAGATACATCATCTCTTGAAAATCTTAGCATTACAGATTAATGTATTTAATAATTTATTTGCAGTGAGTGCATTAAATGTTAAATGCTGCTCTGCTCTACTGTTTTGGAATACAGTCAATAAATAATCAAATATCAGTTTGAAATAGTGTTCAAAGGTGTACTTCTGTCCAAATGCCAATATTTTTAATTCTGTTATCATTGTACATCCCTGTCAGTTTATTTTGATCAGTTTAACAGTTTAACATGTAAATATGTTATTATTTAAAAAAAAACTATTTGCATATTGTTCTTTCTCTCACCCTCTCTCTCACTCTCTTTTTCTCTTGTCCTTTCTCCCTGCCTCAGAGTTTTGGCTGCTACTCAGTTTGAGCCCTTGGCTGCCCGCAAGGCTTTTCCTTGTTTTGATGAACCTGCCTTTAAAGCCAGTTTTCTAATTAAGATACAGAGAGAAGCGGAATACATCAGTCTCTCAAACATGCCTAAGGTGATAATCCCTTTTCAGTAACCCTGTTTGCTATATAAGCACTTTGAGGACACATCATTTTTTTCTGCTGAGATCCAGAAGTGTTTTACATGACCAAACACAAACCTGCACACATGCACATAATCATGTCTTTTTGTAGTGAACATATTGTGCTGTAAGAAAAGACTTAAGCATTTTTATTTTCCAGGTCAAAACAACTAACTTGTCTAGTGGGCTTTTTGAAGATGAGTTTGAGAAGAGTGTAAATATGAGTACTTACCTCGTGGCATTTATTGTGGCCAACTTTGAATGCGTCACTAAGAACGTGTCAAACACTCTGGTATGTATGTAGTTTGCTTCTTGCTTGTTAATAATCGCAGGGCTCCAGATGGTGACTGAAATGGTCGCTAGTGTGTCTAGTTTATTTATTTTGTGACAACTTTTTCAGTTTCAGTCGCCTATGGGGGTTGCCTCTCATAACCAAGAGAAATTAAAACAACAAAGTACAAGAATAGTAACATCTCATAACAATCTTTAGATACATTCAACCTGAATCTGCTGTTCCTATTACACTATTACATGATTAGGAATTTCGTTTGGATCAGATCACTAAGAAGATCCGGCTCCTGGGGCAGTTGGTGGCCTAGTGGTTAGGGCGTTCGCCCTGCAATCAGGAAGTTGTGGGTTTGTTTTCCAAGACTGCTAAACTAAAATTTAGTATTGAGTTCAATATCGATACTGGTATCGATACTTAAATCCCTTTAAATGCCTTTAACCTTGAAATGCGCTGCTGAGTTCTGAGCCGGCTTAAAAAAAACCCTAATGCTGTGGGACCCTCAGTTTTTCCCCCCCTGTAGTATCAAATTGAGTATCAAGAATTGAGCACCATCCTTAATATCGGTATTGTTTGAAATTTCTGTATCATGACAAGCCTAATATATATATATATTTATCAATCTAATGTATGTGCTTTTGTACCTGTGATTCTGTTAACCAGTATCATACTTCCTTCTTAATTTTCACTTAGTCTCATATTTTCCACAGGTATCTGTATGTGCAGTTCCAGATAAGAAGGACCAAGTTCATTACGCACTAGAAACCGCCGCCAAACTTCTCGAATTCTACAACAATTTCTTTGACATCAAATACCATTTGCCAAAACTGGGTGAGACAGGTCTAACTTTAGAGTAACACCATAAGAACATCTCAGTTCTGTGTGTAGATAATGTTTCTCGTAATGAATTAATTTGTGTCTGGTTTTGTGGCCTTAGTATGATTTGTATTTAACAATAGACTTAGTGGGCATTCCGGACTTCCTGGCTGGAGCTATGGAGAACTGGGGACTCATCACATTTCGGGAGACAACTCTACTAGTGGGCAACCATTCCTCCCCCATAGACAAGCAGCTAGTGACCTCTGTTATCGCCCATGAACTTGCACATCAGGTGCACAGATTCTCTGGTTCTCTACTGGTTTTGAATATGTATCTTAGAAATTCTTTTGAGGATACTTGCAGTTATAGGGATACTTACATTACATGTCAAAGCAAGTTCCTTTATTAATGTGTTATATGTTGTTTGTTCCTAATGTGTTTTGTTTAAGTGGTTTGGAAACCTCGTTACCATGCGCTGGTGGAATGATCTTTGGCTGAATGAAGGTTTTGCAACCTACATGCAGTACATGTCTATTGAGAAAGAGTTCCCAAATCTTGAAATTGTGAGTGAGTTTGAAATTAACAAAAATTACCATTTATTAATACATGATTGTTAATAGAGCTTGGTGTGAACATATATGTACCAGGGCTTTTGCTTGGATAGTCAAAGTGGTTTAGGATAAAGCCTTTCACAAAAGAACATTTGAGTTTGCATGACTACTACGTTTTCCTTTTGGCCAATTTTTTATGGTGAGTGAGTTAGTGTTAGATGGGTGTTGATGGGTTTTGACCTGGCTTAAATTATCTCCCTGAATCGGTTCAGTTGCATGTTTTAATTTAATACTGGTTTCTCGTTTTCAGGGAAACGAATTCTTGAGTGTTCGTTTCAAGGCCCTGGCCAAAGACGCTCTCAATTCATCCCATCCTGTGTCAGCTGAAGTGACCACTCCAGAACAGGTGGCGGAGATGTTCGATTCGGTGTCCTACGAGAAGGTACCGCTGTTTTCCAGATTCATTTCTTTTATTGTCTCTCAGCTCGTCCCACACAGCACGACTCACTTTCTGTACCATTCAGGGTGCCTCCATTTTGCTCATGCTCAAAACAACACTCAGTGAGGAGGCATTCAGGAAAGGCGTTATAGAGTATTTGAAAAAGTACACAGGCAGCAACACGGAAAATGCAGATCTCTGGAACAGCCTTTCTCAGGTAAGACCTTTTACTGCAAATATCTTCTGAATCAAAGCCTTTAAATTCGTGCTAATTTACCACATTTTACATTGTTTTGCAGGTGGCAAAGCAATCATTCGACGTAGCCCAGATGATGAACACTTGGACTGTGCAGAAAGGCTTTCCGCTGGTCACTGTGAACAGAACTGGCACAGAAGTGAAACTGAGCCAAGAACAGTTCCTCCTGAATGCCAGCAATACCACAGATCGCAGGTGTTCATTTTTAGCTTAAGAGTTGACTTAAATATTGTAATGGAAAATGTGCTGTCAATGCATCTACAATGAATGGGAGCAGAAAAATCGTAGAATGATATTCTCTTATAAGTTCAAAATCTTAAATTATATTGTTTTGGACGTTACTCTTATATCAAAACCTCCATGATAAAATCTGTGTTAGGTGTTACCATGGTGATTATATTCAAACATATAAAATCTAATTAAGCCTATCAAAATCTGCTGAGGCCTAATTCAACCATGCCTTTGTTCTTCTCACAGCAAACTATGGTACATCCCCCTCACATATGTCAATGACACTTGTAGCAGCTCCAGCTCTTGTAAGCAAGTGTTTCCTTTTAAGGAAAAAACAGGTAAATAGTGTCCTGATTTCATTCCATTACAGTAGAAATGTTGTGACCAGTTTTGATATTGTTGCTTGGATACACTTTGGTCAACACTGAGCTGGGAAACAGAATTCAATTTTGCAGGCCTAGAGTGAACTGTGAATCCATGGAGCAAAACACAGCATACATTCATTTGGAAGTCATTTGGTGTTGAACATGTTTGTTCTAATCATGTGGTTTTTTTCTTTTTTAGCAACTCTTAAAGTTCCAGACAGTGTAAAGTGGCTGAAGTTTAACTACAAGAGTAATGGCTTCTACATAGTGGACTATGGACAAGATGGCTGGAGGGCACTGATTGAAGCCTTAAAGGCCAACGTGACTGTTCTTCCTTTCGAAGACAGGGCATCTCTTATCAATAATGTCTTTGCCCTTTCAAGGTACTTTATTTGTTTTCTTTTAAAGAATATTTTTATTATTGATTCGAGAAATTCAAAACATGATCAGAAAAAATACATATGCAAATGTAGCCTGTCTTCAAAAATCATGTTCAGAGCTTGCAGCGATAAAAGCCAGATTGCAAATGAACATTAAATTCCATTGTTTGGTTGTAGGTTGGACAAAGTGCCCTTCAAACAGGTGTTAAATCTGTTGGAGTACTTAAAGAATGAGACAGAAACCGCTCCATTGACTGAAGCTCTGAGTCAGCTCATCCGTATCTTCAGGCTGCTAGACAAAAGATCTGATTTGTTATTGGTGTCCAGGATGAAGGTAGGTGTTACATCTCATTGTCCATAGCAGAATACTTGGTTGTTGGTTTTTTTTTTTTAGTTTTAGAGAAAGGAATTTTTTTTTCCAGTCAGGAAACTTACGAAACATTTTGTGTTCATTCCTACAGTTTTATATTTTCGAAACCTTTGGCAAACTGATGGACAGCCAGTCCTGGGGAGAGGAGACTTCGGTGTCTAAGCAAGCCCTTAGATCTGCCCTGCTAGAGACAGCCTGTGGCCTCAACCAGAGTAATTGTACAAAACAGGCAAAAAGTCTCTTTGATCACTGGGTGGCTTCCAATAAAACTGAACAGTAAGTTCAAATTTCTTGTTTTAAACCACTACAGGATACAGGATATAGATTTATACCAAGTACATTATATACATTTTCATGCTACAAAGCACATGCAAATCATACAGTTTGAATGATGAAACTGCATTTCATTTTTTGGGGTGATAAAATACATATGGTGAATTTAATACATATGGCCATTCAGCAATTAAAATATATAATGTTGTATGATTGTGTATTAGTTCTTTTATTATTGTTCTATGTCCCTTCAGACAATTAAACTTGTTTAGTGGTGCTGTGCTGCTAAAAATCAGTCGGGCAAATCTACATAGTGCCATGATGAAATGTCAACTGCTGCATTCTAATACATTTCTGAAGATGGAAACATTTACTTATTAACTCAAAGTATATTTTCAGGCATGCCCTTATTTATTGCTATATTGAAAGACATGTTGAATGCCACCATAGCGTCAGGCCGCTATATTGTATTGAAACAAGATTTAGCTGTATAGCAACTAATTACATCCTCATGATTTCATGCTAAAATTCCAGTCTTGCGTCTTATTTCAGTCCAGGTCTTGATTTTTGTTGGCGATATTGGGATTTTGTCTGTAAACAGAGCAATTGAAAAACACTTCTTTTCTCTACAAAAATTTTCTCCAAAATCCAACCTGCCTGTTTTGACTAGATAGGAAGACATGTTAGATAAATCTGTGAAATTTACTCTCCCTTCCCAGTATTCCGGGAGACCTCCTGAAAGCGGTTCTGTCTGTCGCAGCCCAAACTGACCAAGGCTGGGACGTGTTACTTGACACTTACAAACACTCCATCTATGACTCCGAGAAACGCAAGACTCTAGAGGCCTTGGCCAGCACCCAGGATATGCGAAAAATTGTGTGGTAAGGCTTGGGTCCAGACATTTAACCTCTTAATTCAGTGTGATGCAGAGGCCTCTTGGTCAGTTTGTATTTTTAAGATGAACCCTTTGTCCCTGTTAGGATCCTACAAGCTGGTCTTGATGGAAGTGAAATTCAGACTCCTGAGCTTCCGCTTGTGATTAGCACAGTGTGTAGACATTTTGCAGGCCACCTCTATGCCTGGGATTTTGTTAAGGAAAACTGGGATAAACTCACCCAAAAGTAAGTGCAGCATGTACCTACTGAACACGTTGGGCCATTTTAAAGAGCTTAAGTTTGTTTTAGATAACTGCTTGGATTATTTGTAAATGTCCACACAATTCCATACTTGTTCTCATTTCTGTTCAAGGTTTCCTGTTGGTAGTTTTGCCTTACAAAGCATCATCATGTCCACAACCAGTCAGTTCTCTACAAAGATGCATCTTCAGGAGGTGAGTTCCACAAAAAATCAGATGGTTATCTAAACATTCACTTCTTTTGTATTCATATGTTGTGGTGATGGAACAGTTTCAATGTTTGTTATTAAGTATTAATAATAACTGAACTGAATAATGAGCGTTTTCTCTTTACTTTAGAACTGGTTAATAGAGCTAAAATGTAATGGAAGCTTATAATGCCAAATTAGTGTTTTACAACTCCGTCTATAAATCGCACTCATGACTCAAACCTTAGAGTTGTTAAGAGAGATGCTTATCTGTTTTCTGACACTGTATGATGTACTGGCAGAGATGTTCACAAGTCTTTTTTACCCAGTCCAAGTCAAGTATCAAGTCTTTGTGCTTGAGTCCAAGTCAAGTCTCAAGTCTTTGAGTGTTAACATTTACAGTGACTCTGAATGTGGGATTTTTGAGCTGTAAAAATGTTGAGCTCTGAACGTTTAGAAGATGTGCTAATTGGATTTAAATTGGCTGTTGCTTAGCAGGGGGCGGGGCTGTGTGCTGTGAAATGCCCTCACCAACATGGAGGACTCGCCTTAAATGATCTTAAATCTAAATATTAAATATGAAAAATATATCTCCACTCTAAATGTGAAACTCCACAGTTAGATGGGGCTCGGTGACCCCTTGCCAACAACCCCTTGAAAACCATTATTAGCTGAAAACCGCTCACTTCGGACAAAAGTTATGGGACACCGGGGCGAGGTTAGCGGTTTTCAGGTCGTTGGAAAGAGTGCGAGATATAAATCAATAATTCCATGAAATGAACATTGTTTACGAGTTATGACTCACGAGTCACAGCAACCAAGTCCGAGTCAAGTCTCAAGTCATTGAGGGCAAGTCTAAAGTCAAGTCACACGTCTTTGTTTGTGCGACTCGAGTCCGAGTCTCAGACTCGGGTCCCCATCTCTGTGTACTGGTGTGTGGTAGAGGTCTCAAAACGGCCATTTATAGTTGTGAGCGTGTAGCGTTAACAAACTGACACAGGGCCAGATTATTATTTTTGCAGAGAATGCATTTTATTGTGCACTGTCAAGTCTGCACAAAAGCCCAAATATATTTGCTATATTAGAATGATATTCCCAAAGGTCTTTTATTACCCTCAGTTAAAGGCTATAACACCCATCAATACTAATGTCTGTTTATTATCCATCTGACATGAAAGTTTAAATGTTATCTGTTCAATGACAGGGAAAATGCTGATGTGGCTATAAACAGTAGTAGCACTTCTGTCTGTTTTAACACCAAATGTGTTAACTGAGCGAAAACCTTTAGGTAAGCAGAAAGATATGCTATGCATTTTTCCCAACTTTCTCTTTAAAACACTATGATTTTCTTCTTTCCTCAGGTTGAGTGGTTCTTTGGCTATCTAAAGGAGAGAGGATTACAAATGAGGAGCTTTCAGGAGGCCACCGAAACCATCAAACTGAACATGCGATGGATGAACCGCAACCTGGCAACGCTCAGGAACTGGCTGTAGCCTCAGATTCCTACAGCTGCCTCCTGTTGCACACCTCCCCCTCAGGTGATGTGGCCGAGGACCTGTGAGTGACGTTACAGTAACATACAGCCTGAGCCGTACGTGTGCAGAGATGGGCTTGGTACAGGAATGATTTAGCAGTTAGTATTTTTTTTTTTTTTTGGTTTACTGCTTTAGTTATTCAGTTTATTATTCACTCCAGTGCGTATTTTCCCTTTCTAAGGACTAAACTGGCTAGCTGGCTAGGTTCTAGATTGTTCCTTGAAAACGAATCGAACAGCAGCTTTGTGGTCGTATGTGTTTTGTAAAAATATCAGCACTGTGTTGTTTAGGGGCTTCCGGTTTTGTGGGTAAGTACAAATGTTGATGCACTTGCCTGTTTTTGCCCTCAAGCAATGCTTGCTGCTTCAGGTCACGTGGGAAACTTGCTGCTTTGGGGTGGCTTTGTGACGGCCCATCTCCACACGTGTGGCTCTGGCCTACGAACCTGTTTGCACTATTAGGAGTTCCAGCTTGCTCAGGGCTACTCTTGTTGGTTTCTGAATGATGACTCATTTGAACTCATTTGCTTCCGACTGCTGTCAATGGCTACAGACCAAACCTCTCAGCAGTATCTTTTCAACATGCCTTTTGCCTATGTTGCCAAAAAAACTAGACAATTGAGGAAAGGGGAATTTGAATTCTTAAATCCTGCTATGGTGGAATTATGATAATAGAACTCGATAGGAGTCATGCACCTGTGGTGCTAAGATAGTGTATCTGTCTGGATATGTGGAGACAATCAGTTTTGTTTTTTGTTTTTTTAAGGCATTTGCAAAAGCCTCTCATTTATGAGTCCCCCCTCCCCCCTTATGTACAGTTTGAAGAGTGCATAGTCATCTGGAATTTGCAATGCCTGTAGCTGGTACTGTGTAAATACTCTTGCCTTAGCAGTTTTCCATACAAGCCGCATCCTTTGCTTTTGTGTTTAAGTTCGAGCATTTGTTATAGTTTGGTGGTGTATATATTGTGTTTTGTTTTTTGGTTTTGTGCAGACTTGCACATAGTGAAGTCAGAAACCTTTACTTGCTTTTACAGAGTTTATGATGAAGCTTAGGATCTAAGTGTGTGTTTTATTTTATAATTTGCTATGCATTTGTAAAAAGGTGAAAATATCTTAATATAAAATTAGCTGAAAATGCGTCAGGAAGAAACATGTTGAAGACTGATGGAAACAAAAATGTTATACAGTGGACTTGGGAATTATTGGTACCTGATAATGTATTTGAAGAACAAAAGTGTGATGATAAATCACACATATATATAAAATTTCTTTTATGTTCATACATTACAATACTTTGTATTGCAAAAAAAAAAAAAAAAGTTTCACAAGCAATGTTTGCTCTTATCCCAAAATGATTGACACCCCTCAAAAGACTGTCTGCAAAACATATTGCCAAAAGGTAGGTGAAAATGATCCAAAATGCTCAGCAATTCAAAATAAGCCCCCCCTAATCTAAGAGCTGTCCATACAGTAAATACAGGGTTGCTAGTAATTTCTTTCTTGAAAAAAGTAAAAGTTTCTTTGTTGTAGTTTCCTTAAAGGGCCCACATAATGGGGAATATATATTTATTTAAAGCGGATTAATGCAAGAGGTTTGATGTACCAGAATCCGAATCAGTAAACTTTATTGATTGCAGAGGAAATGTTTTATGTATGGAAACTAAACTGTAGATACAACCCATTTTGAATTGGTTGTGATATCGGAAACATGAACTTTTGAATCAGGTGCAATTCAGGTCAGGGCAATAGCAAGTATGACTCATAAATAGACAATAACATAAACATCCTGGTTAATTATAAGGGATGAAGAGAGTTTGGAAATAATCATCTAAAAATATTTTCAAAATCACATACACTCTATAACTGAACAAAAACCAAAACTGAAATATGAGCCGTTTGAGGAGGATTCGTACCTTATTTTGGGAAATGTGTGATTAACATACACTGAAAAGCCAATTTGTTACTGACATTTACCCTGTATCCCCATTCATTTTATCAGTTATACTTAGTGGCAGGCTTATCAGTGACTGAGAATAGTTCAGCTGACAAAAATATTCAGCTAATGGTGTCTTGTGGCCAGAAACTGGGTGTACTAGAAGGACTTTTACGTCTACAGGTTAGATATGTGTAATAAACTGGACACAGTTAAGTGGTCACGGTGTTAAACTACAGTAGCACTTGATCACACACCCAAATAATAGCTGCTCTTTGATGGTCCTGTCCAGTGAGTGCAATTATACAGTAAGTGGAGCTGGTAAAGTTAACAGTGAGTGATGATACATGGTAGCTGTACATAATGTAAGTGCTTTCACACATTTTGTATCCCCCCCTTTCATATTTGTCAAAGGGTGCCAATAATTCTGAAGTCAGTTGTAATTTGAGGATTTCTCAGACTCCAGTTTACTCCAGTAGAATAAAAGGGTGACAAATGCAAATCGCTAACTACTGTTGAAGGGACAGTTTGAATGATTCTTCATGCCTGAGCAGTGTCCTCACTGAAATTATTGTGTAGGCACAGGTTGTGGTTGATCACCTGACAACATGTAGACCTGTCACAGCACTTGTTAGAGATGCGGTGATGGTTTCTACTGAATGTATAAACAGTTTTTGTTTTGTGTGGGAATACATCAGTGGTAGGCTTTATGATTGTAACTCCGTTGCAGCTGATGGTGTGCACCAGTACCACCTATCCCAGTAATACCGAATAGACGCAATTCAAAACTATAGCCTTGTCCATGAACTACCCCTCAAGCTTCTAATGATGCCTGAGACTCTGAAATTGTTTATTATTGCGCTGGTCATAAAGACAGAATCGCAAATATTAAAATAAATGTTCCTACAAATCTAAATTACAGACAGAAGCTTCTGAAAGATTTTAATTGTCTGAGTCACTGTGTTCCTCAGAAGCTGAATCTGATGCTAAGACTTGGTACTCCTGACAAAGTGGGGGAAGAGGGGGGGACCTGCGTTAACTGGTACAGGTCCATTGGAAATAAAATAGTTATTTTGTAGTCATTTTTTAATTACAGGGAACAAAGAATTAAATTGTAATGTGATAAGTAATTTGATAAGAAGAGAACTTACTCACTGTTCACAGTTTGATTTTGGCCTCATATGTATGTTTGTTAATGAAACTTGGGAAGGTGGATCTAGCTAACCATGCTTTGAGCACTTTAGAACAAAAACGTTGCAATTCAGGAAATGGGACCATCCAGGGAGCAAATAAATGCGTCAGTCTCTGCTGATGGTGGTATTGGTGCACCCTAATTTCTAATATAAACCATACAAAAAGAAACGGAATACTTATAAGGGTTTATGTGCAAAACTTCTGTTGCTATTAAAATGACCTTGTTTCTGCCTTTACAGTGAGGAGTTCACCCCTGTCAGTTTATAAACTTTCGCTTAAGGATCACCTTTATTTTGAGTTCCCCTGCTATAGATCCAGATATCCAGTACTTTTATTGTAACAAACAGATGAAATGAATCTGGTCAGAATTAGGCTTTGGTTAAGGTTAAGTTTAGGCTTGTCTTAAATCGAATCTATTTCAATTCGATGTTCAGTTACTTTTGAGACATTTAGCTGAATGATGGTTAAACTGAAAAGTCTTCAGGGGGCCACTCATAATAGTGTTACCATGTTGTTAATAACATCCAACAGTTTCTGGGTGATAGTTTTTTTTTCCTTAATGAAAATGTCAGGTAGGGCTAAGAGACGGGTGTGCAATTGCAGTTAGCTCTTCAGCTCCTGATCCATTGATAAGCTCTTCAGCACTTTCAGATGTCTGTGTACAGCTGTTGACTGAATGTGTATTGGTTACATAGACCCTTTTTTTCACCTGCTGTTATAAATATGTTTGTCTACTGTTTAAATGTCTTTTTAAAATATATATAAATTGCTTTTTTTGTGTCTAATGTTGTTTTTTGTGAATGCGCATAGTTGCTTTGGTTATCATCTGTTCGAACACCATTAGATGCTGTTGCCGTTCAGTGCTTGTCACGACTCGTCTGGGAATATTTTGTCTCTCTCGGTGTTTCTCTCTCTCTCTCTCTCTCTCTCTCTCTCTCTCTCTCTCTCTCTCTCTCTCTCTCTCTCTCTCTCTCTCTCTCATATTGTATGCTTTCTTGCCCTTTCTCTTTTACTTCTTATTTTATTTTGCGCAATAGCTTTACACTGGACTTGACCCATAACATTCAGAGATTATTAAATATAAGTGAAACTGTTGAATTGTTTTTTTTTTCTGAAAAGAAAAAAAGACAACAAATGTAAATAAACTGCCTTTATAATGTCTGATTTCTTTTAGTCTTCTGCATTATTACCTGTAACTGTGGTCCCACTCTCACTAGATGGCACTGTTCTTTAGGTAGCAGCTTGATGGAAAGCTTATGAGCAGGAAACATAAGGTGGGTGGTGTTCAATTATTTACACTTGCTTCGTTATCTGTGCTTTGAACTGTACAGATATGCAAGATGTTGCTTAATTTTGATCTAGTGTTTATATGTAATTTTTTCAAAATTGCAATGACATTATTACCCAAAGTCAGGCAGATCAGAAGCCTGGTGCTGAGTTGCCAGTCAGCTGCATAAAAGAAGAATGAAGGGGTCCAAGCACAGCGTGTTTCTGTCTTGTTAATTTTTACAGTTTAAAGAAGTTCCCTTTGGTGTGATATGGGGAGAAGCAGAACCAAATAAAACAGTCCATTCAAAAGCTGTCTGAGCAGATACAGGGTTAAAATGTACAAGCAGAATTATAATACAGTGTGTTGTGTGTTTTAAAGTGTATTTGAGATTTTAAATAAAGTTGGGTAAGGGGTCTAACCCCACTGTAGAACACAGAGTTTCCTTTACAGTGGAGATGTACAACTCTAATTAGTGGCGGCTGCCGTGGTGGGGATGCCACCCTCTGGGCCCCCTGAATGCTGTGAGTAGCTCTAAATACTTGCTGCTAGACTTGTTTGCTGCATGCTGCTGACTCATTTCCAGGATGCCATCAAGTACCAATATATTATGAAGTGCTTCTATATACTGGTTGTCTTCTGTGACCGCTCGCTGTTTTATCTGGGTATCCCCATTGGGTAGAGCTTCACAAGAGTAACAAACAGCATCTATGGAACCACACTGCTGTTATCTGCTTCCCATCAGCTTCACCTTCCTATACTGTTACACTGCTGTTTACTCAGAAGTCACTTCAGCTGGTTTGACCAACCACGTCAATCCCTTTTGCCATTCTAGCATTGCAGGTCTGCAGGCTGCAAGTGTTCACTGCTGGCTCCACTTAACTCCTCTAGTTCTGACCGCTTGAAAGCACTGATTAATTTGTGTAGTCTTTCTCTTCACTTACCATTTTCTTCCATGGCTTTTTGCCAGTATTGTTGGCTAGCTCTGCTAAAAAGATCAGGTCAAACATAACGCTTGGCACCAGTGGTATCTTACTATGGTTCCCCACTTCCCACAGTCTTTGCCTTTTTGTCCTTTGATCACTCTGTGGTCAATTAGTTTAACCCCTACAGCTGGCTCAACTTTTGAAATACGCCAGTGAGATACACTGATATGGGGCAGGTGGTGGCCTGATGGTTAGGGAGTTGCCCCTGTGATTGAAAGGTTGTGGGTTTAAATCCCAGGACTGCCGGAGGCACTGCTGAGGTACCGTCCCCGCACACTGTTGGCTGCCCACTGCAACACTCGGGCAAATGGGTTCAATGCAAAGGACAAACTGGACATTGTGTGGTTCACTTTCGCTAAGCCATTATACAGACTTGTATTAAACATTTCTTTTTTACACTGCTATTGTTTTTAAGGTTGCTCAAGTTTTTCCCTGACATTGCTCTACCCTATCCATCAGTGAAAGCGATCAGACCACCATCATTGACTTTATATTTTTGATTTGGTTTAATTGCATCTGGAACAGCAGCATAGAATGGTCAGTAAGTGTAGGTACATGGTGTCTTTTGGTGACAACTGTGTATGTATGTACAGGTGCTGGTCATAAAATTAGAATATCATGACAAAGTTCATTTATTTCAGTAATTCCATTCAAAAGATGAAACTTGTATATTAGATTCATTCATTACACACAGACTGTGTGAGGTCTGAGGGAGGCTGCCGTTAAAGGCAGCCTGCTGGGGTGTTATGTTCACCTTAGTTTGGGTATGTCAGGGTTTTGGGTGTTTTCATGGGTCAGGGTGCCTGTGTGTAGTCAGCAGGTGGACTCCAGGCTTGTGATGAGCTTGGAGGCACCTGGTGATTACACACAGGTGATTATAATTAGAGCACGTTAGGGTGTAAGGCGCGCTGTGATTGGTGGAAAGACCAGTTAAAGCCTGGGCTCTCCACCATCACAGTGTGCGGTAACCGATCATTGTGGGGAATCCATGGTTGTATGGAGTCATTCTCCACTGTTCATTTTTGGGGAAACTTAATGAAAGACATTATTGCCCAGCAGTTACAGCTCGCGCCTCTCTGGTCGGGTCGTAGGGTGTGGATCGTGACGGTGGGCTCGCGGGCCGGAGGTGCCAAGGAGCGAGAGAGAGAGAGACTTGGTTCTCACAGCGGTGAGCTGGACTCAAGGGAGTCGGACCGAGAAGAGTCTCTTCCCCACTGCAGGGGTTCTCCTACACTTCCCTGCTCCCTTTCCCTCAGTTTGTGTGTTTCAGGACTGAGGCGGAGTGGGAAACAAGACCCGGACTGGATTGGGACCTGGAGCGGTCCACGGAGAGAGCGAGAGAGGGGCGTGCAGTCCAGACAGTGACTGAGGGGTCCTCGGTAGAGACGAGTCTCCAGGAGGCTGACCCAAAGAGTCATTGAGTTAATTGGGATATGAAGTAAAATAAATACCCTGCCAGAAGTTAAAGTGCGTGCTGCTGTCTTCTTCCCCAAGGTGACGACATGACAGACTGATGTATTTCAAATGTTTATTTCTTTTCATTTTGAGGATTATAACTGAACTAATGAAAGTCCCAAATTCAGTATCTTGGAAAATTTGAATCAGTTAAGACCAATTCAAAACAAAGGATTTTTAGAAATGTTGGCCAACTGAAAGGTATGAACATGAGAAGTATGAGCCTGTACACACTTTAGTTGGGGCTCCTTTGGTCTGGATTACTGCAGCAATGTGGCATGGAGTGGATCAGTCTGTGGCACTGCTCAGGTGTTCTGAGAGCCATGTTGCTCTGATAGTGGCCTTCAGCTCTTC
>JBBJLR010000042.1:7024954-7036032 GCA_037577145.1 Brachypetersius gabonensis | reverse complement strand
TATATACATACACATACATACATATGCATATATATATACATATATATATATTATAAAACAATATTGCCAATGTCTTGTCATTCTGAGGTCATAAAAATAATACAGTGCTCTTCAACTGCTAATAGCATCTCTGGGAATAGCATCTCATTATTTTCTTAAATCAGCCTCATAATTGGGAACCTTACATGTATTGACTAAGATGTAAATTAAGTTTGCCAACATTTGCCAAAATATAATTTTTAGCAGCTGCACCCCTGTATAGATAACTTGGTGGTAAATTCTTCCTGGTCTTTGGTGTCTCATTTTCAGGACTTAATAAGTTATTAAGCAGTGAGCTGTGGCCAGCGAGCGCAGCTGGCGACGGAACAATGCAAGCGCAGAGCCCTCTCCATCTGTGTTTCTCCCAGTCCTGCCAAAGTCAATCCAACTTGATACATCATGACTCCCGATCATTGGAATGCAACTTTGCCTTTTGCAGCAGAGGCCTTGGCACAGGACTTGATGAGATAACCATGTGGAAGTGGAGCTATAGTAGCAATTACAGTAATATTCTGTCTAGCTGGAGCGCGCCCTCAAACAGTGTGAGGTTTTAGCCGATTTGTAATTCAGCGCCACTGCTTACTTCTCTGTCTTTCCCCCCAGTCTTATCACCTCATCAGTTCAGCCTCTTGTTTGGCTCATGGAGAAAATCAGGCCATTAAGGCGAAGGCCTGCATCCAGACTGACAGAGACGGAATCTGTTCTCAAACACATAAACACAAGGAAAACACATGGAAAAGAAGTGGAAATGCATTTATTCCACGTCATTGAAGGCCTGAACTCTGTTTAAGCATCATAAAATAAGTATGTAGAGTTGCTTGGAAAAGGCGATACATGTCATATCATTTAGAAATACTCAGTTTCCTGGAAGAGCCCAGAGTTGAAGCATTTATGCAGGTGCTTTGCCATATTTATGCTTCTCTTTTTAGACATATTAACTTAGTCATTCCATTATCTGAGACGGATGAGTCAGAAACTCATGCACTAATGTGGTCTGGTGGAGGGCACTCTCCTTGCAATGAGCAAGCGAAAGGCAGAACGGCGGTAGAAAACTTCAGCATGTTTTCTTATGGATAAACATTTGAATACTTCCAAAATTAGAAAATACTCCCAATTTTCACAACATTTAAACCTTATTTGACCTGGTCACTCATGCATTTGGTGAAAATGGTGGCCTGGTGGTTAGGGAGTTGCCCCAATGACTGGAAGGTTATGGGTTTGAAACCCTGGACTGCCAGTGGCACCATTGAGGACCCTTGGGAAAGGTACCGTCCCCACACACTGCTCTCTGGGTGCTGACTGCCCATTGCTTCAGTTGGTGAATGGCTTAAATTTCCTCTGTAGTCAAGATTTGATTGGTGTCCAAAGTTTGCTTCTTTAGTTTTGCACAGGAGCCGCCAGGCTAGAGCCAGCAAGAAATGGAAAACCCAACAATTGGCATCATGCAAACTGCAAGCCCGGAACATCACACACTTACCTCGGACTGTGCCAGGCTGTTTAGCGATCACACATTTCAGAGTGAAGCTCCAGTTGGAAAGCAAGCTTTAAACCCCAAACACATACAGATACAGCTGAGCGTATCCACACTTGGGATTAATGCAGGCATACGCTGGCCCAGTGAGGGAGCTGACCTCTCATGTCCATCTTAATTAAGATTCTCTTCTCATCGTAACCAGGGCTCATCAGGTCATTAATTGCTGTTGAGCGAGGAAAACAAGCAAAGTCGCCTCGCTGCATGCCACTGTCCCACATTCCGTGTACAATAGGTTGGCTATATATGGCCAACAACCTTCCTCACACTAGGATTCAGACAGCCGAAACAGCAGAAGTGGTTTCCAGATGTTGACACAGACAGACAGTAATTGGAGTTTGTGATGGCTTCCAGCCGCTGTGGCACACAGCCAGAGAATTCTCAAAGGGAGAGAATGTTCTGTGCCATAACTCACACAGAAAGGTTTGCAATAATAATAATAATAACATACTTTGCTGTCCTGAGAGAGAGAGAGAGAGAGAGAGAGAGAGAGAGAGAGAGAGAGAAATAATGACTTGTGTGATTGCAATAATTGGTTGATTTTTTTTTTTACTTCACCTCAGAAAGTTGGCTAAGAGGCAGTGTTTAATCATATTGTTTCCAAATCGTCTGAAAAACTTTTTTTAAAATCAATTACATTCATGTTTTGTGTGAGTAGCATTACCAAAATAAAAAAATAAACCGTTTAACATGTGGTCATAAGGAAAGACATGATCTCTCCTCCTAATAAAGCCATTAGCTCATTGTTGCGCATATTAAGATGTCATAAAAACAACATGATATAATAGAACATCTCATAATTTTGAGATAGCATCTTGTTAATACGATGAGTTGCATCGTAAAAATGGCATATTATGACAATCATGAGAGAACATCCACTGTACTACGTGGACAAAATTATAGAGACGCCTGACCATGACACCAACAGGTGTATCTCAATACTTTTGTTTATATAGTATATCTTTTTTTGTTTTTACTTCATTAAGGCAGTTTGTTGTTTTTAGGTCATACTCATCTTGTAATACATTCAAACGTTATTGTACATCTCATAGAAATATGCTGTGTTGTATCTAAAATCACAATGTGTCATTTTATAACATTACTTGCAATAAGATACTTCCTCATAATTGTGTCATAACATCTCACCATGATGCCTTACTAGTTTTCTTTTGATATTAATTGGCAACAGCATGCCACTAACTCTATAGATAATGTTATATATGGCAAATGCTGTCATACCATATGTTGTCATACATTACTGCTGTTGGAAAAAACTTTTATACAGAACGTTTATAGGACAAAACATTTTTCACTGCCAGTATATGATGATGTAACAAGTAGCTAGTCATTTTGAACCATTTATAAGTTCATTCATCATGAAATGTTCATACGAGATAAATGGCTGCTGATGTTTTTTATAAAAAATGTAGACAGTGATATTTTTTAATGCACTGGAGAGATCCATCTATATCATGGGTTTATCAGTATGATCTATTAGTACAGTGGATGAATGTGAACTGCATCCAAGAACTGAGTGTGTTCTTTCTTTTTTGGCGCTCCTGCCTGGCCGTCTCCGGCTATGACCTTTGCTGTAACTGCACCACAGAGTGACTGGGACACACACATGCATTACAGCAAGTATGTGGTCTGATCAGGATGTGTACAGATGAAGAATCGGAACTGATGTCTTATGTCTTCTGGTACGGTTACAAAGTTATTTGACAAAATGTACAAATACAGGCCATATTTTTATATTCGTACATACACACATGCATATATGTATATCCATGACATCCATAGATCATGGATAGGACTACTTCATACATATATATGTGGGGGGGGGGGGGAATCTCTCTGCAGCTGACATACCCGTGCCATCCATGATCTATCCATGTTTGCTCAACCCAAACTGAACCTAATGGAGGTTAGAATTTAGATTCACAATGTAACACCATGCTTCCTGTTAACAATGCTCCTGTGGAGCTCATTCAAACTAGGAAGGTTGGAAAATACAACAAATTTGCCATCAAGCCAACATTAGCTGGATTAGCTACATAACAAAAAATGTGCCACACCATATCTATCCTGACAGTGTGGCTTTTTACACCCTGAAATATGTTTGCTTTGAAATGAATAGTCTGGTAATTTTCCATGTTTTGGTAAAAAGGAGTTATTTGCTATAGGTTTTCATTGTGAATGGAAGTATGTTGTGATCATAAAGAGTTGAACCTTTATGTGAGAACAAATCAGCCACATTCTTACTGAGGGTCTTCGGCTCTCTTAAAGGGGAATTATACACAACTGCGTCACTGAGATACATAAAGTCATCCAGAGAGGTCTGATGATTACTAAGAAACATTACGACTCATATTTCTTCACTCTGGTTGTTATGATGTCAACAATGCAAACACTGCCTTTTCATTTACTGTCTAAAACAACCAGTGAACCTACACATGTCCTCTGTGTTTTTATGAAATGTTAAGCAAAGGTAAAAAAGATGGAACTCCATAGAAATACATTTTCTTTAGGGACTGCTCTGCGTCATTTATGTCTTGAGAGGAACGAGACTGATAAGAATCAGAATAAGAATCAGAAAACTTGATTGATCCTGGAGAAAATTGCTTGTTTCATGACTATGCAGACACTCAAACACAGAGACAAGAACAATATAAACGCAAAGTCGAAATAAATAATAAAAAAAAATCTGTAGAAAAAAATACACTATGCTAATTCTACACAAATTCTGGACATAAATACTACAGACACTTAATAATACTTTACTTCTGAATAGATACAGTAAAGTGAATTCTATTGATGGCAGTTTGGATCATGTTATTGCACTTAGTAGGCATCAGTAGTGTATAAGTAGTATTGTAGTGATGCTGGACATGGTAAGACTATTGCACATATAATAATGATAATATTTTGCACATGATGAATTAATTCATGGTAAGACGATTACTATGTGAGATATTGCACATAATGATAAGGTTTTAACACCTACATTAAGTAACAAATACTTAATGAGTAGCAACAAACACTATAGTGTTACTATCTTTAATAATGGCATAAAAACTAAGGATAAAGAACATTTATTAGCTCATTTCAAAAATACAAAATTATATTCTAGACACCTGCTCATTCAATAGCTCTTCTGGAATCAACAGTATTTCTCCTTCCATATTTCTGTGGTAGTGTAGACTCTTTGACCTGCTGATCTAATTCCAGGACATTCCTGCATTAGAATCTAATACCTGGCCTGAGAAGATAGTCCACTGTTACATGGCAACACCTCAACCAACAACATTTCTGATACTGAAGTCATTCAGAGTGGTCATTCCACTGAGTGTCACCTTGAAACTCCACCAGAGCTGTAAATGTTTTGGTAAAAAGTGTTATGAAATGACAGTAATTTGCCTCCATGTTAAGGTTAGCTCAGTTATTCAGCCCAATAGTTTCAAGTGCCAGTGTTAGCATTCCAAATCCAACCCAAAATTCCCCCTTTTGGAAATTTTGTTATCATTCTGTAAAACCTGTCCAACATAGCAATAGTTCTGAAAGCATTTGCAAGTGAAGCATCAGTAGGTGTTCAGTGAAACCCTACAGCTACACTGGATTTCTTCCCACAGTCTTGGTGTGCCCTGATTATTTGAGAGTCATAAAGATTGCCTATCAGACTGAAAGCTGTTTTACTCATTTAATTGGTTGTATGTTGTGGTCATAAAGTGTTTAACCATAAGGGTTAAGTCAGTCATTTTCTTATTGATGGCTTTTCAGCTCTCTTACAGGGGAATTCCATAGAACTCTGTCATTGAGATGTGGCGTGATGATTATAGAGAAACGTAACAACTTGATTTCCTTTATAGTGATGGTGATAGACTGAAGATCTAGCTCCCTGCTTCAGCCCCTGGTTTTGGCAGATAGTGAAGTTTCTTAGAGCAGCTGGTGGCCTGGTGGTTAGGAAGTTGCCCCTGCAATTGAAAGGTCGTTGGTTCGAATACCTGGCAATGGCACCACTGAGATACTCTTGAGCAAGGTATTGTCCCCACACTCTGCTCCCTGGGCACCGAGGTGAGGGGGTTAAAACCAGAGGACTCCAGGATCGAAACAGTATATAAAATAATAAAATAATAAAAATAGAAACCAGGGGTCACAATGTTAACATTGCAAGCACAGCCATTTTATTTACTCTCCAAAGCAACCAATGAACCTACACATCCTTTTTTTATGTAATCTTAATCATGGTGGAACAAAAGGGAACTAGATTTTCTTTGAGGACTACTGTGCCTCACAACACCCTGCATCTATCTCATCCCCATGAATGGATTAGTACGTTTAAGGCCAAAATCCTCTCAAAACGATTGTAGAACAGTGTCTCAGGCATCAGCTAAACTTTCTGTGAGGAAGCTTTCAGACGCAGATGTCTGGTTCCTAGCAGGTTTCTGTAGAAACCAAACCGCTCTAAATTATGCGTTAATTATGATTTATTTAATTATGCAGAACTTTGGATAGGATATTTGGAGGAATTCCTTTTTAACTGATTTACAGTCTCAAACATCTGAATGTGAATGGATTCTGCTATTTTTCATTCATAAATTCATCAAGCCTACGGCGTGGCACTTTGGGGAAATTAGCCGTCCTGGTAGGTTTCGCAGCAGGGTTTTGAAGACGCATGCAGAGCTCTTACAAAAGGAGCTCTGCAAAAAAAAGAAAAAAGAAGTGAATAGTGAGTTATAATCAGAAGCTGGGGTGAATTCAAGCCCTAAGTGAAACTGCATGAAACTGCAAGAGTCCAGCTGGGCTTTTTTTTTTTTTTTACATCTTCTGTGTGTACATTAGGCTCACCTCCCAGAACACAACGCATACAGTATCTGTCTAACTATACAGCACCATGGTATCTTTTAATCTGGCCCGCTTCAGGATATTTGGAAAATGGGGCCCCGTTATTAACGTTACACCTTTGATTAATCAAAGCCCGTTCTGCTTTATATCCATTCCTTGACAGCTGAGTCCAGTTTGACGAGCAACGGCTAGAAACCTTTAGGTCTGACACACACCAGATGTTGGCCGCATCCCCAGATTTGCTCCAAATGAAACGGCGGCAAACAGCCAACAACCTGAGCTGCGTTCACTATGAAATTATATGTTTACAATAATGTGCTGCGGCTAGGGCACAAGGGTGCAGTTTCTCAAGGAGAGCGAAAGCTAAACCAGCTGCGAACGGTCAGGACCAGTTTGGGTACGGATGAAAAATCGGAGGCACCGAGGGGAGGACAGAAGACTCTTTTCATTAACATTGCCATTTTTGGATCTTTACTTTTCTTTTCTTTTTCTTTTTTTTATTCCACATTATTGTCCTTACGTGTTCCTCTCTGCCCAGGGTTCTTAATGGTGCCAGAGTGCTTTCAAAAGAAAAAAAAGAAAACACTCTGCATGGAAAAACTGAACAGTTATATAATGTATTTGCTCAGAGAGGTCTTGAATTCCAAACAAAAAAGGAAAAAAAGGAGAACATTTGCTCTCAGAGGAGGGAACAACACCAACACAAGCAACACATAAATTGAACAAGAGTGAGGCTCATCGTCTGGACAAGACTTCAGCTACTTTCTCAAGAAGTTGTCTGTCCATTTGAGGTGTGATGAGTAACGAGACTGATGAAGTTTATTCACAAGTAACAAATGGCAACAAATACTAGAGTTGACTACCTTGAACAACAACAAACAAAAAACAGGATAAAGAGCATTTATTAGTTGATTTAAAAGATAAAAATAATATAATTATATCATAGACACCTGCTCATTCAAAGAGTCAGGAATATTTATGTGTTCTTTCTGTGGAAACTGATAAATGATTTCAGTGCAGAATCTTTGACCTGCTGATCTAATTACAGGGTATTCCTGCAGGAGAATCCAATATCTGGACTGAGATAGAGGTCTGTTGTTTTATGGGAACACCTGAGGATCAGCCAAGAACATTTCTGACATCGAAGTCATTCAGAATCCACTGACTCCATCACTGCTGTGATTCAGAGACCTCAGAAATGATTTATTTTCTACACAAAAGCCATTAATGTCTACACTATCCCTACTGTTGCTACACTATATGTCCAAAAAGTCTGTAGACACCTGCTAAACCGTTCTTTCTTTTGAAATCTTTACTGAGGTAACAGCTTCTACAAGTCTGTTCTTGCACTAGTTATTGGAACATTGCTGTGAGGATCTTATTGCATTTCACCACAGCGTTAGGGAGGATAGGTAATGATGTTAGATAGTCTGCCTAAACACAGTTCAAGCTAATTCCAGAGGTGTTGATGGAGCTCCATCACACCAGATAATATAGTTCCATTGGCCAGTGCTGTGGGCTTTATACCCTTCTAGTCGACACTTGACATTGAGCATGGTGACCTTAGGGTGGCTTGATGGTTAGTGAGTTGCCCCTGCAATCATAATGACATGGGTTCAAATCCCAGGGCTGCCAATGGCACCACTGAAGTACCCTTGAGAATGATACCATCCCTGCATACTACTTCTTAGGTGGCATTGTTGGCTGCTTCACTCAGATGAATGGGTTAAATGCAGAGGACGCAGGCAATTTCCTCTGGGATCAATATAGCATATATAAAAAAATGCAACTGTTCCAGACTTTCCTTTTCTACTGGGCAATGGTTTTCTATGGAGATTATACAAACTATGTGTGTGCAATTTAACACCTGTTTTAGCAATGGACGCACCATGAAGCTGCCTGAATTCACTATTAGAAGGGGTGTGTGAAAACATTTGGACAAAAAGTGTACTTGGAAAGAGACGCTGGCTGTCTTTGAAGAAAACGACCGGTCTATTTGGCACCTCACTGCAGTCTCTAGTGAACTGCAAATCCCAGCCAGTATGGAAGAAATGTTGAATGAGCGTAGCGTCTCCAAAACAAAGTTGACAAGTGGCATTCCATAACAGTGTAGTTATGGTGTTTTTAAAAGCTGGTCTCAGGAAAAAAAACGTCTCACTTCATAGCTGGAGAAGGCAACCACACAATCCCCTCTTTCTGTGTTCTGCGAGAGAGAAGAGAAAGAAACATACTTGTGTCTTGGGCTAGCTTTACTAATTACAAAGAATAAAAGCACCTTTTTACCAAACCGTAACCTGAGCTTTCCACTGAGGCACCCTTGTTGTAAGTACCTTTTAGAAAGATCTATCAAAACTCCTGGAGTCACCACACTGAAACAAGGAATGGAGAGAAAAAGGACCCCTATCATGTAAAGTCAAGTTTTCCACACCTTGAAAGAGTTTGATGTAGTACGCAGATACAGCACAATGTCATAAAAACCAACACATTTAATTAAGGCTATCAATTCAACCTGCAGAGCTTTGTTTCTATGGGTCAGAACAGTCATTTGCATATTTTAGTAAAAACAAAAAAAATGTGAAGGAAATGGTGTTGAATGAAGGTTAAAATGAATTTGGGTTGGTTTTGGCAATTAAACTCACTTACATGTCAAAAGTTGAGGGAAAGGACAAGAAAAGTGAAGACTATGGGCTCTTTAAGCAACTTTGCCTTGGGAGGGAAATGGCCTGAAGAGGGCATGAGAAAGCATGATTGATGATGCCTGAGACAAGTTACCCTTACACAAGTGGAGAGAGGAAAAACTTTTAGCAAAATAAAGAGGACAGGCAGAGCATCCATATCAAAACAGTTAAGCTTGGCTGACTGCACCCTCATCCTTAATACCCCCAGCATCTTCCACAGTCATTAATCATCTCTGTGGAACGTCCATGTCTTTTTTTTTTTCCCAAAATGGAATTCATGTGGTCTGTTTTTCAATAACTTTCACTTTGAAAGCAATATGAGTACTGCAATGTTGTGACTCATGAGAACATTTGATTACCTAATCAGACACTGGATTTTGCCGTCCAGCCCATCCCCGCATCACCTTCCCACTGTGCGAAAATAAACATTTATACTACTTTTTTATTTTTATTTTAAAAGGAAATGTTTTAAATATGAAAATAATATGGTTGTATTTGAGTACTGTTTTGTTTCTTGTGTATTTTGGAACTCTGAACTTATTTGAATTTAAATAATAATTTTACATATGAAGAAAACATAAGGCAGTGCACTGTAGGTACACTGAATGGACAAAAGTATTGGGACACATCTGTACTTCAGGGTTTATATATATATATATATATATATATATAGGGTATGGTTAATGTGGTCACTTATCCTCTTGTTTGTAGCTCAGCTAGTTTTCCCTTTGCTCCCTTTGATACCAATATTTCAATATTCTGCTCCTGCCACTATAAGAATACTTTACAGACAACCTGAAATACAAATGGACTTTTACACCTTGCTAGTTCATGTCCTGGACATATTGTGCAAGATTCATCATATCATGTCAAGTAATGTCATTTAAAACCTCTGAATTGTTCACAAAGGTCTGATTACTCCGCTGTGCCCTAGCAGCTGGGGGAAAAATAATATTAACCAGTAGTTTCATCTCCTCTTCAGACCACCCCACCTATCATCGAGTGAAAACCCTCAGCTAGCACTGAGACCCTCACAGGTTACTGTGTTTCACTTACGGTATGGATGGAAAATGCATTATGATTTCTGATTCGCATTTAGTTAGCTCAGTGTCTGGGTCCAGCAAAAATAGCAGTAAAGCTGTTTAAAATATATAGACTCATCTAACGTTTTTTTTCTTCCAAATAATGAATGTCTCTCACATTAGTCTTTTCACTGATATAATTTAGTCTTTAATTTTACTGCAAGCGCCACACGATGGAACATTGCTGCAAGTATTTGCAGTCATCTAGGGCTGTTACTATCATTTGTATGAGTAATCGTTTAATCTATCCATTGTTTTGATCCTTAATGGTATCAGTGCTGTTGCCAAACAATAAAATGGACTTAATTCTGAACAGCAATGAGTTTAATGAGATGTGTAAATCAGGCTCTGTTTCTTACAGTACGAGAGCAGTTGCAGCATTATTAGAGTATCTGCAGAGATTTTTAACACGTTTACATTTTAAATTCAACAACAAGAAGAACAACAAAGCTTTTCTGTGATGCTGTTTTGTGATGCTTATTTCATGAACTTGTTCCAATAAGAAATGAATAAAATGAACATTTTCAGCCAATTGAGTGACTAGTTTCAAATGTGAATGACGATTAGGAGTATCACAAGTTACCATAAAGGCAGCAGACACAAGAGAGCACTCTTAGCATATAAGTAGTATTTGAGTGTCTCACTGAAAAAGAAAAAACGCACACCAGCATCACACAAACACATGCATGTTCATAGCTATGGTGTATGTATGTGAAGTACAATATACTCTTACAGATTGCATGTATGCAGGGTATTGGCGTATTGGGCAGAACACAGACGTGTTATTTTGCCAATCGTTTCTTCATTTATTTACATTTACATTTATGGCATCCAAAGCGACTTCCATTCTCTAACTACAGGGGACAGTCTCCCTGGAGCAACTTGGGGTTAAGGGTCTTGCTCAGG
>JBBJLR010000042.1:7001752-7017208 GCA_037577145.1 Brachypetersius gabonensis | reverse complement strand
TATATATATATATATGGACAAAAGTATTGGGACAAACCTCTTAATCATTGAATTCAGTGATTATTTCCAGTGAAGGGCAATCTTAATGTCTTATCATTCAGATCGCCATGCTTCCAACTTTGTGGACACAGTTTGTGGAAGAACCTTTTCTATTTCTATTTCTAGTGCACAAAGCAAGGTTCATAAAGACATGGCTGGATGAATCCGGTGTGGAAGAACTTGACTGGGCCGCACAGAGCCCTGACCTCAACCCCATCCAACACCTATGAGATGAACTGGAATGGAGATTGTGAGCCAGACCTTCTCATCCAAAATCTTGTGGAAATTCTACCAAGAAGAGTGGAAGCTGTTACAGCTGTAAAGGGGGACCAACTCCATATTAAAGCCTCTGTTGTTGTGATCATCAGGCGTAATACACACACACACACACACACACACACACACACACACACACACACACACACATATGTATAAATGGAAGAAAGTAGCCCTTGTTTGAGTAAATAAGAAAGACATAAAGATCCAAACTTCCGATAAATTCCTTTTTAATTTTTTTTGCACAATGAATGACATGAACAAGATCAAGTGTATTTAAGTGCTCAATACTGCACTGAGATGGTTGCACAAAAAAGAAGAGCTTAAAAGAGAAATAATAATAATTAAAAAAAAAAATCCCTATAAGATCATGAACGCCAAATATGACCAAACACATGCGAGCTTAAATGTATGTACATATGTACAGTGCAGTATACGTATCTTTAAATGTGTATACACAGGTACACAAAAACATGAGGGTGTATGTCTACATACATTTTTATGTACAATGCATATGCTTGCGTATCTCAATATTTATTCTTTCCTATATATGTCCATTATTTGCTGTTTTTTTATACTCATACAATTTACAAAAATGCTTTATGAATTAAAAACCATTTCTTAAAAAAACTTATCAAACAATGTATAAGATCTCCAAATCGAAATTCAATATTTGACTTCTTCAAAATCTGTGTGCATACAATCGATTCCGGGCGAGCGGGTTTGGGAAACCCCGGAGCATTATCAAAATGGTCATAGTACCTATAAAAATCCAAAATACGCTGAATTTGATTTAGATGGTGTTGTGCCCTTGTTCAGTACGTTACCCTTCAATTAATGCTTCATCTGCACTGGAATTTCCTAAAAAGCTCAATACAGATCGGACGCTGCTGAGAAGATTCAGATGATCTTTTTCATGAAGTCACCAGAGTAAAACCATCGCATCGAGTTGGACCATATTTACAAGACATGAAACAGCGTGTGATGAGTTACTATCATTGTTTAAGAAACAGAAAAACAAACAAACAAACAAAGAAAACTTTAACTTCACAAGGCACCGTTTTATCAGCTGGTAGAGAAAAATATATCTGGATATCTGGTGGGGGTTTTTTTTCTTTTCTTTTTTCTTGTTTTTTAAGCCAAAAAATATGAGCTGCCAAACACCATGCTATTAGCGCCTCCTCTGATGAGCTGAAGATCTACGGGACCGTTTAGGAACACTGCTACTGTAGACAATTTGGTTTTAACGGCGAGATTTCCGTCCGTTCTCAGCTTTCGTCGATGAATAATGGATGTCTTTATGTTTTTTGGCACTGTCTCCATGTGGTCTGCAGCTTCTGTCCTAAATGGAGACATGCTGAAATGTCCAATTTAGCGCCACAGGCGGAGGGACGTGGCTGCCAGCCGGTACGGACCATTTCTCATGACTCGGATGCGTCACAACATCATAACGTCCCTCTCTCACCAAACAATAGGTCATGCAGTTTTAGGCGTTTTTAGGAATTTAGGAATTCGCACAAGTGGTCGGCTGTTTGGTAAGGGACTATTTACAGGGCTTCGTTTGTTGAATTGAACGTAACGATTAAGGCTCAGCTGCTTAGGGGCTGATTTTTCTGCCCTGTGCAGCGATAAGAATTGCAAAGAAATGATAGTCATTTGTATGCAAATAAAACAACTAATAATAATATTAATAATAATACCAAACCCAGATTACAGTCTAATACATTTGATCATTCCGTCCGATCTCTCCGTCAAATGGACTGAACCGAGAGAGAGAAAGCTTATAAAAAGTAATTCGTCTTCAAAAGTCATTACATGTCCGTCAATTAGCAGGTTAGAACCTGATGCATAGTAAATAAGAACATAACAGCCCCTAAGTGGCGCTATAGCGTGTTGTGGTGGTCTTTATCTGAATTGTCGCAAGCACAGTTTGGTCTTGTTCGTTTTCACTTTTTGCACACAGATCTGCCGAAGCACTAGGTAAATACAGTTGGTGGGATTGGGATTCAGATTAATACTGTTTTTTAAAAGAACCTGGGGAGCAGATCGTTCATAATAACACCGGAACGACCACGTATTCCGCTTTCTACCTAAACAATGACAGCTCTGACGACCGGGAGAGACAGCAGGCATATGTACATTCATGACCATGTATGTATATGTCTAATATATGTATATACGTTATATGTGTAAGCGCAGTTTCTTGCCATTCATAGCATCAGGTACCTGAAATGTTATGGACTTTGTTGACAACATAAGGCACATATATGAAACGACTGAGAAATAAACCACAAATGGAGAGCTTTTTGCATTACGACCAGCTGGATGTACATTTCTACAACAGCCTAGAACACCATGTACTACACTGAAGCCTGGTTTTGGATGCTAACCTTGGGAACGAGTCCCAGATTTTTACATTTTTTTTAAAATTATTTTTCCTATGCAGCTTTCGGTACTGAATACAGTAGTGAACTCTACATTTCGGATTCCACACAATCCATCCGTCACACCATTTACAAGCACCTAAACCAAAATCCACCTATAATATGGAATACAACTGGACTGCAACTTTGGTTGGTATGAACACCTAATACTGACAGGTATATCGACAATATTATTATTACTTTATTAGCAAGAGCAGGCACATTCTCAAATAGACTCTGGGAAAGGCAACTCAGTTACTTTTTTTTCATATTCAAGTAACTGACTGAGAAATCACTCGGCCGATATTACTAAAATATTTTTTCCAGATATTGTGGGTTATGCAACCAAAAATAATCGGTGTGACATTGTGTAGTACTTAGACCCATCTTCGAGGATAAAGAAACTGGATTAAGTGCTATGTTGGTTTTAAATGCGAGAATAAATGTTTTTTTCATGTACAACATGATGAGCGGAGTATGTCTACAGCTAAGGTTTCTGAAGGTTCGACTTTACACTCTGTCTAATACAATCCTTCCATCTGTGATGAGTCCACTTCGTTATGACTTGATTAATAAATACTGTAAGTCCCACCCCTCCCCCATTCCCCCATTTGAACACAAGCTTTTTGTATGTCACATCTATTTCTAGTATTTGGTTAAAAAACATTATTTGAATATTGTACAGGTTTCTATTTGATATGATGACAGTACAGGTAGATCTAAAATACTTTCACTTTGAAATGTCTGTAGAATACGTTCCTATGTACAATCAAACTATAACCATCAAAGACAGTTTTAAGAAGGGTCTCATTCAAGGGTATTGCCATTAGTTCATGCCCGGAACAAACCTGAGCGCAGGCAGGCGTGTGTGTGGTGTGTGGGTGTGTGTGTGTATGTCAAGGAGTTACTGTTGACCAACTTCAGCGCATTGGTCTTTATCTTAAGTACTGTGCTTTGACTTGAGAGAACCGAAAAAGGCAAAGAAACCCCAAAAGTGCACAGTACTGTAATAAAAGTTCATTTACACTTGCTGGTAAGGTTATGGCTGTAGCCATAGTTTCAACATCCTTTGAGTTATGGGCTTTGGGAGAATAAAGGCTCAATGTCAAGCAACGTTTCCATGAGAGAGAAAAAAATTAACAAAATTAAAAAAAAAAACTGATAGAAAAGATTTCGGTGACGGCATGTACAAAATGAAAAGTGGGGCACTTTAGACCACATTCATTATCAGAATCCTCAGAGAATGCCCATGAAGAGTAGTTCAGCTGTCCAAACCAAATGCCTAGAAGTAATCCGAAGGTGGGGAGTGCAAGTCGAACTCACAGTGCATTGTTCTGAAATTCTCTAATGATCTGACTCCTCTCTTCTGCTTCCTCGGCCTCTCCGTGCCGGCCGCTCCGACTGGTACTCCGGCTGGGCTTTGGGCCATTGCTTGGACCCCTGCGACGCTTTGGGCTGAGCCCGGGCCTGGTGCACTACTGCCTCGATGGCATCCGTGATGGAGTCGTGGTTTGAGAACTCCAGCAGGGCGGGCACCAGGCCGCTCTGGAGGCTCCTTTTGCTGGGAAGGTCCACGCACTTCTCAAGCACGGGCATCTGAGCCAGGAATCCCTCATCCGTGGGCAGTGGCTGCTTCCGGGGCCTCCCCCTTCGCCGCTTCACCACGTTGTTGCCAGTCTTGGCCTGCCGCTGGAGCCGCTTCACCCTAAGGATCTTGTTGACGTGCTCCAGGCTTCTCTTGCTGGTGAGGATCTTGGAGAAAGTATGCATCTTCCGCACCTCACACTGCATCTCCTCTATCTCTTTGCGCTTGTACCTTTTCTTGTAGGAGCCAAGATCTGCTCAAGACAAACACAACAGTCAAAAGTTACTATGGTTGAAAACAACATAACGGTAACTTATTTTACGGTTATTACATATGGGTGAATACTTTAATGGTGCTGACTTCAATACAACTTCAGTAAACACCAAACTTCAATATTTAGTAGTCAGTCATTCATGAGCAGGTTTGTTTCTAGATCTACACTCCTGACTGGCTGTTTAAAGAACATTCTGTTTCCTTCCTGTTATTAACTTCAGAGTTTGTCGATTAGCCTGTGATTCATTGCGGTCAGTAAATGCACCCACTTCCTGCAACTCACACTCATTTAAGTAAAGCGAAAAAAATATGTCATATGTGAACACACCACAGCACACAGTGTGAACAGCACAAAATTCTTCTCTGCCTTTAACCCATTCACCAAGTGAAGCAGCGGGCAGCCTCAGCCTATATCTTTAAGTAGATACTAAAAAAGGTACTAAAAAAAAGAATTGAAAATTTTGCACAGTACCCAGTAAGACTGCACATTAATTGTCTGTTAATCGTTATATCAGTATTGGTCTTTGCAATACTTATATCACAGAAGACTGCAATATGGAAATGAACCTCTTACTGTTTTTTTAAAAAGTTGACCAATCACAGCTCCAGTCGAGTGGATCAAGGTATTCATGTAATCCAACAAAACTAAATTAATTTGTGCCAATATCAAACCACTAAATACACTGATTCGTTTATGAAAAGCCGATATTCTATATCCTCCTTTCATTTCAATTTTCCGTGCCTTTTCTGAGGGGTTGGGTGCCAAAACTATTATTCGTAATTCATTCCTACATGACCTACATTTCCTAACCTCTGAATTAAAAGTTCCATTTTTGCTATGGCTGATGCATGCAAATGATCTCTTTTCTGATTGGCTAACCTGTACTGCATTTCATTCAAAAGTCACCACAGGACTTAAACACTCCTTAGAACTTCAGCATGGATGGGCAAATCTAAAGCTCTGTAGGCTGGATAAGGAGATACACACCGATGTGTTGGTTTTGAAAACAGGCTGTTTTTGCAGCTTAATTTTCATTTATGGACTGTATGGATGGGGTAGAAGGCACACATTTTGAGACTTTAACAGTATTTACATATCTGAAGCCTTAATTCCAAAAAAGGTGATGCTATGGGCCATTGAATATAATGAAATGCATCACAATCGAGTAGCTGCAATACTGTAACACCCCCTGTTTTTCCCTGTTGCTTGGCTATTTGTGAAGTTCTGTCTTCCTGTTTTCTTGTTAACACTTATTTACATAAGTTGTTGTTGACATTCTCCATGTGCCTACTGCATGTGACCAGTTTTGGTCTTAGCCCAGTCCCCCTGTTATCCTGTTCGCTTGTGTCTTGTTCCTGTCTCCTCCCTTGTCCAGGTGTTTCCCATTGTCTAGTCGTGAATCCCCCTGCTGTGCTGTGCACCATCTCGTGTTTTCACATTTTCTTGTGTTTTTGTGAAATCCGGACCCTTGTTTTTGTTTGTATTTTTGTTACTTTTTTTTTTTTAATTGCATTTAATCCTGCCTGCCTTGACTCTCAATCATTACAGATACTAATATTTTGTCCATGTTGTGTGGCCCTAATACCCATTCCTACAATGTACTATTGTGCTGATCTTTGGTAAATGACTAAAAGAAGCAACAAATAACAAAAAAAGCTGGTGGCCTAGTGCTTAGGGGGTTACCCCTGCGATCAGAAGGTCGTGGTAGTGGCACTACTAAGGCACCCCTGAGCAACGGGGACCCCCCATTTCGTGGCAGCCCACTGCTTCACTTTGTGAATTTAAATGCAGAGAGGGAATTTCACATTGTTCACACTGTGCTGGGGTGTGTTCACTTTATTATTATTTTTTTTATTATTTATCTCACTTTCGCTGTATTATTTAAAGCATCAACAATCTCATCTGAGTCACAATCACAAAGACAAAGTAAACCACATCCAAGCAGGCTGAGCATGATGAATCCCGATGCAGTGTTTGAAAGTGTCAACACTGTAATGTGAATCAACACATATGTAAATAATTGTAATGGACAAAAGTTCGACGCTGTATATCACAGGACGACAAGTCTCCAGACTGCCATTTCATTACAAGCCTCTATCTAAATGAGCAGAGTCAAAGTCCCCTGAGAAGAAAGAATTACGGCACTATAGAGCACTTAACACTTGACTTGTGCAGAACTACATCCATGCGTTTAATTAGTGCGCGCGGAGCCGTCCCTCTTATCTGTCTCTCTGTGCATGCAGCCAGCGCTCACCTCCGTGTTGAGGAGACGGCTCTGGAAGTGTGAGTAATAAACTAGGAGGCCTCAGATACATCAGTGATTAATTTACTGCCTCTCCTCTTCGCGTCAGAGTGCTGGAAGGAAGCCCAGAGCGGAGGAAATGTTGGGTTTCTGGCAGCCTCGTCTGAAATGAGTTCAGACAGCCTAAAGCTGCCTAAAATGTGTGTTCTGCATCAAAAAAAAAAAAAAAAAGTCAAAAAAAAAATTGCTGCACCCCTCACATCTCTGGGGGATTCGCTCGTTTTCTTGCTCCCTCTCACTGATTGCCACTCCATCTGGTTAGGTATCCAAGAAAGCAAATAAGAGAATCGTGGGTGGTTTTCGCCAGCGGTTTGCTCTGCTCGACTGAAATCACAGGCAATCTATTTATTTCCAAGCTTCCCTGTAGAGAAAACAGAGCGGCTCGTACGCTGTGCAATGCTGGAAAATACAGCAAAGCTTTTTTAAAGCTCGTTCAGTGAATAACGTGTTAAGGCTGACCTTGATTTGCTGGATAGGAGCAACATCCAAATTGAGCAGAAGACTAAAGCCCTTTAAGTAATACGGAGGGCCAGGCCGAAGCGGCAACACCCCCCCACCCTCTCCACCCCCCCCTTCCTGGCCCTGGTTTATCACTGAGAACCTCAGTGAGTCTCTCGGAGTGCCAACAAATCATGGAAAGAAAGGGGGGAGAAAAAATACATTCGTTTTCAAAGGGAGCGTCACAACTCATTTATCCCCTGAAACCTCTACCTGCATCCTGCACACACTGTTTTCATTACTGCACCCAATTTATGGCCTCGCCTTGCTGCTGTCCCCACACAGCTCTGCTCTCCACACCCTAACGCAGGCCCACTTCCCATCGCCACGGCAACTAAATTCCACTGTTTAAACAGTTTTCAAATTTTGTTGCATAAAGGTGGCGGTGGGGGGACAGAATATGAAGTGTAAGGTAGAAAGTGCATTTTTATTATCCATTTGGCAGCAACTGTAAAAGTACTTTTTTTCATTAGGCTGAATTGGAATGTTATTAACATCTGGCATTGTGGTGTATGGCATCAAAGGACTAGCCTTTTTTAAGGAATGTATGGAATAAACGGGCATAGCAAATATGCTTGGAATAAAGTGTATTGCATGAAGTTTTAGAAAAATAAAGTACTGAAGTACTGAACATGGGCCTAATTCCTGTCCCACGAAAATCTGGGGGCCAGTAGTTGAAAGAGCAAGTGGGCTCCGGCTAAAGAGGGTTTAGTGTACTGAAAGATCTTTACATTGAGTGCCCCATCAAAAGCTCAATTCAGACCACATGTGCATGATGCGCTGCAAGGCTACTTTAAAGAGCTTGCCAAAGGGTCATATTTCTTGTGGAAACGCTTCGACTGCTACATCCACTGGCCAAAAAAATTCTAGTCATTCAGACTACACACAGTTACGAGCTGTTAATGCATTACAATGTTGGTGTTTTGCTCCAAACACAAACACTTTGCTGACACTGTCTTCTATGTAGTATATCTACTAATAAATAAGAGCAGTTCTTCTCTTGTTTCTGAAGACGCTCTAGAAACGAATGCTTTACATTTACTGATTCTTTTAATTTACATTATGCATCATAAATACTCAGTGGTCAAAATGATTAACAGCCGTGCCTAGAAATGTGCAATAATATCATTAGGCCGGGGCAAACGGATTTAATTAATTGCAAATGAGTGGTGACATCAGATGCAAATTTGTGCCTATAAATTACAGCCAGGCTTCACTAGTGACACGTTTAAAGCCAAATATCACCGTGGCCAAAATCTCCATGGTTTGTCATTATTTTTGCCTAAACATACTTTGTCTAAAACATGTTTGGAAACAGAGCCAGATTTACACTTTTGCATGATATACATCGTGCTGCTCTATTTAACGATGACATCCAAGGTCTTTGAAGCATAGCATTAATTCACAGAGGTAGATGGTAGTACGGGTTAGGCAGTATGTGACTCATCCTCTTCTTTTCCCCAAGGAGCAAAAATGTAATCTAACTGAGCCTTGGGCTTGCAATTCCCCTCCACTGGAGTAGACTGGATTCATTAAACTGCTGGCTGCTGGCCAGCTCTTTTAACACAGGGAGAATTTTTTTTTATTGCATGTCAGTAGAAAATAAATCAAAACGTGTGATTAATATATCTCTAAGAAAACCACTGGCAAGAAACGGAGGTGAAAAAGGAGGAGAAAGAAATTTGTGAATTATAGTTGTTTCTTACGCCTGCTTCACCAGATGTTCAGACTACAAAACAAAAGTGTGCAAATGAGCATATTTGTTTATCGTTTTGTTGAATAGTAAAGAGCTGTTTGATGAGACCCACCGCAAGGCTTTGCATCTAAGATTAAATCGTGCCTTCATTATTTGCCAAGCTGTTTTTTTTTGCACTTCTTGGATTTTCTTTACCTGCTTTCATGTGTAATGGGACTGCGGAGATGTTCTGACCTGCTAGAGCTGTGCTGCTGTGCTGGTACATCTGTTTTGCCTGCTCTCCTCTGTCGTTCTGGAAAGGCGCCATGCTTCCCTCGCTGTATGTTGCAAACTCCTCTAAGCTATGCCTCCTACTGCGGATGCTGGGACCCTCCTCTCTTAAGTGCTGCCCCTTGAAAGAGTCCAGTGGCCGGTCCTGGCTGGCTCGCAGACGGTCATGTGATTGTGTAGTGCAGATGTTCAGGAAGTTGTTCAGCGGCTCTCCTCGAGCACGTTTACAGTGCTGCGAGTCGGATAAGGACAGCGATGAGAGTGTGTCTACTTCAAAGTAGTTCCTGGAGGTCTTGCAGGACACATCTGCACTTTGCTGGCTCCTCTGCTTGTCTTTCAGTTTAGACAGAGGCAGAGCACCGCTGAAGAGTCCACCAAGATCTTCCCTCTGCGGGGCCGCGTGCTGGTCCTCCTTATGTTTGTGCTTATGCTTGTGTTTGCGTTTGTGGAGGCAGACGCTTGCCAAGCAGCTGCTCGATGAGTGATGAGTGTCGCCCATCCTGGGAGAAGGCATCTCATGGGGCACGCTCTTCGCCCTATGTCTGCTTGCAGCAGAGAGGCTCGAAAGCCCACCAGAGTGGAACTTAGGCGGAGGAACGGGTGGCCGCATTAGATGAGAGCCTGAAGATCCAAGAGCATGGGACAGGTACAAAGGTGGTGGATACTGCCCGTAATACCCCATGTTCATCATACTTGTGGCAAGAGGCATAGATGTGTAAGGCATCGCGTAGGGTGCATAGTAATTGCCACCGGGCACTGGGTAGCCAAAACCTTGAATGAAAGGCATCTTTGTTATTGGTTCATTTGATTTGGCTGGCCTGCCACGTCTCCTCTTTGATTTTTCTGAAGTTCTGCGGAGATAGTGCACAGGATCGTAGGGGTAGTAGGGCATAGGATAGTAATGGTCAAAGTTGAGGCGGAAAATGCTAGGGTAAGAGTTCTCGTGGTAGAACTTGAAGCTGCGGTGAGAGATTCGGAAGACCTGGAACTTGCTGACGAGCTCCTCGAGGTCGGCCAGGAACTGAAGGTCGTCCCGACTTGGGAGGCTCTTTCGTCTCCGTCGATGTTTCTGCTTTTTAAGGCTCTCTTGAGTGAGGAAATTTTCCATTGCAACGGTGGTAGCATGCTTCTGATAGTGCCCTCTAGTTGTTTTACTTGTAGCTTCTAGTGTGGCAGCCTCCGCAGCCTCGAAACTGCAAAGATCAAAGGAGTACCTCCTGCGAAAAGCTGGACCTTTTTCAGCCTGGTCAGATGTGCTGTTGTTGTCAGTGCCAATGCCACTATCACTTGGGATTGTCTCTTCACTGTGGGACTCACTAACAGGAGAGAGGGTGACTTCTTTGATGGAGGCCACTTCTGACAGATGAGATGGCGAATTGGCCATAAGTCTTGGAGGAGAGAGCTTCCAGTTACTACAGAGCAAGCCCTTCTGAGTTTTTGTGGGCAATGCACTGATAGGCTGTAGATTTGGCATGGTCTTCAGGTCGTGCTGGCTGGTTTCCGCTGTGACATGGTGTGCCACCCCACCTGCTAAGGATTGAGCGGAGAGAGACTGCATGACCCTGGGAGAAGGCATTCTGGTTGTGGACGGTGGATTAGAAGGCACTAGAAGGTTCTCAAACTGACTCGAGACAGGCAAGGAGTGCTCATCACTGGCTTTGTGCTCATCTAACTGGGCCTGCAGCTCAGCTCTGGGCTTCCTCCCTCGTTTTTTGCCTATATAAATAGTCCCGCGCTTGCTGACGTTGATTTGTTTGCCTAGACGGGCCTCGATTGTCGATGCCACAGTTGACATGGCACTGGAACTTGGAGCACTGGACTTCAGAGCCAGATTGCCACTGCTAGAGGAGGACAAAAGTTCATTCAAAATGTTCTGCATTTTGACCAGTTTCATTTTCTTAGCTGTTCTCTTTTTAAGGACACCGACCTGGCCCGTTTTCTTGAGCTTCAATTGTTGTGCAGTAGGGGATTTATTTAAGGCCAGTTGCACTAGTTGTGATAAATTATGCTTCTTCCTTCTCCTCTTTGAAGCACCTGTTGAATCTTGGGCGATAGGACTGACAGGACTGGTCGCCGTTCCCTCATGAATTGTTTCAACAGTAAGCAGTGGTTGTTTTTTGGGCCTTCCCCGTTTCTTTTTTACAGGGGTGATGACTGTCAGACTGTTTGTGTTGGTGTACAGTGGGCTAGATGGTGTGATGGGAAAAGCAGAGGGCGGCTCTTCAATGGACATCACTGGATTAATGTCTTTATGGGGGGTAGAGCTCTTGGATTTTAAATAACACCATCTGTCCTTGACCTTTGGTTGCCTCCCTTCTGCTTCCTTCTCTGTATCGGTCATCGATCTTGGTCTCCCAACTAGGTTCTTCCTGTGCCTATTCTCAGACACCTCCACATTTGTCATTAGTGCCTCACTCTCTTCCCCCAGCTTCCGTGAAGTCACCCCAAATTGCTTTGCTGTACTTATTTCCATCTTGTTTGCCACTTTAGGTTTGGCAGCACCTTGGTCACTCTTTTCTTTGATATCTATTGTGTGTGTTGCTTGTTGGTCTTCCAAAGAAATGCTGTCCTCAGTGAGTCTTCTGTTTTTCTTCTTTCTGCTTTTTGGTTCATCTGTATTATGTGGAACACAGCTTGGCATTGTTTTAGTCTCATCCTCTGCCCTCTTCATTGATTTTTCTGCCTCCTCTCTCAGGGTCTCAATTTTATCAGTGTTATACAGTTGTTTATTCTTAGTATTGTCTTGAGCCGGGGTCTCACTTTCCTTGTCAATCTTTTTGGTCCATATCAGGTCTGCATTATTGGTGGTCAGAGCCCTCATTGTATCCCTCCTGCCGTACTTCCGCTTGATGTTCCCAAAGACTTGCTCAGTGACCTCCTGCAAACCCCTGTCTTTGCTAAAAGAGGAATTCATCAATAGATTCGAATCTGCTGCTGGACTCATTGTTATATCAGCTGGTGAAGGAGCCTGTGAGTCAGAACCTGGACAAGTCGTTCCCGAGGCAAACATACTTCCAGATGAACCTTCCATGACCTTTTTGACCTGTGTCTTTGAGAAGGGGGTGTTGGCCTCTGACAGAAGGCTCTTGTTAATGCATGTTGATTCTTGTTTTGATTCCGGGTCTCTTCCGTGGTCCCCTTGGGACGCTGACTCTCTTAATATTGGCTTTGTCCAATCCAGTTGTTGAGTGTCATTTTTGGGCTCGTGCTTTGGTCTTGTGTTCTCCCCGAGGACATCCATCATGTTGTTGTCATTCTGAGGCATTAGCCTGTAAGGCCTCTCATAGGTCTGAAAAACAAACGGAAAAGTATTTAGTGAATAACAAACAAATAAAGTCATTTTCTATGCTAATGGCAACAAGAATGTATCTTTTATTGAGTTCCTAAAACCGAGTATTCCCTTAAACTCAATTAGAAAAATACTCTACTGAAAATTATTTTCTATAGCTATAATAACAAAAGGTCATGTCTCTTAATACATGAAGACTGCGCAACATTTATTTGTTTAGGCTTTTTATGCAGAAACCTTCATGCTGCACTTCCAAAACAAACAGTGAAGAACTTTCATGTTGTTATTGATAACAGCTATTGCATTACTGCCAAGTTCTCAGTTAGTGGGACACACCTAAAGAAAAGCATATAAATCCTGTGCACTATTGTGCAAGCCTTTGAGACTTTGCGGTTTGGTCTGTTAGAAAGTAAGTATTGCAAGATCAGCATCTTGATACGAGGATATGTTCTGTAAAGCCATCCTGTTTTCAAAGCCAACAGCTACAGGCGTTTAACCACAGTTTTGTTTTTCAACAGGTCAACTTCCATTTTACTGTGCTGCAGCTGAGACGGAGGCAGTCTGTACTGTGGTTACAGATTAGCTTACATCTGGAGTCACACTGTTTTCAACAGTCTCGTGGCATCCCTTCAACACACGGCCAAACAAACGGCATGCTTTTCCACACAACGTTGAAAACTGTCACTTGTAAGCAACACTTCTCGCGAGGACGCTACACTCGCCGAGTTAATCACAAAGACCCGAAAGTGATAGTGGCTGAAAAATAAACACAAAAGTCTCTCTCCCGTCCTCCAGCTACGAATGGCGCCACAAAGGGTCTTTCATAAAGCGAAGGTGCACATCGCGGGTTGAAATCTTTGGCGCCGTCACTTGCGGCATGACTCGGATTACGACGCGGGAGGACCATTTAGTGCGCCGGAGCCTGGTTTGTTTGAGCCCCCATGCAGTAAAATGAAAAGATTTCTGACCCGAGCCAAATGAATGTGCTGAGAGACATTTGGACGAGCCGAATAATGTCTGTTTAAATAAGCGCTCTTGAGAGCTGACAACCTGGAGCGACGAAAGCACCGTCTCCAAATAACGGAGCAAAAGTGGGCCGAACAATGTAAACGACAGAGAAAGGATCCTCAAACACAACTGTATCTTTCAGTGTTTGCTGAGTACACATGGTGCAGCTTTAGGGCGCAGCCACTGGCAAAAGAAGAACAACTAATGCTCATGAGTAATGTCCATGGCTTGCAACCTTTTTTTTAAAGCTGAGTTTTAAGAAATAACCACACCAACAGCCTTTGACAGGCCGAATGACCACAGGCAACTTGGCAGCCCATCTGAAAAACTAAGGAAAACCGTATTTCCTGAGTAGTCAACCTCTCGCACTATCTGCAACTACTTTCTCTGCCCTTGCTCCTATTTGTAATCAGCACGCAGCAACTCATCATCCTCCCCCTCCTTAAGAGAGCACAGGCAAGACTTTTATCTACCCTATGCAGCCTGGGCAATCATGCTTGGTTATTATAAAGTATCCCAGCATGCTACGGGAAGGTGTCCAAGGATGAGTTGTGTGTGTATGTGTGTGTGTGTGTGTGTGTGTGTGTGTTTTTCCCAGTAATCATTCTTCAGCCTAATCCTCTCCAATATCATTCAATCAGTAGCTTTTAATTAAAGGGGAGCATGCATTAATGGCAGTTCACCCCTCCGCCAGCCTTGTCCTTTTTATTTCCTCCATCTGTGAGAAACTGCATCACCTTTCAAATTCTTAATCCTGTAATCCTGGGAGGAATTTGTGGTCTCCCCTGGCCCACAGGATACAGTCTCGGCCGCAGCATGCCAAGTCTCTTGGCCGCCCTTTAATTTGCCTAAATGGCATTATAGTCCTCCCGCCCCTCGTCTCCACAGCAATATCGCAGGGATTGCATAACCTCCGCATTGAAGATGTCAGGCCTATTATTCAAACTCCATTAAAACTGTATCAATGTGAATAGAGTGACAAGAGCGGAAGAACAACAGATTTCTCAAAGCCAGTCACAGTCGTCCTCATTATCCGCCCATGCTATTCCTTTCCTCTTACCGACAATACTCTTTAATTCATAATCTGACACTGATATGACATACAGATAGAGTGCCCGCCAAAAAGGGAAAAAGCGTCTGATGGGAAATTAATAATCCAAAAGAAAAAAAAACAGCTTGGCTCTCACAGGCTATTGCCCTGGAAAATCAGAGAAGAAAGAAAAAGGTTTTTTTTTCTTTCCAAAAACAGTTACACGGTATATTTTCCAGTCTGTTGCAGTACTGCAGCACTTGTAGGACTGCGATGGGCCAACTCAATCAGTGTAAATGATCCACACTTTGTGTCAGAACGTTGACACCCAAGCAAGGTAGTAAGAAGCCGTGCACGTCATAAATGACTTATGTGTCCTCTAATGAGGACTTCCTATCTGCTGCAAACAGAATGGCAGCTCTGGCAGGGCCACTGGGCAGTTTGGCTCGACAGGCTCCAAAAATCCTGGCGGCCCTCTGCTCCTCTCAAAAGCTCAGAACTCTGGGAGGCGAGTCAGACGTAGAGCAGATAAACAGACAGAGAGAAGGCGGCAGAGATTACGGTCGCTCGCATGATAATAAGGCTGGGTTTGGCATGCTGCTGCTCTCTCTGTCCCCCCCTCCCAATCTCCATTTCTTGTCAGTTTGTGTTGTTCTCTTTACTACCCCCCCCCTCCCCACCTCCCACCCCACACACACACCCCCACACACACACCCCCACCCCCACACACACACCCACCCCCCCACACCCCCACACCCACCCCCCC
>JBBJLR010000042.1:6981645-6994688 GCA_037577145.1 Brachypetersius gabonensis | reverse complement strand
ATACACACACACACACACACACACATACACACACACACACACACACACACACACACATACACACACACACACACACAAACTGCCCTTCAAATAGTTCTCTGCAGCTCTTTATTTGGCAAGATGCCTGGTGGCTTGAGTGTTTCATTTTTCCCTGTGTATAGGTCTGGGCAGATGTCCAGGAAGGCCTCAGCACAAAGAAAGAGAGAGAGGGAGAGAGAGAGAGGAGAGAGAGACAGGGAGAGCGAGAGGGAGAGAAAAGGGAACAGAAGAGGGAGAGGCAGAGACGCTTCCCCAAAGTTTCCTTGTCATAACTGTTTCCCTCCAAAACCCAAAAGTGATTGATATGATCCTCGCGCCGCTCCCTTGGCTTTGAGACAACAGTCACCCTTACCCCCTTTACCCCTTTTTTCTGCCCCAGCACGTCCCAGCCCTGCCCTTGTGCAACCCCCTCCACCTTGGCCCCTGGCCCCTTTTCATTTTCTTTCCCTTTCCCTTTTTCTGCAGAGGACCACCCTCCCCTGTGGGAACGGCGCTCAGCACACCCCCTCCTTTGCCCCCACCACAGTCCCCCACCCCCCGAAAGACCCCCTCTGGTTCCATTGAGATCTGAGCTCGCCTCTCTGATCTGGCTCGGCTTTGTGTGACCGGCTGACAGGTCCAGAGCAAACAAACAAAATGAATACTAACACTCCTTTGTGTGAGCTTCCCAACGAGTAGCACTTAAAGGGGGGGTGGGGGGTTCGAGAAGGCCAGCAATAAGGGAGTTGTGAGCTGGGGGGGGGGGTGTTAGTAGTGGGGAAACTGTGGTTCTTTCTTGATTCTTGAGCCACTTGCTCCTACTCCCCCAGCTGCCCACCCCCCCAGTCCTGTGTAAGAGCCTCCCTTCCCATAAGCTCTGCCTAGAATAAAGAGGCCCATTGAGCGGGCCGGCAAGCTACGGCGTCGTAAGGTGTGCCTGGCCTGGTGTGTGTGTGTCTGGGTGGTGGTGGTGGTGCTGGGCCTATAGTGGGCCTCACAAGCCAACAGTCCATTCAGCAGACCACACCTCCACAAGCCCACAGGCTTCTCCATTCAGCACCTCTCCAGACCCACGCTCCCCATTCAAAAGCTGCTCACAGGAGTGAGACGTTACATGGGTCAGGGGGCTCGTGGCGTCTTGACAAGTTCATTTTTGAAGTTCAGTCTCCTGAATACACAGTACAATGGAGCAAGCAGTGCTGGACCCTAACCCCCTCACACAAAACTCTTAAGTACGACTCAAATTTTTCTACTTTGTCGCCATTTTCTGTAATAGAGCAGATTATGAGCTGACTTAAAGGGTATCTTTACCTCACCAGGCTTACCCATGAGGAGCTATGGCAGCATGCTAATATAAGTATCTCTCTCAGAGATCTTTCAATGGTGAGGTACAATGATGGAGCGTTTTTCTGCAGAGCTCTGATATTATAAAGGACATCAAGATTCTTACGGGACTTTGACCTTTTCTTAGAAGCTTTTTCCTAGAAGTAATTCATTGCAATGCCAGTGTGATGTGCATTTGCAGAATGCTGTGAGGTCTTGTTTTTGCTTTTCCATCCCGCTTGAAAAGGGGTGAGCGAGTGCTCTATTTCTCCAGCTGTTCGTAATTGCGTTTCTGTGTTAATTTGTTACTTTTCTGTTTTTGTCAAAATTTCCTGCTACATGGTAGTAACAGCCAAAAAGCGTGAATCTCTGGGTATATCAGTGTTTCCTACACTTAGGACTTGTATGGATGGGTCTTTTTAAGTATACAGACAGTCATATATTTTACCCATTTTGGCCGAAAATAAATTTAAGCACATGTCGATCTATGTGTATTCATGCCTGAATACACAACTGAACAAAAGAAATACTGAAATGGTGTCATACATCTGTCCGTATCAGTATATACCGCTTCTCCCAGGTATATCAGTCAGCTTCAATATTAAAACCACTGAAGGGTGAAGTAAAGAATTTTGATTATCTTGATACAAAGGCACCCATTTAGGAGTGGAATAAAGGCAGTTCTTGAAGCTGGACCAAACTTCAATAGCTAGGAGACAGGGTTTGGGGCATCTCCAGGTCTTGAGGGGTGTTCCTGGTGTACAATAGTTAGTATCAAAGTGGTCTAAGGAAGGACAACTGATGGACTGGTGACAGGATAACGGATGCCCAAGGCTCACTAATGCACATGGATAGTGAACACAGTAGGGTCTAATCTCAGAAAAGAGATACTGTAGCTGAAAATATTTATGCTGGGCTTGACACTAAGATGTCCACACCCAGTGAATCACAGTTCGATGCATATGGCACTGTGGACCACTCAGAGTGCCCATGCCAAGCCCTGTCCCCCACCAAAAGTGCCTACAATGGCTTTAGAACTGGACCATGGAGAAATGGAAGAAAGTGACTAGTTCTGACAAAACACGTCGACTTTTACACATGTGTGTGTACATTACTTATCTCTGGGGGAAACTGGGATACTGGGGTGTATTATGGAACGAAGGTAAGCATCAGGAGGCAGTGTGTTGCCCTGCCACACTCCTTAATGTTGTTTAGGAATGGTTTGAGGACCAATTTTTCAGCATCTGTGGGACGTGCTGGACAAACTCCGAATTTCGGAGGCCACATCCCAACTTCCAGGATGTAATTAATTCTCTGCAAACATCTTGGTGCCAGATACCACAGCACACTCTCAGACATCTTGAGGAGCCCATGCCTCGACAAATCCGACATGTTTTTGTAGCACAAGAGGGACCTCCACAATATCAATCATGAGGTTTCAATGTTATGGCTGATTGGTGTATATTTTAGACCTGTGGGAATCACTGGTATATGCAAATCATAGTGGCTGCATAGTAAACATTTATACATGTGTGATACATAGACTACACCTCTGGTACAGCAGTAATGAAAATCTGCGTCTTACTCCTCCTGCTGAAGTTACTATACACAACCAGGTCAAGCCTCATTCACAAACTGGTGACAGATGACAGCTGCCTGATGTCCATTTGGAGCAGATTTCCAGGGGTCCGTTGCACTGATGTGAGCTAAGAGATGATCTAAGCTGCATGAAGAAGAAGCCTGAGAATAACTATAATTACTTTTCGGTGGCAGCACTCCCAATGGCAATTTACACTAAATGAGTGCAAACAGCCTCCATTCAAACCCACCCACAGGATTGATAAATGCAGCGCATACAATGAAAATCTACATTTCTTTTGTGTGTGAAATTACCTCCATTTTCTGTTAATAACACCTTTGCCTTGGTGATTTAGTGAATTCACCTTGGTCTGTAATGGCTGTGTGGTTAATTGACCGAGGCAGATGTTAGAAGGGAGATCAAAATGTTCAGACCATGGCGGAGCCCCAGCACAGCTGAATCAAGCCGTTAATTTTCAGATTTTACATCAATGCTGCGCACATATTCATTAGAATATTGCAATTATGTCATCTGAGCAGCCCATTGTAGCGACAGACTGAGAGGCAGTGTAACGACACAATAAGGTAATGTAGCATGGCATGTTTTGAAGGTGTCTAAACCTCGAATCACTCACGTAGGAGACTCTGAACGAGAAGCACTTTTATGGGTGTACATACTGGAAAATGCTTGTTTTTCCACAAGCCCCAACGTCATCGGGGCCAAAACTTGAAAAAAGCCAAGTAGCCATTTTAGCAAAGGAAGTGATGCGAGGGCTGTGCAATCCTGGCCCACCGCAGTTTGGGCAAACGTTTCGGGTGGCGAAATGTCAGGATACTATAAAACACAACAAAGTATTAGAGGTATGTGTGCATCACCACAAGCCAAACATTCCGTGTAATTAATGCGCCCGTGATTACAGAAGTACTGCAGGAAGCAATTTAGTGTCAGCGCGCTTTTCTCTCTCCCTTCCTCCCCCCACCACCCCCCACGTTCCTTTGGGGCCGTTCTAATTTAAGATGGAGAACTGTGAGGAGTTGATTTTTGGAGGGGAGGAAAAAAAAAAAATCAGCCCTCCTTCGTAGACGGAGCAATCTATTTTGGTCAGGCTGAAAGATGATCTTCTGAATCAGCATGATAAACCCCCTTCCCTGGGGTTTCATGTTTTATTAGCTCATCTGTGGGTGGCAGCGATGCAGATGCTTTAGATCTACTGTACCGCTGATCGAATACAGAACACGCAAAGCGATTCTTATTTTACAGTTGGGAAGTGGCTCTCAAGTGCCTATGAAATAAAAGCCTGCCCTGGGATCAGGGCTTATCGCGCTTTATGCCTCATTAATGAAATGAAATATTCTCCGGTGAGGATTGTGTGGCTTGGCGCGTGTGGTCCCAGACTGCTTATTAAATGACAATAACAAGCACTCGCAGCGATCCATATTCAAAGTATTAACATAAGCCCCATCGATGGAGTAGGTGGTGGATCGAGTGGCGCGCAGACTCTGGACCGGGAATCTGTCACGGGGCTCTGTCGGAACGTCTTGCCCCTTGACCACATTCGTCATGTGCTTGTTACTGTATCTAAGTATAACTGACAGCTTAAGCAATCAACACCAGACGCTTGCTTCAGAACGGGCCTAACCTGAGGTCATATCTCAGTAGTAAGCTCAAATGATTTAGGAGTTTACACTGTTGGAAGCGAGAAGATCTGTGACGTTATGCAGAATTCCACAAGCAGAAACGGGGAGGTGGCCTCTGCATATCCCACAGGCTGCCCTGCCCCTGGATTCTCCATTCACCGACACTTCCCATTTAGTCTCAATGACAAACCCTGACTGATAGGCCAGCTCTAATGACGTCCTCCACATTGTAGCGAGAAAACACACGGAAGGCCGCGCTCCTCCAGCTTAAACTGGAAGGACGAAGAGAAGTGGGAGCACAATAGCTTAAACCAATAAAAAGGATTGCTTAGCTCTGATCCTTGAGTAACTTAACAATGGTCCCTTTGTGAGGGGCAGCACTTGGCTCCCGGGCAGCTGTTTTTCCACTCAATATCGATCTAACCCAACCACCCCCACCCACCACCACCACCACCACCACCAAAAAAAACTGGAATGACGCAAGATAAAAAAAGCACCTGTGCAGTGGAATATAGGACGCGAGGTCAATGCTAAGAAAAGTCGTAGCGCATCTTTTGTGTCTGCAAAATAGATCCCATACAAAAATGTTTTTTTTAAGTGTTTTGAGCTCGAAAGAAGAAGAGAGGAGATAAGAGAGCTACATCACGACTACATCAACAACCAAAGACAGACTCGGAGCACTAATGCGGGGGCAGATCAATGCTCAACCTGCTCTGCCATAGCTTAAGTGCCTTTGAATGATGACTAAGAGGCCATTCCACACGTCACACATCTCACAAACACATTTCCACAGTATGGACGTGGTGTCAGCTGACTCACAGAGATGACTCTGAAGAACAGTCATGCTAACAGAGACTTAGAGGTCTAATTTTATTAGGGTGTACTGGTAGGGAAATTCTGGACCAGTGCGATGACTAATAATTAGTACCTTTTTGTGGCAAAAACTGATATTAATGAAAAATAATTTTCACCTTTGTGAAGCGAGAATAAGACAAGTTGAAATTCTAAATATGAATCACTGGTTAGTTTGACATGACATACAGTTTCCCAGAGAATTACTATAAACTTTTTAACATTATTTTGTGTAAATCCTTTCCATTATTTAGCTGGCGCACTCATGTATAGCCATTCACATTAAAAAGTGAACGTGAAATGTCAAGGCTTTTATTGTGGTGTCCTCATGCTGCACATAGTTGGGGAATGGAATCAAAACGGTTGTGTTATCCACTATGCTGTCTATTTATGTGAGAGGACTGCTACCTGACTCAATTCCACTATTCAGTGATTTTCAGGTAGATTTTGGACAGTCTCACCCTCTCTCACACGTTTTCTTCCAGGTAATGTTAGTCCCTGTTTAGAAGAGTGCAGGAGTATCAGCAGCAGGTGAATATACCCCTAAGAGAATCAGTGATAAGTATTTGTAACGGATCTTTCCCTCGTTTATTAAGTTTCCCTGAAGTGTGTGTAGCATTTTTGAGAGTAGAAGCACCAGAGAGAGATCAAGGATAGCTCACCTTTATAAGATAGGCTGGATGCCAAAAAAAAAACTATGTAAAACAATATCTATGATAATAAATCTCTCTTAGTGTGTGCAAGCATTTTTCAAGCCTAGAAGCCATGACTATAGGTATGGGTTTCAATTTCATGCTTGTACAGAGTGAGTGTGAGTTTTTCCACTAGGCCATTTATTTGTGTGAATTATTTTAAAAAAGAAAACTTCATACATGCCCAAGCTAAAAAATAAACCACTAAATGATCAGCTATAATTACAGAAATATAAGTACATTAATTTGAGTAAATATCAACCACTGAAACACTGTGCATCCCTTTCATTTTATGGAGATAACACCCACTATTAATACATACTACACTTTCATTAATACATAGTTAGCAGTCGGTTTACAACTGTGGCCCTCGGGCATATCTGGTTTTTTTTTTAATTTGTTTTCTTTTTTTATCAATACAAAATATAATATGAACCAGGTGCAAGTTTATTTACATAAAAAATAAGTTTCACAGTTGAACTTCCAAGAAGTTCCAATACTTCGTGTGACTCTGACCAAAAGTTGTTTATTCACTTTTGAGCTTTGAGTTGGAAAATGTCTTGCCAAACCCTTTCATTATAAATAACTTGTGTAACTTGTTTAACTGGCAGTTTTTTTTTTTAACTTCATTGAGACCCAAGTATTTAATAGATAAGCTCTGGAGAAACATGAGGTTCGAAAAATAATGAGTAAAAACTGTGACCAGTTCATGTACTTCAGTGAACTGGTCACAGTTTTTACCAACACATGTGAATTCCTTCAAAATTTGGTCACACAAATCAAAAGCCGAGTGTTTTTTAAATGAATCCAGATGAGCAGATGAAGTCCCATGCAACTTTCGTGACTGAATGTATAAAGTCTTGTAACTGGATGAGGGGCTTTAAATATGTTTAAGAAATACAAAATCCATCTTAAGATTCTGGATTTGCGTTCCATTTCCTACAGCATGTTGCTTTAAAAGTAGTGTGACGGCACAGGGGCAGGCTCTACCAGGACTGTACTTTCACCTGAGCACATGATTTTTATGGCACTCCCCCACCCCCGTCTCTTGCCCCCCCCCCTCAAACCTCATCATACAGATGCACACATGCACACACTCCCTCCCCCACTCTGCTGCATTCAGTGTGTGGGTGAAAGGTCACAGTAAAGTAGCATTCCACAGAGTCTGCAGCACACAGCGCTGTGAAAAGAGGAGGGAAAAAGGGTTTCATGTCTCTAATCCCGCAGTCTGGAGGATTTGTAAGGACAGACCAAACCATTCCCTGAGGAGAAAAAAAAAAAACAACTAAGGATAGGAGCTCGCCCGTGGCTCCCACGGTGTATTTGGAAGTGTGTGTGGAAGTGTGTGTGGTCAGACTCATGAACCAGATGATATCACGCTTGAATATAGAATATGCGTCTGCATAGTACAACTGTACAGTGGGGGTGGTTTTTCTTGCCAGTTTGTGAATTAAAACCTCTTAAACTGCTTAAACTTCTCAGATCTTTGATCTAGATTCCCAGGCACAGTAGCACTTTCTCATGAGAGGAGTACAGGCCTTGGAAGAAAGGGGCTCTTTCATGGCTCTGGGCTGTTTGAGAGGGCCACTGCATTGGTTGGCGCTCACTGTCTTATCCTTACAATTGGCCTGACACTGAATACTCCGAGAGGTCACTCCTAGTGTCAGTCCAACACAATGCGCAACACAAACACAATTCTCTCCATTTGTCCATAAAGCTCTTGCTCCTTCTCAGGGTCGGTGAGTAATCGCTCATCTGTAGGGACAAATCCAGCATATTAAGTAGACGTGTTCAACTCAAAGTGGTCATTTACCACTCAACCAGGAGGTAACACATCGCATTAGGATCGACACAATCCTCGCGCTAGATAAGATGCCTTACAGATGAGGGGCTGGTATAACGTGTCCTTAACTTTGCTGACACTTCACTGTCAGCTTCCACATTTCCTGCGAGGAAAGAACACGAGTCTGATATTTATACACACCAGTGTACCAAAGTTTCTAAGCACTAGACTCAGCCTCCTCAGCACTTTGCGCCTTTCCCTTCAGTTGCGACTACCTTGGATGACCCATAGCTTTCATTTCGGTAACACAACTCCCTGCATCCCGATACCTGGGACGACACTGTCCTTTGTGTCTGGCACAATTAATTACTTGCTTTTCAATGACAGTCCGTTTGGGGAAAGAGATGGAGGTGAGCTTTGTGAAAAGGTATCTGTGTCTGCCGACATCTCGGCAACAGCGGCAGAGAGCATCTCCAGGAGACAGCTGATGGGCCCGATCGCATTTCACTGACAAACTCAATTGCGCTTGAAGTGAGAGCCAGTGAAAGTCAATATGCCACATGGCCCCTGCGCTCGTTGCGTCCATCCGCAGTGACCAGATATCTAGCCACACTGATGCCACTCATTTATTCATTATATTTCCAATGTGTCCCAACATGCAGGTTCAGGTTCCCAAGTGAAAAGCCACTCAAGTGTACTGTAAAACTATTTTACGGCTTATAAAATGGGTGGCCCGGAATCACCGGTAGTCCCTGAACTATAATGAGCATAATGCTGGAACACAGATTAGCCATGCCATGTCCAGAATACCCTATAATGACGATCACTTTACTTTCTATTGGCTGCTGTCCACAAAAAAGGGAAGGATAGCCCTCAACCACTAGTTGTTCTTTGGTGACCTCTCTTCATAGATGTGAGGTTTCACAGAGCTTCATAAACTTTAACCGCCAAGCACACCAGAGGCTGTCTGAAATCGCTAGCCCCCCCTTTCACCAACCTAATTCTAAAGGGCCTTGCAGGAAAGGCTGTGGTTAGCAGAAACAGCTGCCCTCCAGGCAGCGCCACAAGCAGGAAGCACATTTACACAACATGCAGAGCTTTGCCACTTACTGGGAAGCCAATTAACAAGCGCCCGAGTCCCATCGTGAACATTCGCCTCCACCTGACAAGCGATGTGGAGGAGTTTCTCTGCAGAGGCGCTGCACCATTCCAGCCACTCATTCCATCTTAGCAGCTACAGTTACCGCTGTGACTTTTCACCAGAAAGTAGTAAAGATATGTTGCCCTTCTGTTTCAGAAATCACCAGATTTCAGCCCGCTGGAGACTAAGCCTACAAACAGAGCAAGGCCTTGTTACAGATGACTGCCACGACACCAAACTGACAGCGAGCCATTAACTGCGAAAGGTCACATTTGTGAGACGACCCTGAGATACTGGCACGGTTTTGTTTTTCAAAATCTATCTTGAGAGCCAGGGTGCTGAGCTATGAGCTGCGGTTGCAGTCGACAAGCGGTCAAAGCTCAAATGATAAAGTGAGAATGTTTGGGACATCTGAGAAAGAAAAGTTCCTCAGCAGACTGGGGCTACTGACACCAGGGGACCCTTAAGATATCTCTGAGGAGCCCTTTACAGGATTTCCATAACTGACTCTCTATATCTCTCGTTGGTTCCCAAATCGGACGTCTGTAGTGCATGCTAAGATTGCAGTTGATTTTGTGAGGACCCTTGCTTGACCGGTTCAAGGGGACTTTTGAGCAGCGCTGTTCCCTGACCCCTTTCCACGGGGTGAACTGCCACCACTCAGGCAAAGGTCTCTCAGAGAAAAGTCCAATTTGTGAAGCTTGGTAAGCTGTCCGGCATCAGAAGATTACAGGATTCAAGATGGGATCAAGACTGATGAGGGGGGACTTAAGTCGCCAGCGACACGAAAGTGCGGGTCGAACTTTTATGTGGCGGCTTTGCAGATCTGAAGTGCTCTCTTACACTCAGACTCTCTACCTTCAGTTCAAACAGGAACAGGCCATTTGAGTCATTGATGTAATCATAGCATTCTAGAGCACTAGAGTAAGAAATACTTGTCTTTAAAGGACAGATCACTTAAGACAGCTCTGGCTGATTAAGTTTCCATTATATGGTAGGGCTGCCTCACCTTTTTTCTTGTTTTAACTAAAGTCACGCCTTGTCTGAGCAGAAGCATGGCTTCCTCCGTGGGCTCTAATGAGCCGAACACCATTTCTCATGCTGAGAGAGAAAACAAGAAGCGGTGCGTTCTGGGTAAAAACATGGCAGATCCACTCCTCCTGCAAACACCAATAATATTACATTCCACGATCCAGCGAACCTCCCACATTCCTCAGGCATCTCTCTGGTACCAAAACTGTAATTTGACATCTGTGCAGTATTAACTGAGACTCTGGCCAAACAGGCTTTTTTGCTCCACAGAGCACGGATAATAAACAAGGTAGCACACTAGGTTGGCACACTGCGGGCTCCTTCTGAGCCCTAATACACCTCGGAGGCCATAGTAAACTAACAGTTCAATGGAAGTCATTGTGCGGTGTACAATACAGTGGGTGCTCAGGTATGTCAGCCTCCTTCACGGAGACATCAGAAGATATTAAGGGCATTTCGAGCTGAGCTTGAGTGGATGGAAGGTGAGCACCTATCCCAGTCCTCGTTTAACGGGATATGGCACGCTCACTTGAGCTCCTCATGGGCAGTATTAACACATCAAGTGGTGTTTGAGCCGCCTGCAATGTATCTGACTTCACCATAGTCCTTTTAAACTTCGAGTCCCAGGTGCCCATGAAAAAAGGTCTACCGTTTAACCACCTAAAAGGTATACTAAACCACTTTACATATTTCAGGCACTTAAAAAGGCATCAGCTTCAGTAAAAGAATAAATGAAGCAGAGTAGCCATGAAGTTACACATGTAAGAGCTCTATATATCATTATACTCCATGATTAACTGTCTATAGGATTTCTACACAGGCTTTCATGGCATTCTTTGCAGACTGGAGGGAAGTGAAAGAGCTGTTCTTAGTGGAAACATCTATCTGTCACGCTAACACAGAATACACAAAACGAGTAATAAATTGCTTTATAACATGTCACATCATATCTAGCATGTTGTGGATATTGTCAGTGCTAACTGCATGTTTTATCTCGAGGACAGCATGATTAGTGCTGTTTCACTGTATTTACTGCTGTAACATTTCTCCTCCAAATGTTTGTTGTCACAGCAAAAAAAGAAACCCCAAAACAAAACAGAAAACACCCATCAAGCCCAAACCCCATTCGATAAAATAAACAGTGTGAAATAGAGTGAACTTTCTGCTCTTTTCATTTGGTAGCAGCCTTCAGTGCTCCTATGCATGTGTGAAAGAGTGTGTGAGATTATAAGGCAGTGTTCACTGCTGTGTGCTGCAGATCATCCATGTTACAGTAACATCACCCACCATCAACGATGCTACAACACGAACTGTGATACAGATCCACAAGACTTTATTAACACACACAACAGCACGCGGTACCCTAACAGCACACTAACCTCCAGTCAGTGCTCTGTGCAACATGCAGAAGGTACTAGAACTACGCCACCATCGATTTGTTAATCATTATCACACAACATTGGTCTTTGTGATACTGACAGAAGACTCCAATATGCAAGTAAGCTTCTAGACAATCAGTGTTTTGGACAGGGTGACCAAACCCACTGGGTAGTTCTGATTACTCAAGGCATTCATGAAATCTGGCAAAAGTAAAAACACTTTGTCCAATTTTTAACCACAAAAGACTCTAATGCAGCAATTCGTTTGTAAAAGGACACATTATTTCATTTTGGCATGAAATTCGTAAGGGTTTGTGTCCCCAGAGCATTCATAATTTATCATAATTCTGTTATAACTTAGCATTAAGTAGACTGTTTTGGTTACTGTGATTTTAAGCTTGACACATGTAAATGATCTCTTTTCTGATTGGCTGCCCTGTTTCGAAGTTCATTCAAAAAGCAGCACAACGCAAATGTTTTTGTGACATCACAAAAACTGGTTTGAAAACAGGCTGCTTTTAGCAGTTTAGTTTCAATATATGGACTGAGTGGAGGAGTATACACTTTTGAAACTTTTTGAAGCTTTTTTATTTCAGGACAGTGATGATATACAGAAATTTGTCTATATTATGGTGCTCTAGTATATCACTGTATCACTACATGTACTGCCATGTGTATTTTCATGATATATTGCAGCATGGGTATTTTAAATACGACCCTAACCAGTACATGCATTTTTTTCAGGCTTAAACAATGAATGCAGTGTTCCAGACTGCCAGTTCACAGTCTCTGCACTTCATTATCATTCAGAATCAGGTCGGGGAGCACTTATAGATCTATAGATGATAATCACGAACAGATAAGTAGATTTATTTTTTCTATGGGTGAGAACTTTATGATCTGATCCGCTATCCAAAACCCCAGTCCTGGTTTAACTTCTCCTGCTTAATTACAGTTTAGCAAACCCTAAGCCAATGTTGAATAATGCAGAATATAATCAAAACTGCAGCTCTTACACAATCCCAATTTTGATCAAAATGATGGGTCGTTTTGATCTATGATCAAAGCCCTTTTCCACTGCATTTAATCGAGAGGGTAAAACGCTACAACAACAACAAAAAAAAACAACGCAGGTTCAGGGGAGCCCATCTGTAGAATTTTAGCCTCTGAGAACATGAAACGCCCTGAGATCCTGAGACACTGGCTTAAATATTCTAAAAATAATCTGGACTACATGGAAAAAAGGAGCGGAGCGCATCGAGCAGAAAACCATGTTTTATCCAAGACTTGAATTATTGATGCAGTGGAAACGTGATGCTCATTCTGATGATATTTCTTTGCTTTCTGCCTAGTAAAAATGGTGGCCTTGTGAACTGCTGCCAAAGACTTAAAGTTTGTTTATAATTTCAGAAGAAAATATGTATACAGTCTTTCCACAGCGCTGGCATACACACAACCGAGGGCCTGTGTATATGCCATCTGAGGCCTTCAGGCATAGTACTGTATACAGATGAGAGTAAATGATGTTCTATGTGTTTTGTGTGTGTGTGTGTGTGTGTGTGTGTGTGTGTGTGTGTGTGTGTGTGTGTGTGTGTGTGTGTGTGTGT
>JBBJLR010000042.1:6940921-6956790 GCA_037577145.1 Brachypetersius gabonensis | reverse complement strand
TGTGCGCGTCACAACACACACACGCACACACACACAAACACACATATACACATGCACACACACACACACACACACACACACACACACACACACACACACACACACACACACACACGCAGTCATGCACGCACACATGTGAACACCACTTCCAGTCTTCTGTAATGTTGCAAATCATCTAATAAACTGCTCATTGCTGATAAGTTACTTATTACTGTGATTTCCAGTTTTGAGCAGATCAGAATGAATGGGCTCAAAAATGTACAAATTTTGTTTAAAAAACATTTGCAGCACAGCATGCAAAACAGGGATAAACAGAGAAATCAACAGGATGTCTAGGTGTGATCAGTGGTTTCCACAGAAGGTGGCCCACAGAGCCCCTCTGACTCAGGGTGGAGTTTGTGTTGGGAGAGGGTATTGGTTCACTATGTTGACGTTTTAGGTTTTTTTTGTTTTGTTTTTTTTTCATTTTCCATACAGTGTGATACCCAACTCATAACCATGAAGTGTCACATTTTGTGTTGGTGAACAGAGCCTCTACATACAAAAATATAAAGGAAATAATTTTTTCATCTTCGAATGTATTTGTGGAGCCTGCAGCTTTCGAGGAGGATGTAGATCTCATGCTGTTGTTGATTAGTCTGCCCTGGATAGACAGACAGAGACATATTTAAACATTAAAAAAGAAAAAAGAAATATCAAAGCCTGCAGTGAACTGAAATGTGGCCCAACTGAGTGTTAGCTGGGCTCCCACCAACACGCCTGCTCCCATTCTCAGGCATTTGGGCTGCACATCTCTAGTAGAGCACATAAACATTTTTCGTCTCTTTGTTTATTGATTGATTTATTTGCTAGCTTCTGTAGCAGCTATATGCCCAAAATCCTGTTGGACTGTGTTGATTTTGAACATTCAACAGTGAGTCCCACTTGAAATGGACAATAGTGACCTCTGCAGGGAGGAGAACTCACATTCACAAATGAAATACACTATTTGGACAAAAGTATTGGGTCGCCTTATCCTGCATGACCTCTAAAATGCTCTACAGAATGAATGGGCACGATTTCCCACAAAACACTCCAAAACCTTGCGGAAAGCCTTCCAAGAAGAGTGGAAGCTGTTATAGTTGCAGAAAGAAGGACCGACCACACATTAAAGTCTATGTATTTGAATGTAATGTCATTAAAGTACCTGCTAGAGTAATGTCAAGCCGTCCCAATACTTTTGTTCATTTAGTGTTAGTAATAGGTAACATCATGTCTACAGATCGGGAGTTTTGATGTGTGTGAACGTCCTAGGAACGTTCCTGGGACTTTTGTTTCCGACCGGATGTATTTACAGCCCTTTAACTGAGCAGCAGCCTCGAGTTACACAAAGGCAACATGGCTTTGGATGTGAAGTCTAGAGCAAAACGATACGAAAAACTGGACTTTCTTGGAGAGGGTCAGGTAAAGCACAGCTTTAAACGCGCTCAAGTAACCAACTGAAAATCTTTGTTCAGCTTTAACAGGGAAATTGAGGAAAAGACCCTGCTAGCTTAGCCACGTAGCCTCCAGTTTGTCAACACTGGGAGTTTAAATGTACAGACTGCAGCAGCTGAGACAGTCCTGAGAAACTAGTGCTTATATTTAAATTTTTTTACTCTTTTGGTATGTCAGTAAGTCCACACAATAACAGTTTGTTCTGTCATTTTCTCAAAACAAAAGTCCAACATTAGAACAAGATTAAAGGGCAAATACTAGCCATGCACAGTGAATTGTGTTCTTGTATGAAGAAAAGTTTCTTGTTCTCATGCACTTGAGCTTCAAACAGCTAATTTATATTCCGGAGTAGATAAGATAACGCTTTATTATATAATGCATCATTATATATGTGCCCGTATATGTATGTAAATAAATATAAATGTATTTATACAGTAGACTCTCGCTTAACGTGGGGTTTACGTTCCAACAGCAGCCGCGTATGGTGAAAAACCGCGATGTAGTAAAAATGTCTACAAACGCTTGTTTTTATAGTATAAACCCTAATTATGTTCCCAAAACGCTTTAATTTCATTTTAAACTCGTTACAAAATGTAAAATACAGATATTACCGTTATATAGAATGCACTGTACTTCATGTGCGTTTTCTTTGTTATAAGCAAAGAAATGACAAATTAATTTACTGTAAAAAAATAAAGGACTTTAAGAAGAACAAAACGACAAACATGAGAACACTCCAGAAGCTGGTCTACAGCTGCCACAGTTGAATCACAGGGCAGCAGCCGATTAGCAGCAAGGATAAATAAGTAAAGTTTTCGGATTGGCTACTTTCAAACCTCCCGCCTCGAGTACAGCAGTATTTTACCATCCCAAGACGTGATAATTATACTTTAAATACACCTGAATGTACATTAATGTTTGTTATAAACGTAGGGAATTATATTTTTCTGAATAATTTAGCACAACAATGCATGAAAACTTGCCACGAAAATAGCTGTGTCGCCTGGGCCTCGTCCGACAAGCCCGCTCGTCCTCGTGCTGGGTTCTTTATAACCGAGAACGAAGGACGCCACGGACAAGGCCCGGACGTCACAAAAGACTACAGTAGTTTAGAGTGTGATTGGATCAAAAGTTAAAGATTCAGTATTGCCTCATTGAAACTAATACCTTTAAAGGGACGTTCTGCTTCAAAATCTCTGGAAAAATTCATAAGATGTAAACAGTCATTCTAAGCACTTTAGTGTGAAACGTTCAGTTGTTGAGAAACTTGCACAGTCAGGACTTTTCAAAGAGTTGTGGTGATGAGAGCCAGATGTCTGTAGCGTTTTATGTTCCTAAATGCCTCACAGTAAGTCATTATATAGAATGGTTGTTTACACACTGCCTGATGCCTGAGGCATTGTTTTATGATAGGCCAAAACCTTCTCAGAACTAAAATTCGTGGTGAAGTAGTGTGTGCAGATGCCAAAAGTTAAATGTTGCCATTAAAAAAAAAAAATGTCGACATTACATTTTCACTGTCTGCATAATACATGATTTCAAAACAGTCTTCTTGTGTTGTTCCGTGGTCCTGGAGGAACGTTGTTTTGTTTCACTGTGTCCAGTGTGTATGGCTGAAATGATTATAAACTTGGCCCACTCTGAATAATCAATAATCTCAGTGACTGAATTATGCAGAAATCTAGAAATTTCCTTTAATATCCCACCATGTATACTTTTTTCCTTCTTTAATTGAGTTTGCAGTAGTCACACTACCAGTCAAAAGTTTAAACACACCTTCTCGTTCAATAATTTCCTTTATTTTTATTATGGACTACTTTGTAGTTTAATATTAAGAACATCACCTATTGCTCTGATGACAGCTTTGCAGCTTTTTCAATCCGATTCATGAGGAATTTACCTGGAATGGTATTTAATTAACAGGTGTTCATTAGTGGAATTTCTTAATGTGTTTGGGATCATCAGTTGTGATGGTTGGGTTGGTCCACCGTTATTAATTCTATTCCACTACAGTTCTACTTGCACATTATGGCAAGAACCACTTAACTAAGTAAAAAGAAAACAGTCCATTGTTACCTTATTGTTTACTGCATAATTTCATGTTCCTTCATCATTTAGTCTGTTTTCAATATTAATTTACAATATAGAAAATAATAAAAACAAAGAAAAAACACTGAATGAGTAGGTGTGTCCAAACTTTTGACTGGTAGTGTATATATATATATTTGTTTGTCTGAATTTAAAATTGGAAATATCTGTAGTTTTTGGTGCTTCATTTGTCAAATTAAATAGTAGTACACAACACTGAAGTATGTTCGTTATTTGGTTTGCCAGCATACAAAAAAATTCATCTTTCAGTGTACAGACTATAATCACTGTGGCAGTATACAGGGGGGCAGCTACAGTGTATTTAATAAGGGAATTGTATCATGATTGTGTTATGTTTTAGAGCAGTTTTATTTGGACTGACTTCATACACCCTCTGTTGAAAATAGCTAAGTTATGAAATAGTTATCCTCCTTTGCCAAGGGGAAGCGAAAGTACTGTACATTTACAACCCATTCAAGTTACACAGTGGAAACTTAAGGACCATTTAAGTACGTTCATGTTGTTTCATGAGGAACTAAAATTGACCTGGATGCTACAGTGTAGAATAACTTTCCAAAATGTGGTTTTAACATTCATAGCAGCATTGTTGTACTTTATTGGCCGAGTTTCTGCCAGCTCTGGTAGATTTGTATAACCTGAATAGCATCTGATTTTATCAGCCCTTTTCAGTACAGTGTATTTTGTTGGCTTGATTTATTTTTGTTAGTATTTAATTGCAGCAGATGGTATTAGTGGTAGATGGTTTTAGACCATAATTTACTCTTCTAGTGACTCCGTACATACTCTGTTGTAAAATAGTTATGGAAAGTGAAACCTATGGGAACATAAATGTGTTGTACACTTAAAACTCATTTAAGGTGCACAATAAATAGTTATGAAAAGTGAAAGCTATCCATTTTTTACTGTGGAAAAGTGAATGTACTGTACATTCTAAATTTTAGGTGCGCAGGTGAAACTTATGGACCGTTTGAGGGAGTTAAAAATGACCTGAATGAAACAGTGTAGCATAACTTTCTTGAATGTGGTTTTGACATTCAGAGCAGCATTGTTGTATTTTTATGAACCTTTACTCTTACAACTACTGTATCAGTAGCTTGCTGCTTTCAAGTCATTCATAACTAGCAGAAATGTGGTCTCTGTACAGAACCTACCAACACGGTGATGCCTTTCATTTAGTGATGCTCCGATCGATCGGCCGAAGATCGGTATCGCCCGATAATCACATTTTGTGACTCGATCGGTGCTCATTAAACTTGCCCGGTCTTAGGAACTGATCACAAGTGATTACGTCAATGCGTGAGGGCGTACACGACGACTGGGGGCGAAAATGTTTTGGCAGTCATGTCATCGCCGGTGTGGAATAAATACGACGTTTCGAGAAACAATTAAAAATTTGCTATTTGCCGTTTGTTCCAAAGAAATCTCACGTGGAGGCGCATTGTCAAACATTTAATAGAACATTTAATTCAGTATTACTTTATCTGAAAAAAAAGTTAATGGTGATCAGAGAACTTACGTATCAGTTATATAAACTTGAAGCATCAGAATCGGCATTGGTATCGGCCGATCACCATGACAACAAATCGGTACTTGGTATCGGTGGCAAAAATCCTGATCGGAGCATCCCTTCTTTTTTCTTTAAGAAAAAAAGATTTTGTTTCTTATTCCAGCACATTTTCATTGCATTTAGTGTTATTCTGTGTTTTTGTTGCAGTTTGCCACGGTTTACAAAGCAAAAGACAAAACTACCAACACCATTGTCGCAATTAAAAAGGTAACAGACACTGATATCACTGATGTTATACTTAATAATAAGGTTGTCTGCAGACAAGGAAGCTATTGAAATACTGATATTTCAGAATTATCACTCTACCTTCTTTATACACCCGTAATCTTAAGTGATGTATTTTACTCTTGGTTTTGTTAACAGATCAAAGTTGGACACAGAACGGAGGCGAAAGATGGTACATTGCTGCTCATACTTAAATGATTTGTTTGTGATCTTTAATGTGTTTTTTCTCACAGCCGATTCTCCTCTTGGTTTTCAGGGATTAACAGAACAGCTCTTCGAGAGATTAAACTGTTGCAAGAGCTTCACCATCCAAACATTATTGGAGTAAGTCATGCAAACGAGAACCATAGTAACAGTGTTTGTCATACAGAGCCAAGCATTTGCATCTACTGCGTGTGAGATAAGAATCGCAGCACTTCCACTTGAGCCTTAAGGTTAATCGTCTTTTTTTTTATAATTTTTTTTTAATGCTCCTGAAGCTCCTTGATGCATTCGGACACAAATCCAACATCAGCCTCGTGTTTGACTTCATGGAGACGGATCTCGAGGTAAACAAGGGAGAGGATTTGCCAGTATTTGCATGTCAACTACTTATGGGCCCTAAACGTCTCTGTGTGCTTTTGCCATATTACTTAAAACCCGGACCCTCTAGACTTTGCATTCAGCTCAAGCCTTAATTGGATTTCAGCAGCAAAAAAGCAAAAGCATAGTGGAGAAAAGGCAGATGGCCTCTTTGCTAATGGTACTTTAAAAATCAATAAAGCCTCTTTTATTGCTTTAGCCAAACAGCTATTATGAAATTAGAGGGCAGATGCCAATAGCAGGCAAATGATTTTATGATGATGAGACGTGATGGCAAAACATAGCACGTGTTTATTTTTAACCTGTTTGTGGAACACCAGCGATTGTGTGCCGAGGGTCATTTTTCTGTTACTAAGTTCTAGTAAAAGGAAGGATTTATTATAATTGTTGAAATTTTAACTGCTTTATGAACTGACATATTAATAATGTAGTGGTGGTCTGTAGTGATGTGTTGTCTGACCATTTTCAAAACAAAAGTCCCCCCCTCCTTTAGTCACTGTTGCTATGCCTGTCAAAATTTCAACTCTGTGCTCCTGGTAGCATCAGTAAAATTTCAACCGGAGCATTAAGAAACACAACAGTACTGTTGGAAGCAAATGTAGGTATGCATGTTATAGAGGAGAAACATTTTATTATTGCAAATTAAGATATAAACTGTCAATTTAAAGCAATAAGATGATTATGGGAGCTATGTATATGATGCAAACCAGAGAAATCTTTTAGCTACTCGACTTCAGGTTTTAATCAGACCAGAAGTCAGATGGTATTACAAAATTTATGCTTATTCGTGAGTGTTAATGTTTTCCAGCCTCATTTGTAAAAAAATGGTGGTTAGTTTTTTTTTTTTCTTTTTCAGGTGATCATAAAGGACACTAGTCTTGTACTGACGCCAGCCAACATTAAGGCGTACATCCTGATGACCTTGCAGGGCTTGGAATACATGCACAGTTACTGGATCCTGCACAGGGTCAGTAGAGAAAAGTGCATTTTACAAAAGAACGTTAAGGGTTTCCAGTTTCTTAGTCCTAAAATGTGATTTGCCTTTATCCCTGAAATGAACTTAATTAATATCTAAGGAACCAGCGCTTAGTCTTTCTGTGTTTGAATGTAATAAGGTTCATTATTTCTTCTTATCTCTTCTAGGATTTAAAGCCCAATAACTTGCTACTAGATGAAAATGGTGTTCTGAAGCTTGCTGATTTTGGTTTGGCGAAAGCTTTTGGGAGTCCTAATAGAGTGTATACACATCAAGTAGTGACCAGGTGTGTACTGTATTTATTTCTTGTCCATGGTTTTGGAATGGGATGTCCAATAAGCTCATATACACATAACAGCTGACTGACAGCTGATGATCTCCTTATATCTGTCAAGGGGTGGGAGATATAAGGCAGCAGATGAACTGTCACTTCTTGAAGTTGATATGTTGGAAGCAGGTATAATTGGCAAGTGTAAGGATCTGTGTGACCCTGACACATGTCGGATTGTTATGGCTTGATGACTGGGCCAAAATGGCAGGTCTTGTAGGGTGTACACAATATTTGGTGGTTTGAATGTTAGGACTGATCTGTGTAGGTGTGATGGTCAGGTGTCTGTATTCTTTTGTGAATTCTGCTCATGGAAAAACTTGTTTCAGATGGTACCGGGCCCCTGAGCTGCTCTTTGGGGCTAGGATGTATGGGGTGGGTGTGGACATGTGGGCGGTGGGCTGCATCCTCGCAGAACTCCTCCTCAGAGTAAGAAAAATGGCTTTTATAGATGTTCTTGTTTAAGAATGTAATGTAAATGCCTATTCCAGACTTTTGTTCTGTGTTCCAAATCAATGTATTACTATACAAGGTCCCTTTTTTGGCTGGAGACTCTGACCTGGATCAGCTGACGAAGATATTTGAAGCTTTGGGAACTCCAACAGAAGACACATGGCCTGTAAGTGATGTATTTTTGGTTGTTGTTGTTATGTAATTGTTTCTCTGTGAAGTGTGTTTACATTATTAATCTCTGATACAAACTAACCGCTTCAATGTTTGTTTGTTTTTTTTAAAAAGGGAATGACCAGTCTCCCAGACTATGTCTCATTTAAACCATTTCCGGGCACTCCTTTGGAGCACATTTTCAGCGCCGCTAGTGACGACCTGCTGGAGCTCCTACAAGGCCTGTTCACCTTTAATCCATGCACCCGGACAACGGCCACCAAGGTACCAGGAATGGCCTCTAATAATTCCCAGTGATAAATTAATGCCAGAGATTTTATAGTGGATATCAGTTTTGTTACAGAGATGCAGTCTAAGCTATGTCTAACCTTCTGTATATTTACACATGGTCTTACTCAATGGACATTTAAGGCACTGCAGATGAGATATTTCAGCCAGAGACCTGCACCCACCCCAGGACATCAGCTTCCTAGACCAAACTTTTCAGCTGAAGCTCTGAAAGAAAAGGAAAACCTCACTATTGGCATTAAGAGGAAGCGGGATGTTATTGAGCAAGGTGAGAAAAGCCCGGTCTACACCACAGGAAGAAATACGATATAAGTGTATGCGATTTCAGGAGACAGGGTTGTTTTTTTGGTTTTTTTTATGAGAATATATAGAATTGCCCTTATTATTCACTGATGTACATAATTGTCTGCTGCTGTTGGTGCAATACAGATACCTGGTATAATCTTAAACTTGTTTACAGTATCAAGTTTGTTACTCATTGTTTCGTTTTTGTTTTATTATTCAGGCACACTGAAGAAAAAACTGGTCTTCTAGTTGAGGAGGTTTGGAGAACTTGTCTACCGTCGAGCCACGTGACCACTAGTGCTGCTGGAAACCTCCTCTGACAATAAATACATCGGCCAGCTATTCACTTAACAAAGATTGCGACTGCTGGGACAGACCTATTTATGGTTACTTGATTTGTGAAATATTCAGTTATTTTTTTACATGCTGTAAAGTAATTAAATTATGAGGAACAAAATGCGGTTTCTTGTTTGTGTTGTTTCTGAACGTCAAATTAAATGCTGTACCACACAATCGCAAGGTTATACTCATTTAGATGCTCCAAATCTTGTTTTATTCTGTAAGCAGCTGGTCCCTGGATTGGTCTGCTCTGGTTGCTAAGCAACCAGAATCTGGGGCCTAAACTGCATAGGAATCTATGAGCTGCATTTAATAATCAGTGGTGAAGTGTGGAGTTTATCCTGGTCCTCTCATTCTCCCCCACTCTCTCTCTCTCAGTTACATAAAACAACAAATTTGCTCTTTCTGTGTTTACGTTTTTGTAAAGTAGACTTGCAGAATCTAGATACTTGCCAAAATTATGACCCCATTTCGAGGAACGTCCAGTTTTGCCTGAAAATTCAAAAGCTGAAATAAATTTTTTCACAAGCTGTCTAGCTAGCTCTGTCCCTTGCTGCCAGTCAACAGAAATATTTCCCATGGTGATTCATTAGTTGGCACTTGAGCCCTGAGGGAGGTGCTGTTGTCACACACCACTCACCACCTCATCTTAGAGCTTCATAGGACTCAGCTGCGGAGGGTGTTTGGGGGGGGATGATAGATGGAAGTTTGCCTGGTTTTCTGCCATGACAACCTGGAGTGCATGCTGCTCCAAATACGGAAAGGGTTGCAAGTTTTATGGGCGAGGAGGGCCGCGCTCCACTTTAGCCTGAAGCACTACTGCAATAGACGCTTCTGTTAAATCGTTGTGCCTTCTGGCACTTCATTAAAGAAGTGTGACTATTAGGTTGAAAACCTGCCATCAATCGTTGTATTATCTGATATGCTCATGGGTATAACTTTTGCTAAATGCAATCAGGATAATGACATTTCCACACATTTCATAAAACATTTGTAGTGTTGACTTCTCTAACTTAGTCCAGAAAAGGATATGTAGCAATACAACTGAATTCCCCCAGTTAATTCAGCCAATACTATTCTGCACATATATATAACTATGCTATAGGTATATATATATATGATGTAGAATTTTAATAAATACTGATCTTTATAGCACTATGGAAATATTCTAGTGTCTTTTAATAATACTACAGATATTTTTCCGGGTCAGCGGTGTAGACCGCAACACGTATTTGGGCACTTACGAATAAACGTTTGACAAAGTATTTGTTACATCATGAGATATTAAAATAATTTCTGCACTTTTAAATGAATAAAGGGGGGAAATATGTTTGCACACGAGTTTTAGAACAAGTTCTGCTTGTTTTGTTATTGTGTCGTTTGACTGTAGTATACTATGGTAATGTGTCTTTTAGGTAGTATGCTACACTTTCCTAAGAGACAGTGCCACACTACTACAGAAGATACTGTTGTAGACTACAGTTTACTATAGAAGACACTGCAGTGTACTACACTTTGCTATAGAAGACAATGTAGTGTACTACAACGAAGGACGACACTGTAGTCCACTTTATTATACTACACAAATACTATAGTTTACTACACTTTAATGTGGAAAAACATTGTAGTTAAACTCTAGTTTAACACTAGTATTTCATGGTGTACGCTGCTTAAAATGGGTAAAAACAAAACTCAGTACTGGTGTCCTATAGTGTCAAAGATATGCAGCAGGGATCCACTATGTGGACAAAAGTATTGGGACCATTGCACTCTCAGGGTCAACACTGAATTAAAATGAATATGGAGTTGGTTCCCTCTTTGCGGTTATGACAGCTTCCACTCTTCTTTCCACAAGAGTTTGGAGTGTTTCTGTGGGGATTTGTGCCGATTCCTTCTGTATAGCATTTATGAGGTCAAACACTGATGCTGGACGAGAAGGCCTGGTTCACTATGTCTGTTCTAGTTCATCCCAAAAGTGCTGGATGGGGTTGAGGTCAACCATTTATTTATGGTTCTTGCTTTGTGCACTGGGGTGTATTCCATGAAACAGGATTAAGGGAAAGTCTGGCTTATTTCAAGGAAGATGTAAGGGAAAGAATGCTGTTCATAGACTTCAGTTCAGCATTCAACACCATCATTCCTCAGCATCTGATCGGGAAGCTGAGACTGCTGGGCCTAAACACCTCCCTCTGCAACTGGGTCCTGGACTTCCTGACTGGGAGACCTCAGTCGGTCAGGATTGGGAGCAACATCTCCAGCACCACCACCCTGAACACAGGGGCCCCCCAGGGCTGTGTGCTCAGCCCTCTACTGTTCACGCTGCTGACCCACGACTTCATCAAGTTCGCTGATGACACAACTGTGGTTGGTTTGATCAGTGGGAACGACGAGGCGGCGATCAGAGAGGAGGTGAAACAGCTAACGGACTGGTGCAGAGCCAACAACCTGTCCCTGAACGTGGGGAAAACAAAGGAGATGGTTGTTGACCAGCTCCGTCACCAAGAAGGCCCAGCAGCGTCTCTACTTCCTGCGGAGACCCTGGAGCAACTCGGGGTTAAGGGTCTTGCTCAGGGACCCAGTGGTGGTGCTGGAGGTAGGATTCGAACCTGTGACCTCTTGGTCTGGAGGCAAGTATCCTACCAACTGAGCCACCTCCACCCAATCCTCACCATGTTCTACAGAGAGACCATAGAGAGTATTCTCTGTAGCTGCATCACAGCCTGGTACGGAAACTGCAATGTTTCGGACCGGAAGACCCTACAGAGGGTTGTGAGAACAGCTGAGAAGATCATTGGAGTCTCGCTCCCTTCTGTGACAGACATTAATTTCACACACTGTATCCGCAAAGCCACCAGCGTTGTGGATGACCCCACTCACCCCTCACACACACACACCACACTCACCCCTCACACGCACTCTTCTCCCTCCTCCCGTCTGGTAAAAGGTACCATAGCATACGGGCCTCCACTACTAGAATGGGGAACAGTTTCTTCTCTCAGGCCATCAGACTCCTTAACAAGACTTCAAAAACCAGTTAAAATTTTCATATCACATATTCTGTAAAACACATGACCCTCTCTCTCTGTTTTTCATGCTGCTACAAACTGCACAGTCATATTTATTGGCTTTTTAAATTGCACATATTTATTGATTGATGTCCTACATTCTCTTGCACATTTGCACTCGTGCACATCTCTGCTGCTAAACTACAGTACTGGTCAAATCCTCAATGAAGCCATTCTCCTTTGCACTACACATTGTCTCGTCCTGTCTCGTTTAGTGGTATTGTTGCTCTTGTTCTGTCCTGTTTTGCACTTGCGTTCTGTTCTGTTCTGCTCTTGTGTTGCACCATGGTCCTGGAGGAACGTTGTTTCATTTTTACTATGTACTGTGTATATGGTAGAAATGACAATAAAATCGACTTCACTTGACTGACTTGACTTGAAGTAAGTCAGACTTTCCATTAATCCTGTTTCATGGAATACCCCCCTGGAGCGCACTCCTGCTGGAATAGAAAACGTTCTTCCCCAAACTATGTCCTCAAAGTCCAAAAATGTCAGGGTATGCTGAAGCTTTAAGATTGCCATTCACTGGAAGTATTCAATCATTAAGAGGTGTCCCAATACTTTTGTCCATACAGTGATCGTGTTGTGTTACAGTTTACAGATTCATAAGGGGGCTGTCAGCCACAACAATGACGACAGCGGAAGTGGGACCCAAGGAGATTTTTCTTTGATTTGGGATGAAAAGGGAGAAGTTCAGAGGGAAAATGTGAAGACTGTCCAGACCCAGTGTTGAGGAACTGAATTAGCCTTTATGTAGGACATTTCAGCCTCGACAACAGCATCTTTTGGGCAGTGTGGGCTGTTTTTTTCTCCCTCGCGGTGAGGAACAGCTCGAAGCCAGACAGAGACGAAGCGAGTGGTGTCAGGACAACATCTGGCTCCTACTGGAACTGTGCTATATGTGAAAGGGGCTTTATTTTTTTGGGATCTGATCCGTGATTGTGAAGATGTGCATTCCTTGCTGTGTCTCCCAGGTGAGTGCTCTGCTGTCCTGTCCTGTCTAAGCGGTTTCTGGTTTGGGTTTTGTGGCTGAAATACGTTTCGACGCTCGCTTTATTTAATTATTCTTAATTTTGCCAGTTCTTCTTATCGATAGAGACAGAAAATTTCACCAAAAGACAGGGTAAATGCTCACAGCAACCTTCACATGCTTTCAAAGTTGCCCCCCCCCCGCGCCTCAGCTCCTTTGTTCGTGTCGAGTTGTTGAGTTGTTGTTGGCTAATAGGCTATTGCTACTTAGTATCAGTTTTGCAATAACACAATAGCAGGTTACAGAAACGTAACATTCTTGTTTTGTTTTTGTATTTTATTTTTCATTTTCCACATTGTGACCAGGTAGAGCATCTCCATTACGTCATGTGTAGCAGGACACCTCGATGAGGTGTTTAGACCCAGATATACTGAAATATCTCCTGGTCAAAAACTATGTCCTATGTCTATGTCCATGGGTTTTTCCTCCCTTTAGTCTTTATATTGTTCTCCAAAAGGCTGGTCTGTTGTGTTTCTGAGTAGCTGAATAACATTTTTCTTGTTATTTTCTGAGAATTGTGTTCACAGAGCCTGAGGTGGTGAGGTTTTAAATGTGTACGTATACGTAGAAATACATAATCGTCTAATTTCCTTTCCTTTGTAATCAATTTAGGACTTCAAAAACGACGTCCTGTGTCTGATAATTCAGCTGCTGAAAGGAAAATTCTTTTGATTTTCTCACTGTAGACTAAAATTGACTTGTCTGTTGGGTTTCTTGGTAGCTGAATTATATGTGCTTGTCCATCTTGCAGCTGAGAAATTTGTCCACAGTTCCTTGGATTTTCTCATTCATCTTCAGAACTTACAGCAAGAAGACTACGCTAAGCTCCTCTTTTCTTTTAGAAGTTCCAATACAGTATTGGCACAGCCTTTAGTTCCACAGTTTTCTCCTTCAGAAACCCCCTTCTTTTTTTTTTATTTTGGACCTCCTGAAACAAACACAACCTTAACTTGCATCAGACCGAGTTGTAAAGACATGTGAAGCTTTTCTTTTGAACGTCTCTAATATTCCTCTGATGCTGATGCTGATTTAATGCAAGCCATTTGTTTCTGTCCACTATGGCTGCTCACCAAATGTGTTTAGATTGACCCTATTTAGTCATAGAGGACACCACTGGGAACACAATTAGGGAGCATTTAAGGAGTGGTGGAGATAATCTGGGAAATGCAGAACAATAGATTTGTCAACATAGTGTCCTCCACAGTCTCGGCGTGCTAATTTCTGCCTTGAACGGCCCACATTTTCTGGTAACCCCCTTTTTTGTGTGTTGCGTGGTCCGCGGGTGGTCTTTTCATTTCCTACTTGGATCCATGAGGCTGCTTGTTTGCATAAGATTAGCAGTGGGAAAACAGAAAGAAGGCGGCCTGCGTCTGCTGGGCTGTCTCATTAGCGCTAAGCCTGTCAGGAGTCGTTGGCCCCACAGCCGGCCGAGGTGGAGCGAGATGGCCGTGGACGGCTTGCCGTTGCGTTTTTCTGCGCCTGTTCACCTGATACCACTGCGCTGGTTCGAGGGGATTTCCTTTGTAACACTTGGCACAATCCAGCCGTACAACTGAAATGGGTCTAGGCTTTGTGAGGGTCTTTAAGACATTCCACGGAGCTATTCATGACTGTCAATGGGCACAAACGCTGATCTGGAGGACAAATTTCCATCTAAGGAAGAACATTTTGAATCGGACAGGAAAGAGCTGCTTGTGTTTGAATCCATTGTGTTTGAGGTTTGACAGCGATCCAATGAAGGTGTCCGACAAAGGATTCTGCCTTTAGAGTAGACTAAAGCAAAAGGTGACTTTTCGAGATTTTATCACTTAAACATGTTCAAGCACTCTTCTTCAGTTGCTTAAGTTAAGACCCTTGATCGGCGGTCTCAATATCCCATACTGGAGGACTGGTGTCGTGCACAGTTTGGGGATATTCTTATCTAAACAAACTCAGTCAACTCCTTTATTAACTGTTACCTGTTAAAGACTTCAGCCCATGGCTTGATGACTACCTCATGATTCAGACTCAGTGATGTCAGCTGTTTACAAGTGAGGCATTTTTTTGGCAAGTGAAACTTCAGTGTGTTTGGACAAGAGCAGTACCAGGAAAAAAACAAAGGGGGAGGGGTGGCAGTGTAATCTGAGTGAAATATCCATTGCTATGAAGACAACCTGAGTGACATAATGCAAGCCAAATGCTACGGTATTGTGTGCCAATGCATGTGGAGGAATTTCTACTATCAGACGATAACAAAACACAAGCCTCACTCCACTTGGCTAGTGCTGCTCCGTCTGGCAGAGTGTTGAGCCTGGCATGTCAACGGTTTTCGCCGGCTAATCCATGACTCTGAATCTAATGCGTTTGATAGATAGTCAGACTTAGAAAGCCAATTCAGCCACATCTCTCTCTTTTTGATGGTTTCAATCCATCTCCTCTGCTGTTTAAATCCTACGCCTTTCCTTTTGTTCATTTTTGGTATACAGACTAGAAATTCCTCACAGTTACTGATCTATTTACAGAACATGGCCAAATATATAAAGCTAAAAAAAAACCAAAACAAACTTTCAGAACTCTAGCTGTCTAGCCATGCCGGTGACTAAAATGTTCAAAATCATTATTTTCTAAACTGAGGAGTCAAGATGATGATGTCAAAAGGGAAACACACCCTTTTGCCCCCTTGTAGTGCTGGGCCTGTGTTTGGAGACATGGGTATCAAATGTAAATCATATAATTAATTTATTGCTAATTAGCAGTTGATACAAATACATTTAATGAATCAATGTGTCTGTGATTGGTGACGGTTTATTATGGCATTTGTTTTATTATTTAATACTGAGCTGTATAGTAGTTAGGGATGCATGATGTAACATCAGGAAACATGCCTCTGGTTGCTAGTCTATCTGCAGAAGCATGGCACATCGTGTGTGTGTGTGTGTGTGTGTGTGTGTGTGTGTGTGTGTGTGTGTGTGTGTGTGTGTGTGTGTGTGTGTGTG
>JBBJLR010000042.1:6927740-6939175 GCA_037577145.1 Brachypetersius gabonensis | reverse complement strand
TGTGTGTCTGCTTGTGTCTGTGCTTTCTCAGCTGAAATTTGGCCACTGTCTCCGTTGATAATAGCCTAAGCTTCAGCCCCTCATTTCAGAGCAACACATTTAGACGTCCTTCTCTTATTTGTTTTAGCGGACCTAACTATTATCAAGATTTAATCCACATGGCTAAACCTCCGCCTTCGAGCTCTTCAAATAAAACCTAACAACAGTTTTGCCTGAATAACAGTCATTAGCCAAAAAGTGCACTTTGTTAACATGTGTGTCTCTCTCCCGTAGCTGGCCTGCTGCTGTGGTTCAGCCGCCTGCTCACTCTGCTGCGGCTGCTGTCCCAAGATCAAGCAGTCCACGGGCACGCGCTTCATGTACGCTCTGTACTTCATGCTGGTCACCATCATCTGCGTCATCATGATGTCGCCCACCGTGGATGCAGAAATGCGGAAACACGTGAGTTTTCATTGCTCCTGTTATTTTTGGGGCTGTTGATTGCTAACCTAAGATGGGGCCTCCTCCTGCCGAACCCTCCACAGTGACCCCTTTTTCCACTGGACATTCGAAAGCAAGGATGGACACAAAGTGGAGCTGATGGAATGTTCTTTTGTAGCTCTGGTTGGCTAGTTATCTTAGCTTAATAGTAGTTATGTTGGCACAAATGTCACACAGTATCATACATAGGACCAAATTTTACAATGTTCCTCCTGAAGTCTTACCTGTTCAGAGACCATCTCCTCTCCTAATGCATCTGTCTTCTTTCACTACTCCCTACATAAAGATTTAGCTCTTGAGCGTTTCCTCGTATTGTAAGTCCGCCAAATGAATGGAACGTAATGTTCTCCCTCAAGTATGAGGGAGTTCTGTTCTTTGGAGGCCATCATAAAGGCTACTAATATTTTAGATAGTCAGTACCATGTTAGTGAATTCTTTACAAAAGTAGGTAAATCATTTAAAAATAATAGACCAACACAACAGTCTAGTTTATGTTCTGGTGCACCTGTTGGTAATGTAATAGTTGTTTTATCTTGGAAGAGGAAGTGGAAAGAGTTGCTAAACTGACTTCAGGTGTGGTGTGAAAATAGGTCAGGTCGTATTCTGAGTTCTGTTCTGTGGAGGCCATCATAAATGCTGATAATAGTATTAACTTCCTATCTAGTTAATACCAATTCTTTGCAAAAGTAGTTCTGTAATCTAAATATAACTTACTATCCTAGTTTACATGCACTTTTAGTGATATAATAGTGCCTTTATTTTAATCTGGAAGTGTAAAGATTTTGCTAACTTGACTTCAGCTACATAAGAGACCTGGAGCACCGTTAGGTCCCGATGATGAAGCCAGAAATGGGCCCTTTGGTCTGATGAGTAATGGAAAAGCCCGGTTCCAGTTTTCTGACCTCAAAGGTTTTGGTACGTTGTGCAGTGGAAAAGTAGCTAAGGCGGTCAGCCAAGGCGTGTTGACCATTTTCAGTGTTTGCTGTGCTAGTTTTGCTCTGGAGTCTAACGTATTAAACGAGAAACGGAAAAACTCTCAGACAGGGCTTTTGGCAGAAGCATGTTGGCACAAAGATGTTTTTCAGTGGTAGAGTGAGCATCACATAGAACACTCTTTCTCCCAGGTAAGATGTTTTTTAACACTGAGATGCTTTTGGGATTATTTGCTTTTGTAGTTTCTCACAGTTTGTTAGCCTTTTATCTAAAAATGGACAGAAGCCCTTCCCTTACCCAAAAGGGTAAAAACAGCAGTTGTGAAGTCTCAGGGTTTTTTTTCTGCATTGACTTTATAGCTAACAGTATGTGATACAGTGTCAGAAACCTCATAAACATGGATTTGAGATTACTTAATAATTCAGCATGGTTGAAAGTATGTACATATTCTTCCATTAGCCTAACCAGACATGTCTTGGCTGATTCACTATTTTTGTGTTCAGAGGAAAATTGTGAAAGTATTTTTTTTATTTATTAATTTTTTTAAAAACCAGTCTTACAATTCTTTCAACTGAAAAAATGTGGGTGGTGGCTGTCTCTCTGAATAGAGTTTTTCCTCTGCCTTTTTTTTTTCTTCTTTTTTTCCTTTTCATCAGGATAAGAGTAAACTTCAGTGTTTCATACCAGAGAAAATCATTCCCTATTCTTTTTTTCTCTTTCTGTCCCTTAAATGAAAATATGTTCAGAGCCCTTTCCGCCACAGGATACATTTTCTTCAGAGTTTAAATACAGTGTTGATACAGATGGCATGTAAAGCACTCTGCTGCTGACGGAGACAGCCTTCAGTCGTATGAAGCCATTATCTGCAGTCAGCCAGCACGTTTGTCCAAACCTCAAAAGTCCACCACATAATGATACATCACTGCAGGGACGTAAAGGCATGCTGAAGCTCAATAAACCATTAGCATAACAGTATGGGACACAAATTTTGGGACACAGCTCAACCAGAACGGACTATTAGTTTGCTTATTATTTTTAGAGTCTTCCATCCATACTGGCAATAAGTGCCGGCTATGGAGATGGTCGATACTGGAATGCTGTAGCAGGGTGTGTAAAGTGGACCCAGCCATTGTGTTCTGGCCAAGCCTTTCTTTTTGTCGCACTGCTGGCCTGTTGACTCCCTGCTGTGTAAATGCCATGTGAGAACAAGAGGGAAAAAAGAGCTAAGTCCCAACAAGGCTGCCCTTCAGAAAAGCCTCAAAAAAGCTCAGCTTCAAACTCAAAACGAAGAAGAAAGTGGGGCTAGATGGGCCTTGTGAAGATCTGTTTAGTATGTAGTAGTCAGGGCAGGTATTCCACATCACATTTTCAGTATAATGTCTGAAAGGAATGACCCTAGACTTTTAAATGGCTAACTTTGTAAAATAACATTAAGATCAGAGGATGAAAATCCATGGATTGCTATTGATTTATTAATAATGGAGATTATTTTTTACAAATAATATAGTGGACGAACTGGATTAACCATTTATTGCCTTTTCCAAAAGATTCTGGATATAAGATTCAAGATTCTAAAGCAATTAATCCAAAGTAGTTTTAATCGGAAGTAAAATAGGAAGCAACAAAATGGCTTTATAACAAAATGTCCATATTAACCAATAAAATTTTTTTGACATATTTCCTTTTTTTATTTATATGTTTAAAGCATCACTTCTTTTTATTAGTATTTAGCAGACAACTTCAAACAACAAATAGTACAACACTTATTATTGTTTTGCCAGTCATCTACAGTCACTTAAAATTATGAGCAGGCTTAAAACAGACACACGGCTTTTGCTGTCTTTTTAGCTTTTCAGCTTCATTAGCTTTACCTCAGTTTGAAAAATGTTTAATTTAGTTTGTAATTTGGCCTGGTTATTAATGTCACGGTTTGGGCAGCTTCCACCAGGTGGAGCTGAATTTATTTCTGTTTTTTTGTGTTCTGGGACTCTTATTTTGAAGCCCTGAGTACTCCTGGCCTGTAGAATAGGTTCCAGCTGAGTGGTACTCAGGGTGACCCGTATTATCTGTCCATGGGTTGTGTTTATCCTGTTCTCTGTATTTAAGTCTGTTTAGTTTCACTCTTGGGTTGTCGGGTCACTGTATTGACATGTTTGTGTCTGTACTTGCTTTTTCCAAGTTCACGACCACGTTCTGGAATATCTGTATCGGCCGTCGAGCCAGGTTTCTGTTTTCTTTTCTTTTCTATTTTGAATAAAAGCACTTCTCTGAAAGGCATGGCTGCTCCCTGGACACCTTTCGCACCATCTTGGGATTACGGGAACTCCCGTAACAATTAAGACCAAGTAACAAGTTACTAATAATGTTGTCATTCTGCATTTATCTTATTGTTTTTACAAAAAAAAAAAAAAAAAAGATAATCGAAAAACAACGTGCTCCATAAATTAAGTCTGAAAATAACCTTAAAGGCCCTCTATTGCATAGTAACACCTGTCAGGCATGGAAGTCTAAATTGAAACTAAATATACACTTGCCTTCTTATTAAGGATTATTTCAGAAAATACAAAGAAAAAAACCCAAAAATATAGGCTTAAACCCAGCTTGGATTTTTATATACAGAGCAGAAATTGTTCTCTGCAAAGAGAAGCCGCCTGAACAGTCGCCACTTTGTATGTCATTCACGGTGATGCATAGTATTATTGGAAGTCCCTGATCAAAGGGAAGGTCATTATTTATTCATCCCCATTCTTGTTTGCAAGTCAAAACGAGTCTCGTTTGCTGCGGGGCTTTGTGTGCTGGAAAATGTTCTCCTGTCTAAATAGGAACTCTGAAGGTTAAATGGTCACACAGCCTCTTATCCTTTAGCTTTCAGCATGTTCAGCATTACCCTCTCACATCAGTTAGCGTTTCGCTTTATGCTTTAGATGATCAGTGACTCAGTCAGCCTTGGTCACACTCATTGGTTTAACAGTCCTGTGACTGCTTATGTCAGCACTGGTTAGAATCTGGCTTGTCGGTTCATTGAATGAAGCGGTGTGTAAACTAAGCTTAAACATCGTTCTCATTGCTTTTATTGCTAATTGTTTATTCAGTTGCAGCAAGAGCGTTACACAATCTTTGTCGCAGTGAACTGTAAAGATTGTGCTCCAAACACAAACATTTTATTTGAGCCAGTAACTTTCAAACACTCGTTCTGTTTTGCCCAAACCCTTTTAGTGATCCTTGTTAACTGTAATTCTGTCTCTGCATTCTGTTTTAGATTCCGTTCTACTCTGACATGTGTGAAAAGCTGAGTGCGGGAGAGAACTGCAATGCCCTGGTGGGCTATTCTGCTGTGTACAAAGTCTGTTTTGGCATGGCCTGCTTCTTCTTCTTCTTCTGTTTGTTCACCATACGAGTGCGAACCAGCACAGGGTGCCGGGCTGCCGTCCACAACGGGTACGTCATACCATCCATCACAAAGTCCCTTCTGGTTCGACTTTAAATACACCTGAACCAGTGGTTTTACTTTCTAAGGGCAGTCAGGCAATCTTTACGATCAGACTAAGCTACATATCCTACAACAGTAAGAGGCAACTGGCTGTTTGGCACAAATACAGCAGCATTCATATAAAACTCTGAGTTAAAATAAAGGTTCAGCCCTAGTCGGCCAAAATAAAAAGAAGGAATTGCAGATTCTAATCTTGGCCAGTTCTGATCATGCGGACCTAATTGGAACTGTTAGTGTTGGATTTGGTCAAGTCCGTTTCTCATATTTTTCAGGCTCCAGGTGGGCTATTTTCTGTTTTTTTCATGGCCTTTTCCCTAATTACCAATCCCCCCTGCTTTATTTATTATTTTTTTTATTTTCTTGAAGGTTACAGTCAGCCTTGCAGTGTATGTCCAATTTGACACCATATTCGAAATATTACCTCCCCCGGTTTGTTTTCTCTGTAAACTCGTCTTGTTTCCCCATGCCTCTTCTCCCTGGGCCCCACCTCTCTGCGGGGTGGATTATGCAGCTATCCCAGGTCCTCCAGAGGTCTGCAAGGCTGTGTATCGTTTGGCTGCCTGCCTTCATCCAGCTCCCCATGTGTTCTGTTCTGTTGCATGCTCCTCCTTAAACTCCATTATCCGCCCACTCCTGTTGCACTGAATAGGGGTATTAATTAAAAGTCCTGTCCAGAGGAAATTGCATCGGGAGGTGAGCTTTATTCTCCTTGAGCGCAGTGGTTTAGCCCCTGATGAGAGCACTTTACGTCGCAATAATCAGATCTTTGTGTTGTATGCAAATGCTGTGGAGAAAGAAGGACTGGGTATGGCAGAGCAGAAGTGGAGGAATGCACACTGCCTCAACTCAGGCCTCCAGAGCTGAACAGGCCAAAGGCAAAAAATAAAACACTTAAACATTTTTTCCTCAGCTTCCCCCAGTTGTTCTTTGAGTGAAAATACCAGCATAGTAAACAGGAAGTATTTTCCCAAATAAAACAGGACGCAAAAGTGAAGTTGTTATGGGCGTCATTTACAAGTGTGGTGTATCCTCTTTAAGTAGGACCAGGCAGTTTGGGTTGTAAAGGAACTTGCATTGGCTGCTTGAGACCAAGCTTAGGCCAAGACCACTCTGAGTGTGTGTCTTAGTTTCTGATTTAGATCTCATTTTCTTTTTTCCCGTTCAGATTCTGGTTCTTTAAGTTCTTGGCTTTGTTGGCCTGCTGTGCAGGAGGCTTCTTCCTACCAAATGAAGAAACGTTTCTTGAAGGTATAGTACACTTCTTTTCTTCTCTTCTTGTTCTCTTCTCTCTTTGCTACACTGCCTCATTTTACAAAGCTGTTGTTGGCTTGATTCTTTTCTTCTTTTTAGAACTGATTGGGTGCTAAATAAGCTGTTATAAGTGATACATAGGGTCCTAGAAAGAGATTTTGTAAAGCCCTTTCAGGGATGTGTGATCTTGAAGCAACCCTACCCTATTATGGTATTTGTTTTTTGGTGGATCTCAAATTGTTTCACCATGTTTATATATTTGAAGCTGTTTGTTAGGTACAATATACTAGCGTTTAATTGTGTTGTTAGCTACTGGAAAACGAATTTGCCTCATATCCTTTCAATTTAACATTGGATTGCACTCATTTGTATTATTTGATTATCTTGACACCCATAAAAATACTGATATCGGGCAAAATGATCACACAACACTGTAAAAATGGTGATTTGGTTAAAAGCATAATTTGCTTATTGCAATTTTCTTTGGGATATGAGAAGTAGCATTTAACAGTCAATATAGCAATAATGATTTATCTTTTTATTTAAAAAAATGATATATCTGGGAGCTGTAACATAGTGGGCCATGACTCGGTCAAAGAAGACAATGGTGGAATTTTGGAGGGAAATGATTGAACAAAGATGTGGAAAAGCTTAGGAGCATGAATTCTGTATTAGCATGTAACTTTCCCAGACATTATTTGGCACCACTGTCTTTTGTGCTGCATAGGACATCTGCAGGCCAGCAGGAGATCCTCTACTGTCCTGCCTCTACTACTTAGAGTCATAAACGGTGTCACTCACTTGTGTCTCCGTGAATTATGTGGCAACTTGTATGTTATATCGTTTAGTTTCTGCCAAGAGAGCCAAGCAGTCATCTGGAGACGTGCCATCAGCACAGAGAGACGTTGTTTGTCTCTCTTCAGAGAAATAAAGGAACTGTTCAGAATGATGTCTCAATGTGCCCCCCCACCTTCCTCTCTCCTCCCACTCCCTCTGTCTCTTTCTCTCTGTCTTTCTCCCTCTGTCTCTCTCTCTCTGTCTGTCTGTCTCTCTATCTTTCCTTCTCCCTCACTCACCCACTTATTAATTTATTCTGTCTTTCTACCTGCTCTCACTCTCTCTTTCTCCCTCTGCTTCCCTCTTCTCTATCTCTATTTTCTTTTTTTCCTTTTTTCTCTGTTTTCTCAATCTCTCTATTCTCCCTCCCTCACTCAAACTCACTCTCACTCATTGTTCAACTCTGATCTCTCTTTCTCTTTCTTTTACTCTCTACTCTCTACTGTCCTCTTTATCTGTATTTTCTCTCTTGCTTTCTTTTTATTACCTTTTCTCTCTCTCTGTCTCTCTCTCTCTCTCTGTCTCTCTGTGTACAGTGTGGCGTTATGTGGGAGCCACTGGGGGCTTCATCTTCCTCCTCATTCAGCTCATGCTGCTGGTCGAATTCGCTCACAGATGGAACCAGAACTGGTAAGACGAATGTCTGGCAACATCCAAACATTTCACTTTTTTTTTTTTCCCCCACAGGTTTTATAATCCTCCCTCTGTCATGCTATATCACCAGTGGAAAAACCAGCCACTTGGAACCTTTTTATCGTTCAATTTTCCTGTTTCCATCCCTCCATTCCATCTTTCCAACTTGAAGCAGCACAACTGGAATCCATTACACAGGGCAGAGGGAGTGTCAGGCAGTCTACCTCTAATTTCCACAGTAAGAAAGATTGCATAGTTGGAGCTGGCTGGGTGGTCCCATTCCTGTATGTTAATAAGGTAGACTGTGTAGCGCTTTTACTCTAGAAGCTTGATTAAAAATAATGATAATTATTATTTGAATAATTGAGAAGGAGAAGAGAGGGAGTGAGTGAGAGATCAGGGATGTAGGAAAATATGTAATGAGAGACTTTTTATGTATAAATGAGACTTTTTATGTAAAAATAAGTTGTTGAACAAGTCTGTGCATTTCAGAACAGACAGAGTAACTGAAATAATACTGTAACACAGGAAAGCCAAGGACAGTTAAACCACTGTGTGAGATCTAACCTAAACACTATTTTCTCAGCTCACAGTTTCAAATTGCTTTCTGAGATTTAGCAAGTTTCTCTTTCTGTTCATCATGTGACATATTGTGCACAGAACCACCGTCCTGTTTTTACAAAGTCAAAGAGCAGCAACGTCTGTAACCACGGAAAGATGACCTCAATGCTCTGTATGTTAGTCAAATCCATCCTATTCCCCAAATCCACATAAAACCACTGTATTTTCGAGATTAAGACTGAATTATTCAGATGGGTACGGATGTACCGGTCAGCAAGTCGGAGAAAAGTGTGCTTACCCTTTTTCGTTTGATGCTCCATTAAATGTCTCTGAGGAGTATTCTGGAACACAGTGCAGTTTGCATGGGTCGCTACAGCTGAGTGAAAATAAAAGTATGGCAGGAACAGGAATGGAACAAGCATAAATCTCTGAAGAAAGCACGTTAGTCGTTATATTTGAAGTATATCTCCATACCATGCAATCAGATGTGAATATCACTAAAATACTCCTTACCTGATTTGAATTTGATATTCTCTATAACTGAACATTGAGCTCTTAACAGAGAAAGCAAGTTAGCAGTAAACTAACAGGCTAACACTACTATAATAAAAGCCAGACCTCAAATCCATGCCTATACAGAAGGAATTACAGCATATGATAAACATTGTTGGGATGTCTTACCACTGTAATAACATTGCATTCAAATAGATAGACTTCAATATGGAGTTGATCCCTCTTTGCGGCTATAACTGCTTCCATATCCTTTTCATTTCTCTACATTCATTCTGTAGAGCGTATATAAGGGCAGGCATTGATGTTGGACGAACAGACCTGGCTAGCAATCTCCATTCCAATTTGTCCCAAAGGTACTGGATGGGATTAAGGTCAGGGCTCATCTAACCATGTCTTTTTTTACCTTGCTTTGTGCACTGGGGCACAGTCATGCCGGAATAGGAAAGGGGCTTCCAAAAACTTGTCCACAAAGTTGGAATCGTGGTGTTTTCCAAAATATCTTGTTATGCTGAGATTACCCTTCACTGGAAGTAAGGGGTTTAGGCCAAACCCTGGAAAACAAGTGTGTCCCAGTACATTTGTTCATATAGTGTACATTCAAATTAATACAGTGTCTCTTACATTCCTGTTATGAGTTTGTATTTAAACCAGAACTGACATCAAATGTGCATCAAGCGCTGACTAAACACACTGCTAGTGAATTAATGGGTTTTTGCATTAAAGCTCTGCAATAAAACTCTACTTGACTTTACGATGCAATGGCACATACTTTATGATTTTATGACTCTGCTTGACTCTTAGTGTAGACAAAATTAGAAACCTAATGAAATTATGTTTTTTATTTATGTGCACTATAAATAGAATCCTCTCATACAAGTTTAGATTTCTGTCTAGAGAAGCTCCCTCTTATTGGAGGATTACAAAATCAACGCCTGGCCACAGCCAGCCATGGCTGGGAGTCCAAGTGTGCATAAACAGCCCTGCCTCTCCGTCACTGCTGGTGATTCTAGCTGACATAACTGAGTTAGCAGTGAGCGTCCTTTCGCATGTTTGTTGTGCTGTCCGATGACATTGCATTAGCAGCGGTTGGCTGGCTGCATGTGACTGGGAGGAAACATGTGCTAGCCATCATAACTCCCGGCACTGACAGTATTTTGTAACTGGTGGGGGTTCTAGCTTGTGGATGGAACTGGCTTGAGGGAGAAAATTGGGGAACCATGCAAAGTATAAATGCTGTATGGACAAATGTATTGGGACAACCCCTGTTTTTCACAGTTTGAGCTAAGCCACTTACTTCCAGTGAACAGCAATCTTAATGTTTCAGCAGACTAAGACATTTTGGACAACACCATGCTTCCAACTTCATAGACACAGTTTGGGGAAGAACCTTTTCTATTCCAGCATGGCTGTGCTTGACCTTATAAATGTTCTACAGACTGAATGGGGACACATTTCCACAGAAACAGTCCAACAGTTCGTGGAAAGCCTTTCAAGGTGGGGGTGACCATTTTTTAAAATATTCTTATTTGGTTATATTCACTCATTTGTAGTTATTATAATTGTTCAATATTTTAAAAGCAACGCACTTAGTACTCACTGCTGTTTTGGTTTTGTTGGACAGCATAGTTCTGCTGCCAGTCTTTCATAGGGTTAAGTTCTAGTGGTGATCCAGAGTGCTCCCTTTAGTCTCTGTGTATATAAATAATGTGGTCTGCTGTGGTAGACTGGGCCTTGTTTTGTGCAACTGACATGTGAAGAGGGAGGCAAAGCGAGTAAGGCAGACAAACGGCGAACAGGAAACACATGGCAGAGATGGTTTCCTCACTTCTCCCCAGTTCACGAGAAATAAAGCCGACACAAACCCGGACCTCGGGATCCTCAGCACAAAAGGACACAAATAAATGACTCATGGGTGATTGTGTTGGAGGATAGGTCATACCATTTGAGCCAGCACATGACGCAGAATCCAACAATGGAAAGTCTCTCTCTCTTTCTCTCTCTCTCACTCTCTGTTTGTGTATGAATATATACAGAACAAAATATACTGACTTTGTTGGGAGAAGCAGTGGTTTTGGATCAGTTGTAATGTTTTAACAGAAATTACCACAAGTTAAATGTTCTTGTTAAAGAAGGAAAAAAAAAAACCCCTTTCAATTCAGGTTGTGCTGTAAAGCTCTGTTCACCATTCTGGACCCATTTACCCACTTATCTTATCTAAAGTTGCAATGGAGTAGAACATGAAAATGAAAGATTATCTAAAACATATGACATTGTACATATATAGTATATGTACTACATAGTGTATGTATGTATATGTAGCATGTATTGATATTATGTAAAAACACACTCCGTATGTGCGTGTGTGTTGAAATGAGCTAGGGGCTGGAGGGTTGCCAGGCACTGTGGGGTCAGTGGTGTTAGAGATGGGTGTTTGGCTCTTTCACTCCACATGTTCATCAAAGAGGAGTTCTCACAGCCTAACTCCGGACTGCTCATTCTGTAGATGTCAAGCACAGCAGCCCTGCTGAATGTACTTGTCAGCTTGTCAGCCTGAAGTGATTGTTGACCTTTTTTGCATTGTTACTTCATTCAAATATATATATATATACACACACACTACTCACAATAATGCTCGTCCTATTTGCTCTGAATTTTAATGTAATAAGTAAAAGTTCCCTTTGATATTACTAATAATGTATGAGAAGAAACACCATTTTCATTAGTTTAATATTTATTA
>JBBJLR010000042.1:6909096-6925001 GCA_037577145.1 Brachypetersius gabonensis | reverse complement strand
ACCCACAATCAACTTAACCCACACCAGCATGTTTATTCACCCACAATCAACTTAACCCACACCAGCATGTTGAGTCGACTGTTGTTTATGAAAAGGTGCTGCAGTGTTTACATAATGCTTACTTAAAAATGCTCTGTAATGTTAATATGATAAACATGGTCAATATGACTGCTTGCAGTACACTACAGGAAATGTAGGGGCGATCAGATTTCTCATTGTATCATTTAAGACAAAATCATTTGTTCGACAATGAACTTTAAATGATGGTGGCTCCAAAGAAAGAGGAAACATGAACAGTTACAGTAGTAAAAAGATGGTCCATGGGATAACTCATTAAAGGTAACTGTTAGTTGAACAGTTGGCCCCACATTTTTTATACTTTTGCCTATTCATTTTTTTATTTCCTTTACTAAGACACCCTCATATTTCTTGCCGCTGAAGCAGATCCCCTCACAGCCAACCGGGTCATTTAAAAGGGTGTGTGAAGAGACTGGCCCCAAACATGGCATAAACATATAATCATCTGGTTATACCACTGTGTTCATTTGGACATAAAAGCCGGTAGCCCTGGTGAAGCTGAAGGGAAGATTAAAGCCTTCTTCATTTAGCTCTCACACACTGCAGGAGTCTCGCACATGTTTCCCATCAAGTGCAGACAAGTCTGCTGAAGCTGTCCCTCCCAGGCCTGAGAGTGTATTTACAGGCAGATGTTATTGCTGGTGACATGTGTATTGTACATGTCAGCCATATGATTCACAGCCATTGCCTAACTTGAGATGATTTTTCCATCACATTTCCAACTTTTTTTTGTCTCCCACAAAATGCACTGGTGTAGAGAAAAATATGCTTAAGCAGAAAAAATGCTTTCAACGAATTCTGTAGAGCTTTTGAAAGATCTTTGGCATTAATGGCTTGAGCAGAAATGGCAAAAACGAGAGCAGCAGTTTCTCCAGTCTTGCTCTTTTCTCAAGGCTGCAGGTTATCAGATTTGATGAGCTTTGACAAAGTGAAAGAAAACAAAAAAAATCTTGCATTTGGATGACTCTGTGTTACCTGTAATGTACCTTCACTCTGACGCAGAATCCAGTGTAAAAATGTAAATCTCTCTCTGTCTCTCTCTCTCTCTCTGTCTCTCTCTCTCTGTCTCTCTCTCTCTGTCTCGTCTCTCTCTCTCTCTCTGTCTCTCTCTCTCTCTCTCTGTCTCTCTCTCTCTGTCTCTCTCTCTCTCTCTCTGTCTCTCTCTCTCTCTCGTCTCTCTTTCTCTCGTCTCTCTCTCGTCTCTCTCTCGTCTCTCTCTCGTCTCTCTCGTCTCTCTCTCTCTCTCTCTCTCTCTCTCTCTCTCTCTCTCTCTTTCCAGTTTGACCTCCACCACGAAGAGAAGCTCGGCAGCTTTACGAGTGTACAGGAATTCGGTGCAAGAAAATGAGGTACAGTGCCGCCTTTTTAATGCTTACACAAAAGGAAGCTACTTCTGCCTTTTAATCTTCTCTTTTAATCACGTTATGCCTCAGTGTCTCGATATGAGATCGCTTCTGATGCGTGAAGAAAATGCTGAAAATTGAACCTAAAAAATGAATATAATTCACTTGTCAGTTACATTTTTATTGTCACTCTGATGAAACAAATCAGATTTTAGTGAAGTGATTTCTGTTATGAATGTGTGTCTGCACTCACTCAAACGGAAATGACCATTCTGTCATACATGAACACACCACAGCACACAGTGTGAAAAGCATGAAATTCTTCCTCTGTGTTTAACCCATTCACCAATTGAAGCAGCGGGCAGGAACACAGCGCCTGGGGAGCAGTGTGTGGGGACGGTACCTTGCTCAGGGTACCTCAGAGGTGCTTAGTTGTCTTGCAGTGCTTCCAGCAATAAAGACAGCATGGAGAACAATAGAAAATATGCTGACACATTTTACGGCCCAACAGGGACATGCTGAAATCAATAGCTGGTCATTTGCACTTGGTGAGTTTAGTTTAATGCTTTCCTCTTGTGTCATTCTTTCAGAGAGCACGCTGCTGTTTCTGTTGCAGTGACGGTGGAGGTAAGAAAGAGGTTTTTTGCATATTTTTCCAATGCATAGGCAGGTTTGCAATTACAAAGCAGAGGCATTTGGAGCCTCCTGGTGGTCGTGAGTTGTATACTACATAGCTCTTTCTGTCTTCTCTTGACGTTTCAGACGACTATGATGATGAGGAAAAGACCTCAGGAGGGCAGAATGTTAATTATGATGAGAAAGAGGGTACCGTCTACAGCTACGCGTACTTCCACTTTGTCTTCTTCCTCGGCTCTCTCTACGTCATGATGACTGCCACAAACTGGTTCCAGTAAGTCACTTCATTTCCATCCCCTCAGACCATACTGAACGTGCCATTTGTCTGAGGAATTTTTTTTAATTTATTTATCACAAAATAAGTAAAAATATATGCTGTTAAGTGTATTTTCTTCTGTCTGATTTCAGTATTGATTTAATTTTACCAGATGTCAGGCTGGCAGATTAAATACTGAGAAATGAATTGGAATCATTTGCTTTTAATTATGTCTATTGCTTGTAATTAGTGCTTATTCATTGCGCTGACAGTGTTGCATATGTGTAGAGCCACAAACCGGTTCCTGTCACAGCACCATGTGAGAAGAGGAATTGTTCAGTGTTTCAATGGACTGTTACATCAGCCAATCACAAACGCAGAAAAATCAGGGCTTGACCAATCGAGCAGCTGTTGCCAGGCAAAGTAAACATGTTGCTGCCTACATTCTGCAATCCAAAGCTTCATGTACCAGATTTAGTAAACATGCCTAACATAATATAGTCTGCTATTTCAGTAGAGTGTGCATTTAAATTCATTTCAGGCAAAAACAACAGCATCATTTAATTATAAATGGGACAAAGACCAGTTTTTAAAAGTATCCTGTGGTATACAAAAGAATTGGGACGCACCTGTTTTTCAGGGTTTGGGCTAGGCCCCTTACTTCCAGTGAAGGACAATCTTAATGCTTCAGCTTACAAAAGCTTTTGGATACCACCATGCTTTCATGTTTGTGGACACAGTTTGGGGAAGAACCTTTTCTATTCCAGTATTACTGTCCCAGCGCACAAAGCAAGATCCATAAAGACATGGTTGGATTAATTATGTGTGGAAGAACTTGACTGGCCCTCACAGAGCCCCAACCCCAACCTCATCCAACACCTTTGGAATGAACTGGAACAGAGATTTTGACCCAGGCCTTCTCGTCGCAACATCAGTGCCTGATCTCATAAATGCTCCAAAGAATGCATGGGCATAAATTCCCACAGAAACTCAAATCTTGTGGAAAGCCTTCCAAGAAGAGTGGAAGCTGTTATAGCAGCAGAGAGAGACTTGATCCATATTAAAGTCTTTGTAATTGAATGCAGTGTCATTGAAGTCCCTGATGGTGTAATGGTCAGGTGTCCCAATATTTCTGTCCATAAATCTTGTAGGCAAAACAGACACTGAGATTTGGAGTTAGTTTTTTTGGCGTGAACTGATTCCTGTGTGATCTGTGCTTATCTGCAGTTACGACAGTGCTAGGATCGAGGGGTTGCTGGAAGGGAGCTGGTCGGTGTTCTGGATCAAGATGGCGTCTTGCTGGGTGTGTCTCATCCTTTACATGTGGACCCTGGTGGCCCCTATGCTCTTCCCAAAGAGGTTTCAAGCATAAAAGCAATCTCCAAATACATCTTACCACCACTGTTGACAGAAAAAAAAACATTTTGCAGACTATTTTTTTCTGTTAATGTCTTTTATTTGAAGTTCTTTTTTTTAAAACTTGTTTTTATTTGTACCAGTTCTTGGTAAAAGAAGTTATAATATGCCTCAAAGGCTTTTTTTCTAGACAAATGTATGGAGCTTTGTTACAGACATTTTTTTTATTCCATTTTGCTGATGTGGAAGTCAGGAGGGGTTGTTTGGTTTTTTATTTTTTTTGTAAGAAAACTTCATGAAGGTATGAAAACAAACCATTGCTCAGGCTCACACCACCTGTAAGTATCTTCAGTGTTCCATTTGCATCCTTTGGTAGACAAAGCACTCTATGCAAGTCAGCGACAGCTTTTCATTTCGTTCTTGTGGTAGCTTATGCTTCGTCATTATGCATTCAGATTCGTCTATTAGATTCTACTGAACGTTTTTTTGTAAACGCACCAAAACAGCTGTTAGCCATGCAAAAAATAAAAAAAATTACATTCTGTGTTATAAACAGACATAGGGGGCCAGTTAATATATTTTAGCTTAGTACTAAGTCGTACCACAGCTGTTTTTGTAATGGAGAGTGTATATTCCTGTAGCACTCTCATTTTAATCTCAGGCAGAGAAAAATATATTCTGGAAAATATTGCGCATCAAGCATTAAATGGCTCACACTTTATTGAAGGATATTGTTCACATGGCTTCATTACATCTGCATAAGCATTTCATGGCAACAGACATAAGCCTATATAGACGTTAATAAAGGCTTATTCCAACAAGCATCCATTGTCATAACACGCTATGGTGAAATTGCATAAAAATGAACAAAAATAACCTTTGTGGCAAGATTTGTTGATGTAAGCCTTTGCGAAAGTTGACGTAGGTTTAGGTCAGCTGTCATTAAAGGCTTATGTAGGGGTCATGTAGCCTCACGAATGAAGTGTTGCTGACAAATGTTACTGGCTGTTCTAAATCCGCTTCGAAATCATAAGTTATTTTTTCCGCTCAATGTTTATCGAGTCAAGAGTGGTACGCTGAGGCCTTCATTCTCATTACATAACAAAAGTTATTAATATAACCAGTATGAAAGAATTTATTACCGGTCTTTTTTGCAGCATTTTTTTTTTTTTGCAACTATAGCCAGTTTGATGGTGAATATAGTTCAGTGTTTTCTTTTTGCATTCTAATGGGATACAGGCTTATCTTAATATAATAGTTGACAACTTATGCCTCACTGAAGGCTTGCATATATTTGTCTGCAGTTGTAGATAACTCACAATTTACTACAAATACACCTTTTTTACTTACAACGTTGTTACTCTCTACCGTTTACCTTTTAAAATCCCTAATTTGTAAGATCTGAATGTAGAACCTGTTACGTTACATTAAAATAAGACAGTACTTCACCCTTTAATAGTAATGTAGCTTTTGTTGAGTCCCTACTTTGCTTTGGGTGTGTTTTTTTCCGAAGCCTTCATGGAACTCTTGTGAAATGGAATTTAGAACTGGAATTTATTTATGTCCTGTGTTTTGTAATGGTCCATAAGAAACCCTATTTTACACTGATTACACAAATGCTTTGCTTAAAGTACCTCTAGAATAGTATCTCACATTTAGGGATTGTCTATTGGCACTGCCTGTAACTATCAGAATGAATCAAAGACTTGTCTGTTCTTATGTCATGTACCCTAAACACAGTTTGCCAGTAATGCTCAAGATGCAAAGCCGTCAACCTGTGAATGCCCTTTTTTAAGGTAAAACTACAAATAAAGCCCAGTGTTCAACACCATGTGCTGCCTAAATTGGAAATGGAAAGATGTTACAGAAATGTTAGTTATTGAATTTCCTTAAAGGAATGGTTCAGCAATCTAATTTACACACTTTCCATTTAGTCAGATGTAGTCAAACCACCAAGACCTGTTTGGAGTCCAGAGTTTGCTTCTTTAGTTTAGAACGGAAGCTACGAGGCAAATGCTGATAATAAACACAGAATTCAATAGTCACCCGAAACCTAACTATATTCCAAAAACTTCTCAACACTCGATAACTGCATCCATACTATTTTCTGTAGATACATCCTAACAAAAAGTATCCAGCTATTCACTAAACTCATGCAGACTAGTGTTTGTTGCTTAGAAGACTATAACTTTTTACAAAAAGGACTTGGGTGACCACTGATGTTCAGTATTTGTAGGCAACATTGGCCTCATAGCTTCAGGGTTAAACTGAAGAAGCTGTTTGTTTTACCTTTATTAAACAGGCAAGCCAGTAAAAACAAATTCTTATTTTTCAACCCTGCGATCAGAAGGTCATGGGTTTAAATCCCAGGAATGCTAGTGGTACCACCAAGGAACCCTTGAGCAAGGTACTGCCCTCACACACGGCTCCACTGGCACCCCCATTGGTGGCTGCCCCCTGTTTTTCTTGGTGAATGGGTTAAATGCAGAGAAAGAATTACAATGTTCACACTGTTGTGTTGTTTACACCGGCAGTCTGGATCAAATCTAACCTCTAAACATAGGCATGTCTTGGCTGCCTGGCAACATCAGGGGTGAGTGGAAAGTTGTAAATTAGATTAAACTATTTTTTAAGTTTCTGTTAGAAATTGCAGTTGGGAAAAGTGCTTCACCCATACAAAATGTGCAGAAACCCTGGGCTGTGGTTTATAAACACAAATCCAGGCAAGCTCTTCTTTTTTTTCTTCTTTTCCTTAAACTATATCTGTGAAGGATTTGGTGCTCTGTTGTCACACTGTCCATGTCTAGATGATAGAAGATAACCTTTTATACAGAATATGCTAGATATGAAGGCTAAAAGCTATCTGCTCTGTTGTACAATGTCCATTCTAAACATGACCACTAGGTGTGCCAACACTATTTACAACTCACTTTGCTTCAGTGTTATTTTTTTACTAATTTTGCATGATGTAAACTGCTACATTTCCTCCAAAAATAGTGTACAATAAGCTTACAAAAGTAACTGACCATAATTTTGATATGCCTTTCGTTACCTTTGTATGTTTTTTCCCTGTTAAATACTTTGTGATTTTTCTCACAAGGCTGCAAAAGGACAGGCAAGATCAAACTTGTGTACTTTTGTGTGTTTTTTTGTCATTTATTTGTTTGGCCTTTCAATACAAAAAACAACTAAAATGTACAAAAAAAAATAAAAGTCGTGTTTGTTTACCCTGGAAAGAAATGTGTTTTAATGAAATTATATTTAAAGTGTTGAAGAGGGATAATGCAGAATAACAGTGATTTAAAGTCATTGTTTTCTGGTCTAATATCTGATGAATCTGTAGCCACAGCAACAGCAGCAGACCGAGATTAGGCTGAAAACGCTGGAATACTGTACTTCTTTCAAAAGGTGATCCAAGTATCCTACCCACTAGTGGGTAGGCTACTTGCCTCTGGACCAAGACTTCATGGGTTCGAATCCTACCTGCAGCACCACCACTGGGTTTCTGAGCAAGAACCTTAACCCCAAGTAGCTCCAGGGAGACTGTCCCCCTGTAGTTAGGGAATGGATGTCACTTTGGATAAAAGCATCTGCTACATGCTGTAAATGTAAATATCATAGTTCTAACAAATCTGATAATATCAATCAAAGATCAGCACTAACCTGTGTGATGCTTTTAGCCAGCCAAATTATAGTCAAAGCAGTCAGATACCTATAATCTTATCAATTATGTCCCCATAAAAGATAATGGAATCAAATGTCCAAACCTCATTCCTCATGCTTTTCTATTAACATACATTATTATATCATACAAGCTGTTTTCACTTTCATTGCATAGTGTTTTAAAAGGAATTAGCAGGTATGCTGGACATATTCTACATAAAAACGATGGATAAATACAATATTGTAAAACAGAAGAGAACAGAGCAAAGTGCTTGTACCCAAATGAGCATAATTCTGCCTTAGCCATTTGCCATAACTGAGGCCTTTTGTGGAGTCCATAAAGTAATGCTTAGCCAAAAAAATGCTGATATGGTCAACAGTGAAGGAAAGTCATGCGGACAATTTAATGCGAATCATTTACGTACCAAAAATAGACCCATTCTGGCTTTTACTGGATTTTTGCCTTGTTAGTATGTATGGCAGGACTGGCCTTTTTAAATTACTGAACGCTTTCGTTCCTCTTAGCTGGAGATGTGCTGTGCGCTGTACTCCTCGTAGTCTGCCGGGATTGTGTCTGTAAATGTAACACAAGCACAGGAGGAAGAATGGATTAATGCCTCTGGAAATTTGGTACAAATCAACCAGGGGAGTCAAGCTAGTAGAAGTAGTTCTCTCACCATTACAGCGATATCTCAGGTTGGACCAGATGATGTTTTCCTGAGAGAAGCAGAAGACGCCCAGACGGCCACCTCTCATACTCGTGTCAATCACCACTCCAGAGTCTGCCACCAAACTCGCGCCTTCGTAAAAACGGACCCTTGACAGACAGAAAACAAATATCTGGTTGGGTGACTGCCATCAGATAGGATTGATTTCAAGCAGCATTATTCATTATCCACAATCAGCCTTCCTTCTAAAAGAATCTGTCTAATACACATATTATTTGTCCCATATTATATATTTTCCCAGTAGCCCACTTATAACACTTTTATGGCTCTACATACCATACAAAAACCATAATTCATACATGACCATCTTCTGACCCCTCTTTCCATTAGAATTAAACAGGCTATTGCCTGAAGTCCCTCATGTAAATGACTTCTGTTCTGCTTGGCTGACCCCATTCTTCAGTGAAACGAGGCGTACAAAAATCAGTTTGGGCTGAAAGGTGGAACAAACATTAAATTCAGACTAAAATCTTGCAGGATGTTGTGGGGGGAGACAATCTATTTCTTTCGATTGTCTGGATCTTTATGAGGTCTGATAGCTTTGCTGTCCAACCAACAGTAACATTTTCAACTCTTGCCTCCATGTAACATTTTGAATGGCCCAGGTAAAGTTCCACATTCTCTACAGTTAGGAAACTTAAATGAAACATTTTTCTGCATCCTTCGATTTATTTGTTAAGTTTAACATATTAGGAAAAACTAAATCATACAAAAAGGTCCCATTACTTTTGTACTGGTTACAAGTTTTTATCAATATGCTAAAATTTAGCAAGTAAACAGTAATGGTGAATTAAAACAAGCAGAAGTGTTTACTTTTGAGCAGAGATTCCCAGCCCTCGTCCTGAAGCCCCCCTGCTCTGCTCATTATAAACCTGGCTCAAATATTCAACTAATAAACAAATCTTCAATGGGTTGAAGAGGGAGACAAAACGTACAAACAGCTATAAATGTATTTATCGTAACACCACAACCGTGATCAAATCAAAACTTTTGATATGGAGACTAGGCAGAAAAGCTTACTTGGTCCGATTTTATTTTTAAATGAAGGTAAGCTTGATTTTTGGGGCTGTGGACTGTTTAAGACTTTACACTTCAGGCCTCCCACCTGATGTATCCCACTTGGGGCCGGTGCTGAAGGTTCCAGCGGTATGAGACCTTGTCCTTCCAGCCCACGTTACGAGGATCTTTCCACAGCAGACGCACCTGGTCCTTTGTGTCCCCAGTGTGCCACAGAGAATTCCTCAGGAACTCCCCAGGCCCCGTCTTGGATTTTACAGCCTTGGTGCACATGAGAGATCCTAGGCTGATTTTTTACAAACCTTATGTAAAAGCCCAAATTAATCACTGGAGTGTAGCTCAAGCAAACCTCTTGCGCTAAACATTTTTGCACATGCTTCACCATGAAGGCCAACCCTGAAGCCCTAAAAATACCTCTGAGGCCAGAGCAGCAGCTTAATGATAATCACAGAGCCTGAATGTCAAAAGCTAATTTGAGCAATAGAGAGGGAGAATGTTGGAACCTTGAGTTGAATGCCAGGCTCAGCCACAGCCCTGAAAGGCACAGCCTGCCAGTAGGTCTGCTCCGTCTGCTTCCACATCACCACGTAGAAACTGGACGAGTCCTGGTAGCCGAAGATGAATCCAGCATAGTCGTCATCAGTCACTGTGTTTACGTGGAAGGTGCCCTCAAAGTCAACCCCGCTGAACGCTGTGTAACCTGAGGAAAAACCATTAGCTCGGATTCAGTATCAGCTTCTGTACTAGTGGTCACAGATTAAGATCTTCCAGCTTTTAGCTCTAATCTTAATGCACTGGATCCAACCATTAACTGCCTTCAGACGTTCTTGGTTTGCTTGGATGTGGTTAGATTTGGATTGGAGATCCAGGTGGATGCTTACTGTTGGGATTTACAATGAGCTAAGATGTTCTGCAGTTCTTCAGTCTTACAGCAGTTCACATTATTCTCGAGGGACTTACCCACCGCGAGTCCTGGATCACTGTTCATGGTCTGAACAATCTCCATGCCCTGATTAAGGACAACCCAGTTGGGGTCAATCTGAGCCTCGCCCTCTGGGTCCAGCACGACAGTCTGATAGGCTCTGAAGTCTGTCAGTGTGATTTGTGCATTCTCAGGGCAAGTGTCAATCCGGTCAATCACATGGTCCAAGTCGAAGTCTCCAGTGCAGGCATCACCCACCCCATCATCTAACAAACAGAGCAGAGAGCGATAAAATATAATTGTTAAAACACCAGGAAACTACAGCATGGCACTTTATTGCACATGAACATGTGGGGATAATGTTTGCTGTGTACTGTTTTCGTCTGCCTGGTCTTTATTGGGCACCAGTCTGCAGTTGTCTTTATCATCCAGGATGCCGTCGTTATCATCATCCTCATCACACTCGTCCCCAAGCCCGTCCTTGTCTGTATCTAGCTGTGAGCTGTTGATGATGGTGGGGCAGTTGTCTTTGCTGTTCTGGTGTCCGTCCCCATCACTGCAAACCAGAGTTAGAGCTATGGATGAAGTAGTTAAAATAATGGATGTATATTGAATTACAAAAAACACATTGGTCACGATTAGTAGCATCAAAATGTAGCTGAAGCATGTTCACATTTGTATTCCACCTGATTAAAGCGGCCTTGCTTAGTTTCTTATTTACTGAAATATATAAAGATGAGGTGACACAGAGGTAGTCATTTATCATTTATCATTTATCATGGGAAAGATGAAAGAATACATCAATCAAATGAGATATTGACCTTCAAAAATCAGAAAATGGTTAAAAATGACTTAAAACTTGCTTTGATCTTGTTCCTAGTCTGCACTCAGTCTCACACTGTTGTAGTTTGTTATTTTCTTTTATTTATTGTCTATAAATAAACAACAGCAACAGCAGCAACAACAACAACAACAACAACATCTGTATAACTATTATTATTATTATTATTATTATTATTATTATTATTATAACAAACTAGATGTAAAATATGCAAGATGAGACCACAAACATAAGCATTATTTGTTTGGAGATACTGGAACTTTAAGCGGAACTGGGTTCTATGGTCACTTGAGACAAAAACAGAGCACTCAAGGTGTTTGGCAGAAAAAAGAGAAATGGTTTTAGAAGAAAAGAACCGTGGTGGAGGATCTATGATTTAGGTGGTCATATTTCCTCTAGGAAAAAAAAGGCCTTGGGATCCCCCATAACAATAAATGCCGCCCTGGGCTCCATCAAGTAATAACTATGTAAGTACAGTGTTATTATTTTTGTTATAACTGTATTATGGAAATGACTGTACACTGTGAATATATTTACCTGTCTATGTTAGTATCACATGTGTCTCCTACAAGGTCATCATCAACATCAGACTATAAGATCAAAAATAGGAACAACAAAAAGTATTTTCAGTGGTCATAGATTTATAGTTATACAGTCAAGTGCTAATGTTTGGTGAATTTGATCAATGTTTTGCTGATTTTAAATCTAATGTTGAACTAAAAAAATAAATAAATAAATATATATATATATATATGTGTGTGTTTTTCCCCAACATCTTAATCTCAGTACAAATAAGTAAAATGTGAATGTTCACTTAGAAAATCAATAAAACATAATTGACTTGGGTTTGTTACAGGTTTTTGCATACCACTGCACAGATATTTGTTAAGGTGCATCCGTAAAATAGCAGTAAACATCATTGAAATTAAGAAAAAACCCCAGAAATTAGATTAAAGTACCTGATTGGGATTGGGCACCTCAGGGCAGCTGTCACAAGCATCTCCCACACCATCATTATCTTTATCCAGCTGGTCAGGATTGGGAACTCTCTGGCAGTTATCCAAAATATTCTTCAGACCTGCCAGTCAGAATGGGTCATTGATACGAAACAGAGAAAAGTAAATTAATTCAAAAGATAGGCACATTATCATTGACTATATTGGTATTCAAATAATCTACAGGTTGTTTCCACAATTAAATGAGAATCAACGTTTTCCAAACAAGGTAAATCAAGAGTAAAAATGTACTTAACAATAATTAACTGTATAGGCTTTCAAAGATTCACAAATCTGTGGCATATAGACCGTTGTGTATGTGGCATATAAGAAAAGCCTAAATTGTCATTGACGGAATCGTGGATCCACCGATGCGTTAGAATTAAGGCATGCATGCTAAAGTACTGGCTAATTTTGTGCATGTTTATTTTGGACCTTGTGTCACAAGGTGGCAGTGTTTCGGTTAAGCTCCGGCAGAATAGTTTCCACTGGTCATCAGCTCTTGGCTGGATTTTGCAGTGGAAATGTGGTTTTGCCCAGCGAGACATGACCAGACTCTGCACAATCGAGTTGACTGAGTCAAGTGCCTGGATCCATTCCTCTCCGAACAGACTGTAAATGTCAAGCTTTGCCTGAGCTTGTGCTCTTTTATGCTTTTCAGGCTGAAATGCATAACTGTCCTACAGAGATGCATTACTGATACTGTGCTTCAAAGAGACTTTACGGTAAGCCTGCTCCCTCCACAGGTGTGCTGCTGTCACCGGAATAACCATTAAGCAGCCCATTGAAGAAAGTGCGTCTAATTGGTGCTCTGAAGAATGCAGGCACTCAGACGCTTCTGTTTTCCCCCATAAAAAATGACCTAAGTGCAAGAAAATCTGGACGAAAAGCAGGCCGCCCAAAAAGAGATATTTAAAAAAAAACACGACACACTATTTCTCCTTCTGAGAGAAAACAAATGTCCTTGGACGTGCAGGGAAGCAAGGCAGGGTTGGGGAAAATGTGAGGGAGGTGGAATTAGGCCTTTAACATCTCTGTCCTCGTCAAAAAAGCATCAGCTGCTTTAAAGTCACATTTGGTTTCATCCCATTGTAAAAAGACAGGTGTAGTAATTAATTCCTCAAATCCTATTCTACCCCAGAGCTAGACTGAGACGTATTTGATGTTTGAAGCTACGGCTGCTCAAATACTCGGTTAAGTTAATCGGTAGTGATGCCAGTATTCTGTCTTCCCATTTAATGACAGAGACAACATGCATGCTAACAATTCAAGAGAATGACAAAAAGAACGTTTGAAGCGGAATGTCAGATGTGAGTGTATGTATATATAAAACCTGCTGCCTGGTTCACTGGTTAGTACTCCACACTGCAAGAGACAAGTTAATAGGTTCAAATCCAACTCTGAGTAGATTTTGGGACAGCTGGTCGCTTGGTGGTTAAGGATTTCACCCTGTGATCAGAAGGTTATGGGTTTAAAACCCAGGACTGCTATTGGTACCACTAATGTACCCTTGAGCAAGGAACCATCCCCACACACTGCTCCCCAGGTGACACCTCAGTGCCTGCCCACTGCTTCACTTGGTGAATGGGTTAAATGCAGAGTAAGGATTTTACATTGTTCACAGTGTGTGTGACTTTAAGGGCCCTTTTACTGACTTACTTTATTTAAAACCAGTTCCATAATGTGTATGTGTTGCGAAGGACGTATTAATGACTTACTTTACTTATTATCCAAAACGTCTAGAGCCTTACAGTAATTTTGAACAAAGTCCCTTTTTTTGTTGTTGCTTTTTAGCAGGATATCTGTTCGTTAACTCTTATAGATACTCAAAAGTCAACATAAGTTGGAATGCTTATCCCTGGTTCTTGCTTAGATCATGACATACTTACCTCTAAATGCATGCGGTTGTTAAGTAATCTCAAACAGACGTGCTTATGGGGTTTGGTATACTATAACATACTATCATGAAGTCTAAATGTTGTCACACTTCCATGATTTTTTATATATAAAAGTCTGTCAAACAGTGGGTGATTCTGGTTTGGTTAAATTACAATTTTGCTTTTAGATGTAGCTTTCGGTGTAGCATTAAACTTGATTTACCGTCGCCGTCCATGTCATCGTCACAAGCATCCCCCATTCCATCCTGGTCTGTGTCCCTCTGGTCTGGGTTATTCACATTCATACAGTTGTCACATGCATCGCCGTGAAGGTCTTCGTCACTGTTCTTCTGGTCTACGTTCTGGATCAGCCAGCAGTTATCCTGATTTGAGATCAGACAAAGAAAACATGTAAATATCACTTTAAAGATGAGCCTCTGCATTATGATGAGATGCTTCTGCATATGTACCTTCTCATTGAGGATACCATCACTGTCTGCATCTTCATCACAGGCATCACCTTTTCCATCCCTGTCCGCGTCCTCCTGGCCAGAATTAGGCACGAACACGCAGTTGTCCTGGAAGGAACATTTACATTTAAATGTCTTTATTTATTCATTTTTCACATACTATATTGATCCTAGAGGAAATGACTTGAGTCTTCTGCATTTAACCCTTTCACTTGTGTGAAGCAGTGGGCCGTTGACAAAGGGACCTGGGGAACAGTGTGTGGGGATGGTACCTTGCTTCAGGGTTCTTCAGTGGTGGCACTGGCAGTCCCCGGATTCGAACCCATGCCCTTTTGATCACAGGAGCAACTCCCTAACCACTAGACCACGAGCTGTGGTCACTCTAATTTGACTTTTGCTCTTGAATCATCTTGAAGATGAATATAGCCACATGTGGCTCACCTTTATACAAGATTCATCCTGGCACTGCAGCTTCCTGTCAGGGTAGGCATCGATGTCTGTGTCCTTCCCACACACGTAGCCATTGCCTGCCCAGCCAATGTTGCACTGATGAAAGAAGAACGCATGAAAGGAATAGTTTGGAAAAAGAACTGAGATTTGCGTCTTTATTACACTAATGCTACAATCCTAATGTAGCTGACAAGTAATGTAGGCACCAAATAGTAGCTGATGGATGTTTGGAGATATCTTAGCATCTCACCACACAGCTGGTGCTTCCATCTCTCTCAACTATGCACTCAGCATTGGCGTCACAAATGTTGGCGTGGCCGTTCCCACACTGCCTGCTGGAGAGGGCAGCAGAACCAGAGCCTGATCCACCACTAGAATCGGAGCCCATTCCAGTACGAGAACCAGAGGCCGCTCCAGTACCGGAGTCAGAACCAGAGCCTGATCCAGTACCAGAACCAGAGCCAGGTCCAGAAGCTCTGCAGCCACGCACTTGGTCGCCAGTAAAACCAGGCTTACACTGTCCACAGCGGAAGGAACCCTAAGAGAAAACATAACCAATGACTGAAGAACCTATGAAGAACAGATGGCTTACATTGTATAAGGCGGATAAACAGGGATAAAATATAAATATACGTGCGTGAGGGTGAACATCTTACCATGGTGTTATGGCAATAGGAATTAGGGGTGCAGCCTCCGTTGTCCGAGCTTTGGCATTCATCTACGTCATTACATACCTGATGCATGAAAATGACATTAGTAACACTACGACATCAAAACAAATATGTATTTTTCATAGTGTTCATAATGTACACACCTCATTCAACATGCATGCTGGAATAATACGCAGAATATGCAGCAATGCAGAGTATGAGTGAGTGAGTTGGGGTCCCCATGTACGCTTACCTACGCCATTTAAAGCGCAAGCAGTGGAACAGGATCACTAACTGTGGACCAACCCGACCATCACAACTGATCCCAAACACATTAGGAAGGCAAGAAATTCCAGAAATGAACTCTTGACTAAGAACACTTGTTAATTAAATACCATTCCAGGTTGATTCCTCATCAATCTGATTGAAAAAATGCCAAGAGTGTTCAAAGCAGCCATAAGAGCAATAGGTGATGTTTTCAACATTAATCCACAATGTAACCAATAATAAAAACAAAGGAAATGCTTGAATGAGCATATAGATATAGATGTACACACACACACACACACACACACACACACACACACACACACACACACACACACACACACACACACACACAC
>JBBJLR010000042.1:6887196-6904188 GCA_037577145.1 Brachypetersius gabonensis | reverse complement strand
GAGAGAGAGAGAGAGAGAGAGAGAGAGAGAGAGAGAGAGAGAGAGAGAGAGAGAGAGAGAGAGAGAGAGAGCGAAAGCTTTTGTGGGTGTCTAGACATTTGAACTTAGCGTCTGGCCTGAGAACTCTTAAAGGGCCCATATGACAGAAAATTTCCACTTTTTTGTAAGAGTTTTTAAACGCTGTTCATGTTACAAATAATAATGTTCACTTACTCCAGTCCATACAGACACACTATAAACACACAAATACGGCTTGTTTTGTGACATCACAAAACCCACATTTACATTTGCCTATTCAGCCTTCAGCTGTTTTGCTTAGCACTTTCAGGATAAAGTTATAAAGATTCACTGTGAATGGAGTACAATACAGGGCAGCCGGTGAGAACTGAGGGATTTTACATGTAATCAGTCTTTAAGGCATAGTATGAAAAACCTGTTGAAAACAAAAAGCAACCTTAACATAAGGAGAAATAGAGAGGGAAAACTGTCATATAATATACAATGAAGGATAGTAGGATATAGGCCCTTTAAACGTTTACTCATTTTTCAACTTAATCTCTGCATTTATAGCATATTGTCAATTAGCTTTCCTGCCAAAGCAGCTGATCTTCTTACATATATGAGAAATTATTGTCTGTACTAACTAATTATATGCTATGCTAAGATTATAGGGGTACTCCTTTGGACTCCGAAAGGTTCATGTATCATGTTAACTTAGTTTTCATCAAAACTTACTAAGAAAGGTTCATTCCAAGCTGCTTTATGCAATACCCGTTTAGAAGAGATTTCAGTTAAAGCACAAATACCTTTGTTGAGTCTTCCGTGGACAGTGAAATCAAAATAATCGCTATTATCTGTAGGGTTGTAGATGCGAAAAACACGTGTTGGGGCTTTACTGTGGAGCTGGAAGGTGGTCAGGATAAAGACGTCGTTCACATTCTTAGTCTTCAGTCCTCCTTGCAGCAGATCAGGCAAACACTCCGCAGACACCATGAAATCATAGACTGCAAAAGAGAACATTCTCTCCTTAATTGGCTCACATGCAGACACATAGCTGGTCATTAAACCATAGGACAGTTTACTCCCTTTTTTGACTAATTCAGTTATTCCAGTTTTAGTTATAGTGAGTGTGGGACTTTTTTTCCCCCTCTTCAAAGCTTCGGATGCTGCTCATTTCCAACTTTGACGTTAGGCGGAAGACCAGTTTATTAAGTGTCTGAATTCACACCTAGCACCACCGCAACATCTGATGGGGCCCTCCTGGGATTTTCAGCACTCAGATGTTTGCATGGTGCCTGTAGTTTTGGGCATTACTTCTTCATACATCCCTACATTAAATACGCAAATCCTTTACGTATGTCAGTTATTCAGTATATAACTCTAGTTGATGGCCAGCAGACCTATAATAAAGCAAAACCGAACCACAGCTACAGAGAACAGCTTCTTCTCAAATCAGCCATAAAATCTGCAGCGAAGATTAAAAGCAGCATTTTGCACAAATCATATTCTACAGCAATAATAGATTAACATTAAAGCTATGCACTTACCAATTCCTTGTGCATTCACTGTATAGGAAAGTTGCTGGAGTGCCAGTAGACTGAGCAACACTCTTGCCCACAAAGTCATTTTGATGTTTTTTTGGGGGGGAAAAAGCCTAATTTGGAGTCCTGATAATGCAGGTCCTTTTAGTGTTCCAGCAGAAGTCTGCGCTTCTGCAGCCCCTGAGTATGATTTAGAGCAGTAGCAACCGAAACAGCCGTGCTTTTTCCCTCTGGACGACTGCAGCCCAGCTGCTGAATGAAAACCAGATAGGTACCAGAGAGATTTATGCTTTTCAGACAACTTTAGACAGGGAAGGTGTGACCAAGGACCTCCTCCAGTACACTCCTCACTCGCTTCCCCGAATGGGGTCAGACGAGCACCCCAAAAAAACAGGGGTGGGAATAAATGGATAACTATTATACATCAGGGGAAACTGTATGACTACTTTTGGATCAGTGTTTCTAATTTCATTATTAATCTGTATGAAGTCTATGGTGAGACTAATAGGACTAATTTTCATTATCAAGCTCAGCAGAGCTATATTAAAGAGAAATAGAGTTTAAGATCAAACAGAAGTAGAGACTGGGAGTAAACACAAATTGCATGTAGAATTAAACCGAAAGACAGTTTATGATTAAACAGATCTACAGTTTAAACATCAGCATCATTTGGGATTAGAATGAAACAGAGATTGGGGTTAAAGGGGTGGAGCCTAACATCTCGCTACACTATCAGCATTTGTTTGGATTAAACAACAAGGGTGTTGTTTGAAAGCACTGCATTTGTTAAAGTGGAGCTGAAACTTCAGTGTGAACAGCTGATCAGTTAATGACACAATTTTAGAACATTGGGCAGCTGGTGGTCTGGTGGTTGGGGAGTTGCCCCTGCGATCGGCAAGTCGTGGGTTAGAATCCCAGGACTGCCAGTTGCACCACTGAGGTACCCTTGAGCAAGGGACCGTCCCCACACACTGCTCCCTGGGCACAATTGTCAGCACCCTAGTGGTTCACTGGAGTGAATCAGTTAAATGCACTCAAGTAATTTCTTTCGGGATCAAGATATTATATACAGTAATTAAATACATTTAAAAATTACTATCATTTGAATACACTCTTAAAAACAAACCCACGAGATGAAGTGGAAAGAACCTTTTAAAAGTCTTAAAAAAGTGCTCTTTGCCAGTTTTAGGGATATTCCTGGATTCTATACATTGTGTGGAGGATCTTTCACCTTTGACACTATTTGGGGCTTTGGTTTGGTTGAGGTCGGGCTGGGACAGAATTTCCTCTGGGCTAAAATATTAATGCCGGAGAGCTGCTAGCTTTCTTTCAGAGGAAACCAGCAAGAAAGATCACAATTCTGTTTTTCTTCACCAAAAAAGACTGAAGAGGTGAACGAAGAGTAAGCTTCATTAAACAAAACACAGAGGAATCATTTGCAGTCAAGAATAATAAATGGCTACATAACGCAACATGCCAGATCACAGTTCCCAGCATCTCTCCAGTCCTTACCAATAACAACAGAATCATATTGTGGATGAATTCTTATGAGAGTGTCTGACTGTGAAGCCTCTACTGGTTCCCATAATGTTGATGACTCATGATGTACTGTAAGTATTGAGACACACTTTATTTTTCTAAGGCCACGTTTTTAGAAAGGAATAACTGAACTGGCCTAATGCCCATGTCTGTATTTGCATTAATTTTCACTCTGAATAATGGTGAACAGCCTAGTTTATGAATTTCTACAGGGGCAGGGATGTGAGGGCAATTTAAAAGGCATGACCATCACAAATTGTACTTTTAAACTCTGAATCATTGCATCGTTTTCTGTTTCTTGGAAGGACATGAGGTATGCATGAAGACTCTTGTAAAATTTGTCCAAATAAAACTTTAACATGGGTTTTATTTCCAGGAATTACCCAGCTTTGAATCAATTCCCTTCAATGGTTATCTGCAAACGTCCAGAAATGCAATATAATGCAATACACTCTAAAACACCTTCATTAAGGCTACATTTGTATCATTTGAAGATAGAGCTCAAGTGTCCTAAACGGGCGGCTGGCTCATTTGATTATCTGTCTATACTTTCAGGATCCTGTCTAAATGTAGTTCTGACAAATAAATGTTAATGTTAATGTTACTTCAGTGATTTACTGCATATTGTAACCACTCAGCCACACAAATGATGACTGCTCATACAAACATAATTGATCTTGTATTAATTAAGTAATTCCTGGTGATATGAAACCTAATTTCTGCCAGAAAATAAAAGCTTGCCATCTGAAACAGATGGAATTGAGCGTTTTCTTGACTTCACTCCATTTGAAATTTGCTCAAATGTAAACTTGCTCAAAGATCATTGAGCCGCAAATGATTTTAATATTTTCTATGTTTAATATTTTCTATATGGACGGCCGCTTTATCATTCTGATTCACAGTGGCTAGAACCAATTATCTTTTCTCATTCTGTGTCTTTATGGAGCTTGCCTTGTGCACTGGGACGCTGTCATACTGGAATAGTAAAGGTTCTTCTCGACAATGTCCAAAATGTCTTGGTATGCTGAAAAATTAAGATGGCCCGTCACTGGAAGCCCTAAAAACAAGTGTGTCCCAATACTTTTGTCCATATAGTGTAAAACGCTTTGCCACGGTGAAGGAGCCACGATGAGCGACACTGGGATGGTACGCCCTCACACTTGAAATCTTTGATGGTTCTATCAAACAACCATGGCGGCACCCATGGAGCTGCTGTGCTGGGGAGGAGACTGGGACTTGCCGTCTGTACACACGGAGTCTCTTATTGTGTTGGTAACTAAAATGTATTACAGCTCCTGACCTTTTTTTTCGTGACTGTTATCTTACTGTTTACATTTCTAGAGGGCTGTAAGACAGCTGAAATGCTGGTTAGCCGGTTAGCATTGCTAGCTGCTGTAAAAGCAATACCAGTCTGGTTTATAGCAGGAGAGCCCTCTCTGTTGACATTTTGTCCTCCTGAGAAATTCGATATATGACAGGTAACTAACGGAGAAAATGATCGTTATTCAACTGCCTCATTCTACCCCAGAAAGTTGTACCCTGTTCCTTACATCAGTAAGACCATCTTCTGTTTTACCTCCCCAAGGTCAGTTTCTCCATACTTGTTTAAGAAGCTGGGAGGTTTAAACATTCGCAGAAAGGCTCAGCTCTTTGATTAACCTCCACAAAGCGTTAGGTTTTGGCGTATAATATATAACGAAGAGCACTAAAAACACTATATAGACAAAAGTATTGGGACGCCTGACCTTTACACCAAAAACTCTGAATTCTTTTCATAGAGAATGAATGGGTACGCATTTACCACAGAAACTCCAAAATGTGGTGGAAAGCCTTCCAAGAAGAGTCGAAGCTGCTATAGCTGCAAAGGAGGGACCAACTCCATATGTGTGTGAATGCAGTGTCCTTCATTAAAATCCCTCGTAGTGTCAGGCGTCCCAATACCTTTGTCCATATACTATATACCTGCACTAAACTCTTGGTTGTCAGGCGTTCCTGAACATTTTTGGTGCATGATTGGTTCACATTGCTTTAGTGTGTTGAATCAATGCTTCTCTGCAGGCTTATGCAAAATTCGCTGGAGCCACACTTACAGTGAAGCCTGTAGACTGGACATGGAGGACTATTACAGGTAGAAGTGGATAATTTAGTTGTTCATGAAGCCGTCTTGGTGAGAATTATGTCAAAACGTGTATATAATACATACGTCATAATCATGGGCGTAAATTTCATTTAACAGTAGGGGGGGGGGCAATAAATACTTTTTGTACTTATAAATTGTACTTCTAAATAAAAACAAGGAATTAAAAAAAGGTTTAAAATTTCATTTAAAATGAATAAAGACACTTAAAAACAGAATAGAAATGGATTATACAAAAAAAAAATACAGTGGAGTCAGTTCGGACGTAGCACAGTGCTCATTTAGTAAATGCACAGCTAAACAATATGCTAATTGTGGCTGTTAATGTTAAGTTCACATTAAGCCAAGTCGTCACAAATAAAACGATGCATGGCGTGTTAGTTGCAGTTAGTTGCACTATGCCACAAGCTATTGTAAACAAGCTAACGTTAACCAGATAAGTAATACTTTAATCGCTAATATAGCAGATTCATGGAAAATTACATCGGTCATCTGCATTTTTGCCGCAACTAATTTATGAATGAGGCTGCATCAACTACATTAAAGACGATCGCTTTATTTAAAGTGCATAAAATAAAGTGAAAAGTGAAAGTGACAATCTGGTCATATGTGAACACACCACTGCACACAGTGCAAACAGCACAAAGTACTTCCTCTGCATTTAACCCATTCACCAAGTGAAGCAGGGGGCAGCCATGAACACGGCGCCCGGGGAGCTGTGTGTGGGGACGGTACCTTGCTCAGGGTACCTCAGAGGTGCCTAGCGGTCTTGGGAATCGAACCCGGACTTTCTGATCACAGGGCGAATGCCTTAACCACATTAGGAGTTACACATTAATTAAACCGCAGCCACACATCTGACATGTGTTGAGTAGGTGGGCCAAACCACTGTGAGGAAGGGGAGGGGGAACTCAACTGTCTCTAAATGCATTTTTTGCGTTTTTTTGGTTTTTTGAATTTTTTTCTGAATTATTTTAGGTATACATGCATATATTTTTCTTAATAGAGAGTGCAATATTTTTTATATTTTTTTTGGGGGGGGACAACCCTCCCCATGCCCCCCCCCCTCCCCCCCCGTCCCCCCCGGGATTTATGCCCATGGTTATAATAAATTAAAATACCAGACGATAACTGTTGCTAGACATAATTAGCAACATAGAGTTAGAGGCATGTACAGAATTGTAACTCGGTTACCCCACCTGTCTGATACACACAAAAACCTTCCTCTCCTCCACTTTCACAGCCTCCATTCCACTGCTGCACTTTGAGGGATCTTCGTTGACAGAACCTACACAGATTCTTAACTTGCTCAGAAAAAATGTATGTATCAGCAATATATATAATATTCAGTAATGTCAAGGTTTTGAGTTTGATTGAGGCTTTTGTTGAATTGATTATATACTAAAAGTTTTACAAAGGGTTTACAAAGAAAATACATGTACTGGATGTAAAAATACAATTTAAATTTGAATTAAAATACTTTAGAATTTAAGTGCGAAGAGAGGGAAGAAATATTTACTAAATTAAAATATGGTGAATTTTAAGGAAATGTAAAAGTGAATATAGTGTAATTTACAAGAAGGAACTGATTCTATACAAATGCAACATTAAGGCAATGTCATTTGGTGCAATTAACCTGTTAATGTTTCAAGAGACCACTGTTCCTCCCCCAAATAAAATGGTGTTTTCCATAAAATGTCAGTTGCGTCTGCTTTCGTATAGTTAAAGGTCAGGTGTAAAGTAGTGGAAAGTCTAGACAAAGGAGCTTGTATCTTAAAACATTAATGTCCAAAAAGCTCCAGAGGAAGAGTCATTTCAGTTCCAGCCTTAAAACAGGAAGTCTTTTGCATCGCACAGAGCTGAAAAAAAAAAAACCCCTTTCAGAAAACCAAAAGGACAGCATAAAGCCCAACAAGAGCCAGAATTATATTTCTTAGGGGCTAGCAGTGAGGTTCCAAATACACTCACTTCTGGCCTTTGTTCTCCCCGATGGCCGCTACCTTCTATTCTTTTTGAAGGCATGACCTCTTTGTTCCTATTTGAACAGCAAAAATTTTAGGAAGTTCCCCCCTTTCTTGAAAAATTAGTAACATAATTGACTTTGTATAAAGTAGGACACCTATGTAATACAGTAATTATAATGTCAGTGTGTTTGCGTTTTAATGTAAGATACATGTAACAGTGTCACAAGTCAATTCAATCAGGGTTCAGTTGCTGGTTTTCTTAACACAATGATAAGAAAGTAATCTGAGGATGATACAGACCTTAAATGTCAAATATATGTTCTCCTGCCTCATTTAAACTGCAAAGTTAACTCATGGCTTTCTCCATTCATCAAACAGAGGTTCAATGCAGACTATGAGCTGTCAGCTAAGCAGGGAGCGGACACTATGGCCTACATCGCGTTGCTGGAGGAGAAACTGCGGCCTGCTTTGGTTGGTGCTTCCACAGTTCATGCTCAGCGATTTATTCATCAATCCTGTCTGTGATCTGTAGACTTAAGACAGTGTGTGTTTACAGCTCCACACGTTCTGGGTGGATGCAGAGAACTATGCCAACCTGACGAGGCCGTGGTTCGCATCGCACTCTCCATTTCCTCTCAACTTCTTCGTTCCGGCCCGACAGGCCAGCCTGGCCCTTTCCAGGATCCTCCTGACCAAAGCTGAGGCGCCTCTACACTCCATCACAGAGGTGGAAGGAAAGGTGCTTATAAACTTGCAAAACTACCTCCAGTCATTTAATTTCTTTGAAACAGCATTAATCTCTTCCAGTATAAGAATTAATTCTGATGTTTTGCATTACGGACACTTTCATTTCCAGCAAGGTTGGACAGACTGAATTGTTTGATGGAGCCTTATTTTTAAGGCTAGGACAGTAAGCAGGTTTTGCAAATAGATAAATTGGGATGAAATGAATGGAAAATAAATAATTCAATTTTATATTATTTAAATCCAGGGGTATTTTATAGTTATCCCCTCATAGTAAAATGTAAAATCACAACACATTTGTATATCTCTGCAAAATCCTGAATTTTGCTCATTTTAATGCTTTGAGTGCAGCATTAGACCTCCAACACACACAGTGCTGCAGCAGAGCTTTAGCCTTTTTTTGTGTCAGTCGAACTCTTTGATTTTTCACAGAATGAGCCCCTAACTGGTGTCTCAGTCTTTAAATCACACTGGCATAGAAAATAAACAAATGAAACAAAGAGAGAAATTCCTCTTATCAATTTCATGGTTCAGCCCTGTTTAATGGATTTGGGGAAAAACAGAAATGAGCTGATTCAGTCTGCAGTATACTGTGAATTTAGTCCACTAATTTGTGCCACTGGATTTGATCCACACTGCTGTGTTGTAGTGGGAGACTGATTTAAACAGTCTCCTGGGCTGTCTGAGAGCTGTCTGCGGTTTCAAAAAAGCAGATGGAAAAGAGTTTATCACCTAGAGGACGCAAGCTACTGAGCTCAGCGCGGCCAAAGCCAGCTTTAATAATAGACTTGAAATCTGCCAGTGTTCCTGAAGGGTCATTCAATAATGTGGCCAAAAGGCTAATTTTGAGTCCAGAGCCCAGGAATCAGTTTATTTTAGCTGTTAATTGTCTTTGATTGTCTGTAATGCAGTGCTGGAATTGTTTGCACAGATCTACAGCGAAGCCAAAGAGTGTCTGAATCTGCTCTCTCACCGACTGGGGACCTCACACTATTTCTTTGGAAACACGTGAGTTCAGGCTGCCATCAATCATTTTCATTTAGTGGCAGCTCTACTTTAGACCTGTTTTACTGTGTCACTGAAAGCCATGATACAGATAAGAGTGTAATATTCACCATGCCACTTTTATTCTGAAACTGGTTCTTAAAGTCTAAATAACGGCTGATAGTGAACGAGTATTTTTGTTAATGCATCAGAAACAAGCTGTATTTAAGAGCTCATATATAATTGACATCTAAAATACCATGTTCAAATTGCTTAAGCTAGTATTGGATAAAACTTGCTAGCTGTTTGTTTTCTTATGCCAGCGAGACCATGCAGCTACTGTTATCACAAGACCTTATTTAATTTGTAGATTTAGTTAGTAGAGTTAGTTCATATTTTCTTTTATTCCCTCCTCTATCAGATTTAGCACTTTTGCAGTTATCTGCCAACCAATACTATTTTTATTCGTAGGGCTTATTCCTAGTGTTAGGTATTTGAAGCTGTGGCTTAAAAACAAATTGTTGCCTACACAAACACATTGCTTCAGTAAACACTGAAACAGTTAATAAATGTTAAATTAAATATAGCTAATTCAGTGGCCACTCAAAGCTTCTTCCCCACAGGTGATATCAGCCAATTACCGATAAACACTGTTAACTGGGGATGCGGTGAAATATTTTGGCCCAAATTAAATTAAAAGTGAAAAAAAAAACTAAATCGAATTTCAAAGCATCAGTTGTTTCTTTCTGTTCTGTGCTGTTCATCTCATTCAGCAGTCTAAATGTTCATAATTGTGTAATTTATTTTCTTGAGCATCGGTGCATAATTGGTCCTATGCTATGCATATTGACTATTGAAAGAGGAATACCTTTCTTTATAAGTTGCATGCTGCCCTGGCTGTATTTCTGTTCTAGGCCTACAAGCCTGGATGCCTTTGTTTTTGGTTACCTAGCTCCTCTACATAACGCCAGTCTGCCCAGTGGTCAGCTCCAACAGCATCTGAAACAGCTTCATAACCTCTGCCAATTCTGCAGTACCATCCTGAAATACTACTTTAACGAATCTGGCTCTGGTAAGACAGCACACTTCCACAGTTTTCCACTGTTTTGGACCTATTTATACACATGACACACGAATGGGTTCCATGATGTACAGCGTTTGATTCATTTCTGTGCTTGGTGTAAGAGGTCATTTGTTCTTTGCAGTGAAATTATTTGACCCATCTTGACCATTTGTCCTTGATTCCTTTCATTTTTTCTTACAAACACAGTCCAGAAACTCTCATCTGCTTGTTGTAAATCATGGCCTATTTACTGAGAAGTGTTAGCTGTGGCACACACTAAAAGCATACAGTAGTCTAATCAAAGAGCTGCATTTTGGACCACAGACACATTTTGAGTCTCTGTGTTTGAATTCTTTGTACTAACATTTCCTCCAAATGATTGAGGCCTCCTGTTGCTCTTCAGAATCTTTGGCGCGCTGCCCTCCTCTGATTCTTTCTCTATCCTCCTGCTAGGCTCTTCTCCCACTAACCAGGACGCAGTTGATGCAAATCTCCAGAAACTGACGCAGCTTGTTAACAAAGAGTCCAACCTTATTGAAAAGGTCCTGCCTAAATCTGCCTTTACTTTTCCTTGTGACCATTTGTTGCTCAGTAGTAGTAGAGGCCACCTGGAAACGACTGAAGTGTAATCCTAGAAAATTTAAGTTGTAGTCAAATGTCAAAATGTTCCCCTTATCCAGCCATATTTGGAGTTTACATCCTTGGTTTTGCACTAAGAGGCAAAAGGTTGAATAGAAGCTAACAGTCCTCCTGATGCATTCACACTACTGTTCTTTCTAAATTTTATAAAATCTAATAATCTATAAAAAGATTATTCTTTTTGTAGCCAAAATAAAGCCTGCATTTCTCATTGGAGCTCATGCAGAATTTTGGAATCGTTCCAACATCAATAGCCTTAGTTGTACGCTTATACATATGACTATTGACCCATTGTGGTCCATTGACCAGGGGCTAGGTATCGATCATGTTAAAAATGGTCAAGAGACTTCTGTCATATATGGGGGGAGAGAGAGAATGGTCAAGTCCCCTTTAAAATGTGTCAATGAGAGAGTCTGTGAAGTCACAGGTGAATATGCGGGAAAGGGATAAAAGGCTTAAAAACGCAAAGTAACAAACATGGAACAAAACGCACAGCACTCAGACAGATTTCAAAGCTCTGAAACTCTGGCTAGAAAGAGATGTGACTCGCTGTGTGTTTAATTTAAAATAATCAGCTGCTACATGTTCTCATCTAAAACGGTGTGATAAGAAGCACCTTTTTTACACGTAAACCAATGTTTGGTGGTCTCTGAACACTGGTTTTATAGCAACCACACAATCACACTTTACATTTTCTCACGGAAATACATCTAGCACAATTTGGCAAATTTAAAAGCCTACAGGTTTATTTGGGCTTACTGGTTTATCTGAGTTGCACAGCATATAGCCGGTGTTCTCATGCACATTTTAATAAAAAAAAATATGGTATGTCATGTATTGTAAGAAACCGCACATTAAAATCTGTTTGAGATTGCTTTAGGACTCAATTGAGCAAGTATGTGTTGATGGTCATTTGTAGTATACCCATTACAATATGTATTAGCCACTTTAGCTTTGCAGCTTCAGTACAAAGCAAAAGAAGCAAACTTCACACATGACAGATGGATTGTTCGATTAACTATGTTTAGGGTAAGGGGAAAATTCTACATTTGCTTTTTGAATGATCTCTTTAATATAATAAGTCACTTAAACATGTCCTACATGCCCACATTTCCTATTTAAATGTTTATAAATAATATCATTTTAATAATAATATAATTCCCATTACCTCTGTATCTGTAGCTGATTGCTTTATGTGTTCGTCTAACAGATGGATGATAACCTCCGCAGTAGCCCCCAACACAGACCTAGCAGGCCCCATAGACCTGAACCTAAACCTTCGTCTCTGGCCGCTGAGAGGAACTCAACCCCCGCCTGACAATCCCAGTACCTCAAAACATCGGTATATTTCTTTGCTCGTTTATTTATGTTCATATCACAGTGGTACTTGATGCTCTCTTTGTTAGTGGGAATCACTACAGCAGCAATGCCAAGTTCATTCAGCTATAATGTATTTATAATTTGCTTTGAAGGTGTGGGGATAGAGTTTGTTTTGTCTGCTTTGGTACAGTGTGTTAAAAGGGACAAAGCATAAGGCGCAAAGTGTCTCATAAAGGGCTTGTGATGGGGTATATAAGGGCATTCACTGTAATTTTCAATTTGTAACTTGGCTGGAAAAGAAAATGTGGAGAAATACAGTGAGACAGATCGAAAGAAAAGCTTTTGATAGCAGAAGTAAGGCAGAATTCCATCTTGAGGCAATTTTTTAAAGCTTCCAGTTAGCATGCTCAATCTTTTATTTTGACTCGATATATGTATTTATAATAGAATAATGTTGTCTATATAACAATGCAGAATTGCCGCTCTCCAGTGATGCATATCAGTCATGCAATTTACAAATTGTTCATGTGTGTCTTGCAGACATCAATCTTAAAGGAACACTGCAGTGTTTTTTTTTTTAATCTAATCTCTACTGTATCTGGCACTTCTGTACTATACATTAACAACATTTTCCCTTTCCTTGCTAAAGAACCGGGAATCCATTGGCTTAACTCACTTATAAGAGAACCTTCAGCATCTGCCCATTGACTTCTATTCTAATTGCATTTTAAGTGAACAGTTTTCTGTTCTTTTTTGCAGCATGGGGAAATCAATAATAATTTTATGGTAATATACCGTATGCTACAGATGTCGCCAAATAAGATTAGTTTAAAAAAAGACTAGAGGATTCCTTTAATGACATTTGTGCCTGCTACAGAGATATATTTTATAATGTTGATCAGTAAACACATGATAAGGTGTATCTGCTCAATCTTAGAAACAGTCTAAAGAAAGTTTAGCATTTCATGCAAACTAGCAAGGTTTTATTAAGTTCTTGAAAATGTAGGCCATAAATTGTGAAGGACATGAAGCTTTAGGGTTACATTGTTAAAATGTGCAAATACTAAATAATGCATAAATATGCACAAACCCAAATATAATCATCAACCAACACTAAGCTTAATAGTGTGACACTTATGAATCTCCTCAGTTAAGAGGGACCAGGCTGAGTTGTCTATACTGACTCAAAGGCTTTGTTCACATTAATGTAACACTGGCAGCATTCATATAATTTCTTCTGTGTGCCTCATGTTCAACATATCTATGGATGGATCATTTTGTTTATTTTTGTACACTTTTAGCAGTTTACTTTTTTTGCTCATTCCCCTTGATGCAAATTGAGATTTTCATGTGGTTTTGTCTTGTGCCTTTTTTTTTTGTATTCATGTGTAATTTATTATTGTTTTTATTTCTAAATTTTGACATATTATGACCGGATAAGCATGCCTTAACTACTCACTGGCAAAGTACCATGTTTTTCTCTAATTTCTACCTGTCGCACAATATGTGGCCAAATACGATTACTAGTCCAGGTTTTTTTTATATACATGTCATTGTTTTGAATGGCCTTTATTTGTTCATACATGACTCGTTGAAGTAATGCTGAACTTGGCTCCATGTCCTGAGATACCTATCATCATGCATCCCAAAGGATGTCTCATTTTCATCACTTGTACTGAATGAATTGGGAACATGTCAAGTGGTGAAACGGATATGTAATAAAATTGAGTTTGTAATCTTTGTCTCTGAAATTGAAGCCGATTTGAGATAGCACTAAGAGCTAGTCTTCAAATAGAAACTTATAGAGATATCTAAGGAGTTAATCAAGCCACAAACATGAAGTCTGGATCCTCTGTCTGAGCCACAAACATTTCCCTTGCTTGGTAAAGGCCTGATATGAGTGAGTGTGCTCTGTGTAGCTGTTATTTGATTAGACAAATGTCAACATGGGCTTTGTTTCCATTGATTCATTTGCCTTTAGTCCTGCAGTAATGGCAGCTAACAAAGAGGCTGCTGTAAGGCCGCCACATGGAAGCCATTACTGTTGTTACTGATTGGCGGTCACACCCCAAACACAACAGGGTGGAAAGATGGAAAGGTGAAGATGGCAGTAAAATCCCGTCTATACATATTTTCCCTTCCTCAATTATTCTTTTTTTGCTTTTTCTCAGGAATGTTCTTTAACTGGAGTGGGGCAAAAATGGTGCCAAAAACCTGGTCTTTGGGGTGATGCCAGTTTTAAAAATAACATTTTAATTGAGTTATTTGAGTTATTTAAATACAACATGAATTCAGAACATTGTTGTCAGTTTGTGTTCCTGCTTATACATGATTTATTAAATCAGTGGCAATGGCTCTATATAAACCAGGAACACTCAAAGCATATTCTGCTATTGTCAGAGAACCTTTTTGGGTGCCATATATAGAACCAGGATACAATATTCACAAATACTATCATGTTTCACCTCCCCCCTCCACATCACTTCCACATATTATTGATGCATTATGATTTCCCATTCATGTTAACATGAAATTAAATGCCTTCAATTAATTTCTTAGAACTGTTGGTGGAAAGGTTCTTTGGGAAATACCCCTTTTGTGTGTCTTCAAGATGAGTGTGTGAATGGGGAAATGCGTAGTGAAATTTAGACAGAAGAAAGGTCCTGCAGTTTATTCAGCTAAACTAATGAATCTCTCTCAGCCGATTTAGGAAAAACTATAAATGATTCTAAGGAAAATCCAGTCCAGCTCCTTGTCCTGTGGATAAAGTAAGCTGATGACATTTGGGGAGTTTCACGGCCTGGGGATGTTTTGGCAGTGCTGGACAAACTTCCACCTGTAAAACAGCTGGCTGATTTCTCTGTTCCCTGAATGTTCCCTACAAACACTGTCTGTCCTTTTTCAAACCATGCTTTGGTGTCTGAGCTGCAGTCCAGCAGGCTCACAACAAGTTTGGGTCATCTCTACGGTTTGTGTTGGGGCATTGAAAGGAACAACTGCTGTAGTGTGAACCGTGTTTATCTCTGAGCATGTGCTCATTTCGACCAGTGAGACACAGTCTGAGCAAATCTAATTAAACATTTGATATTAATGTTCTTCACAAATAGAGCACAGCAGTCCATAAAGTGGCTCTTCATTCCAAAACAGCTGCTCTTAAAACTAAGCATGTAGCCTATTATCAGTAAAAAGTACAAAAGCCTAGGCAAATATGTAGAGCTGTAGCAATAAACAAATTTAACCACAGGGTAATTACACCATATGATTTACACCGATCAGTCATAACATGACAACCACCTGCCTTATATTGTGTAGGTCCTCCTCAGTTGACCTGTAGAGGAATGGCTCTAAATGTCGGCTGTGGTATCCGACACCAAAACACACTGTAACAGATCCTGTAGGTCCTGTAGGAGGCCTCCAGGGATAGGAATAGTTTGTCCCGCACATGCCAAAGATGCTTGATTAGACTTGTATCTGGGGAATTTGAAGGCCTTGATCTTTTTGTAGTGTTCCTCAAACCATTTCTGAACAATGTTGGCAGTATGGCAGGACACACTATCCTGCTGAAAGAGGCCAGACTATCCCACGGGGTGGTGTTGGCCTAGAGGTAGGATACTTGCCTCTGGACCAAGAGGTCATGGGTTCAAATCCTACCTTCAGCACACCACCACTGGGTCCCTTAACCCCAAGTTATTCCAGGGAGACCGTCCCTTGTAGTTAAGGAATGGAAGTCGCTTTGGATAAAAGTGCCTGATAAATGCCGTTTATGTAAATGGTGTACTTGGTCATATGTGTTAAAGTCACATCCACATGATCAGTCCTACAGTTTCCCAGCAGATCATTTCCCAGAGCATCACACTGCCTCCACTGGCTTGTCTTCTTCCCATGCTGCATCCTGGTTCCATCTCTTCCCCAGGTAAGAGACACATGTACCTGATGTCCACATGACTTGAATGAAAACATGATCCATCGCTCCATGTTCTATGGCTCACTGGTTGTCCTTTTATGGACCACCTTTGGTAGATAGTAACTACTGCATGGCAGGAACACCTCATACAATATGCTTGGTCATCACAATTGACTCTCCTAAAGGAGATATTCTGCTTAGTCATCACAATTGGGCATATTTAGTGAAAGTGTCTCAGATTCCTGGTTCCATCACTCAAACTTCAAGAAATGACTATTTGCTTCCTAATATCTCCCATTACTTAACAGGTGGCATTCCAATGAGATTCACTTCACCTGTCAGCATTTTTATTGTTATGGCTAATCAGCGTATAATGTTTTTTTTGGGTTTTTTTACATATTTTTTCATACAGAAGTAAACAGGAAATGCTAAAACGTGTCCCTTATATATTTTATATCCAATTACCGAAGCAAGGCTAATGAAAACAGTTATTTCTGACAAAGTGTAATGTTTAAGCATTGGATGCTTTATTAGAACAGGGGAAACTATTTAAATGTATAGCAGTATGTCTGATACCAAATATTATGGGATAGAATCTAGCTCTGATCAGTTCACAGCATATATTGTACCATGCAGAAACAAATAAATATTCAATAAATGTTTGTTTTTTGCGGGAAACTATACTTTTAGGTTTTAAACCGTTAATTACTTTATAGGACCATGACCATTTCCATCCTTTTTATCCTTTAGAATTAAACAAGAATTGAGCTCTATTCTGTTTTGCTTCTATGTATTCTGCCCCGCGAAAAGAACCAGTCCACTCTGAAACATTCCTTGAAATTTTGGTGTGAATATGTGGTGCTAAACCTCTACAGCGGAGATACTCTGCTCCTGGAGGGCTGATGTCCATGACTGTTTGGTAGTTCCTCTCCTCAAACACACTGATAAAACCGGGAACCAGGTGTATTTGAGCAGGGAAATCACCAAACAGTGCAGGACCGAGGCCCTCTAAGACTGAAGGAACTACATTCACCTAAAGGATTATTAGGAACACCTGTTCAATTTCTCATTAATGCAGTTATCAACCAATCACATGGCAGTTGCTTCAATGCATTTAGGGGTGTGGTCCTGGTCAAGACAATCTCCTGAACTCCAAA
>JBBJLR010000042.1:6864027-6884690 GCA_037577145.1 Brachypetersius gabonensis | reverse complement strand
GTATTTGTTGTAATGTAAGTGTTTTAACACTAACTTAACACTACTGCCCAGTAGTAAACAGCTTTTAAGCATAATTTTCTCAGGTGCCTAAGACTTTACACGGTACTGTATATATGGAGAGAGATGTATATAAGTGTACATTAACATATACACTTATTTACACACACACACACACACACACACACACACACAAATTTATCTTTAACATGTACTGTAGTCTAACTCCATAATCAGAATTCAGCAACAGCTGCTAATGGTTCTAACCTCTTGTGGAAACGAGTGCCGCTTCACTCTGTTCGCTGGCTCCTGCAGCGTTCAGCGATTTGATGTAGAAAAGGAAGTTCTCGTTGGGCTGGAGGAGGACCTTGTGCTCATAGCCTTTTATCCCAGACACGGACCTGCGAGGTAAGCTCATTTTCAGGCAACTTAATCTCATTATATGCCGCTTCTAAGTGCTTTGAGGTGCATCAGTGCAGGAGCATGGGAAACAGTCCCTGTGAGTGAAGTGGATTTGAGAATAACAGCTTGTAGAGGTCAGAATGTGCTGCCTGAGGCTGTTTATGTGGGAGAAAAAGGAAACATTACCCAAGAGTCTGCATCAAACGCTTGCTGGCATTGTTGGCCACGTCTTGGGATGCGAGACACTTTCATGTGTGTTAATTGTGCTGTGTGCAATGTGTCAAAAGTGCTATATTCAACATGTTTCTTTTTCTTGCACCCTAAAGTCCATTTGCAATGCTTGTGTGGGGTTTATACCTCAGTATCAGCCCACCAGCAGTAACACTCCTCTATACTCCTATAGCCTGAATAAATAATCCAGTGTAAATGTATTAATGGTTAATGATACTAAATTCAACAATAATATGGACTGCTGGACTAGAGTGAACAGTAACTTAATTAAAAAAGCAAGAAAATGCCAGTTTTCTATGACACACAGTGTGAACAATGTGAAATTGTGGGCTGCCACAAATGGGGGGGGGGGGCCTCAGGGAGCAGTGTGTGGGGGCGGTTGTTTGCTCAAGGGAACCTCAGTGGTACCACTAGCAGTCCTGGGATTTGAACCCACACCTTCTGATCGCAGAGCAAACTCTAACAACCAGCTGCCCCAGAACAGAACTATGTTAAATCTATGTATGAAGAGCAGTATTGGGCATGTACCTGAGACCCTCTCCTTCCATGGCATACTGGCGGCAGTACTCCAGAGTGAAGCTATCCGCAGCACTGGGCTGGGCTGAGCTCCAGCGGATGGTGGCAGAGTCCCACAGCACCGTGCAGGCCTCAGGATGGATCACTGGAACAGAGGGGGCTGCCAGAACACACACAGTTAAACAAGTGATGCATGGATTAAATCAAACCACGAAGATTGAATCATATTCATTTTGTACACTGTATAATGGAAACTTGTAAATGTCTATATTCTTTACTACATAGATCATCACCAATTACAGTAAGGTTTCAATAGTGCACTGCATTCTTCATGCCGATTTCACAAAGCACCATTTGAATTCCCCACAAACAGCCTCCCACACATACACTAAAATAGAGCTCCAACCCACTGACCTGTTCTGAAAGGCAGTCTTTCGCTGGGCAGGCTGCAGCCAGTGTAGTTCACCGCCATCACCCACACCTTATAGCACTTATCTGGCTCCAGTTCCTCCAGGTTACAGTAACTCTCCTTCACTGTCACTCTGTACTCCTCGGAGATCGCTGCAGTTAATGTACATGATGCTTAAAGTGACATGAATTAGACTCATGACTTCTAAAACAAATGTGATGATCAATTATGTAGTTGCACAGCTAGAAACAAATTATATTCAATTTACATACACAGATTAGAATCTTCACTTTATCACGGTGTCAAAAATATGGCAAAAATATCAAGATTGCCTTTCATCAGATTCATATTATATAAAATAAATATATATAATAATATAATATATGCTATCAAACACGACCATTTGTATCAATCAACGATAATCAACACAAAACAATCAATCAGCAGAATTTTTTCTGCTTGTATTAATCAAGTAATCAGAATGAAAGTCATGTATATAAATAAAAACCCAGTCAATTTTAATACAAACAATCGATACCGAATGTGTTACACTATAGTTGCACTGAAATGAGCTAAATATGATTAAGCATGATTCATTTGAAAGATGGTCTTTCATTATCGGAAAAACGATATTGTAAAAAGTATCACTAAAGAGCTCGTATTTATTCACAAGCCAGTATGTTTTTCAAAAACAGAGATTCCACGACTCAATGAATTCCTGTTTACGCTCGCCTCACCTCCTTGTGGGTCTTCCATGCAATAGACCTGGAAACAATCGATGATGTCTCCCTCGTTGATTGTCCAGTACACAGTGACAGACGTGCTTGTGGCAGAATTAGCTTCCTGGGGCTGAAGATGAGGTTGCTGGGGCACTACAAAGAAAAAAAGAGCGTCAGTTACAGTCTTAAAAAAAGGTTCCTAAATGGTTCTTGGCTTAGATGTATGATTCTAGGAAAAAGCTTTAGTCAGGAACTTTACATCATGTTTCTTTGCAAATGTAAAAATTAACTCTCAAGAATTCTATAAAGAGCTCCATGAAAACAGCATTTTTGTGATGTCACAAATAACCATGCATTTACATATGCCCAATTAAACCCAAAGCCCATTTGCATTGGTGTTTTTGCCCAGACTCCTTTTTTAATGAAGCACAGTTCAGGATCTCCTTTCAGATCAGAGGTCATTTACTTTTACTTCTTAGGGCACAGTTACACAGACAATGTGTCAACCGTCCATGCATCCTTGGTACTATAGCCAGATCAAAAATATTCCTGATTATTTTAATCATTTTTGGTGTTTGCATTTTCGAATCTTGGCCTGCAACTTGGAAAGTGGATGTCAGATAAATCCAAGAACCCAAAAGCATCCACAGTTTTTCTCTTGTTTACCTCTTAACTTGAAACCATCTGTAGGTCATCATGGTAGACGATAGGTGACCCTATGATAAAATGTTCTGTATGTATACAAAAGTTTTGGGGTTTAATACTTGGTCCCCTTTTGCAGTTAAAGCAATTGCCATTCTTCTTGGAAGGCTTTCCACAAGATTGTATGGTGTTTCAGTGGGAATTTGTGCTCATTCATTCTGTAGAGCAGTGGTTCCCAACCTGGGGTCCGGGACCCCCTTAGGGGGGCGCTAGAGATCGCAGGGGGTGCGCACAATTTTGCCTGCACTGAGGTTATCAAAATTTGTACACATTAAATTAATAACATCCCAATGTCTGAGAAACGTTTGTGTGTGTGTGTGTGTGTGAGAGATTGTGTATAAGCGTATAAGTACAAAAACTTACTGCTGTTTATTTTTTGCAAATAAAAGTTTGTATTTAATCACTTTGTGCATCTTTGCGGGTAGGAGTTGGGGTTGGGGGGGCCTGGCTTGTCTTGGACACAAGCAAGGTTGGGAACCACTGCTGTAGAGCATTTATGAGGTCGGGTACTGATGTTGGACGAGAAGGCCTGACTCGTTGTCTCTGTTCCAGTTCATCCCAAAGGTGTTGGATGGGGTTGAGGTCAGGGCTCTGTACAGGCCAATGAAGTTCATCCATCTTTATGGAATTTACAGGGCGGTTGTAGCCTAGTGGGTAAAACACTCGCCTGTGAACCCAATGACCACAAAGTCGCAGGTTCAAACGCCCACTTTCTATCATTGAGTCCCTGAGTAAGACACTTAAACCTTAGTTGCTTCAGGGGTTACTGTAGCTAATAACCTGCCAAATGCCCCCTTTACACTTTGTGCACTGGGGCACATTCATGGTGGAACAGAAAAGGTTCTTCCCCAATCTGTACCCACAAATTTGGAAGCATGGCTTGGTCCATGTCTTGTTATGCTGAAGTATGCTGGTGTGTCCCAATACTTTTGTTCATTGAGTGTACGTATGTCTAAATCAGACCGCTGCTTCTTACTGTGTTGGACTCCCAGCCCAGATCCATCTCACTCTGAATGGGATTTTGTGTACGATTACATTCATTCCTTACTGAAACTGTCTGCCAAGGATTTACCCGGAATAACTTGGCGGTTCTTCTTCTCATTTCCTGTGGTGCCTTTGGCATAATCTTCAAACACAAGGAGACTGCGTGGGCCAAGCTCTAGCGACATGGTGGATTCTAAAGCAGTTTTTAACCTGTCACCAAACAAACAGCACAAATGTAAAGGAGAGGCATAATTCACCGAACAGATCCCACACAGCACACTTTCATCTCGACTTCAGCACCCCAATGCTGCATCCACAAGCAGAACTTCAAATGAGCAACCAACTATACATGAGTAGTCAATAAAATCAACACAACTGCAAACGTGCATTCAGACAATGCTGAGAATTGTAGTAGAGTTTAGAAAGCCAATTATAATTGCAACACACTTGGTTACCTCGTATCAATGTCTTTGTAAGACTGGGGATGGGAGAAAAAGAAACATCTGATTAAAAATACAATTCTTTCTATAGAATATAATGAATAGACAGAAGTACTAACGAGCATTGCAAATGTATACCAGTACCTTACGGACATCACAAGCTATGGAGATAATTGTGTAAGGATTTTGCTTCGGGTTATCCTGCGAGCGCCACAATATAAAACAGCTCTAATATTTCACAATTAGAGTGTTCATTTAAGATAGACCCAGGCTGAAAAAAGTGTAATACACTCTGAGTTTAAATGATCCTGTAACTGTAAGGTGTGAAGAAAATGCAGTTAAGCAGTATATAGGCATGTAAAGAACTGTAAGGAACACAGCATCCATGCATCTGAAATGCCTCCAGCATTCACGTGAGCTTGAAGAACTGCGATTATTAAATAGGTGAATGCTGTCCTACCCTATTAAAATCACAATGCTATATTTAATCATTTATGGGTTTCCACTCACATGGTAACAAGCAGGCCCATCACCTTTTTAGTAAAGACATAAGTGGGTAAAGGTCAGGCCTCATATTCTTTGTCTCTTTTCGGAAACACGCTTAACACTAAATTAATTTTATTTGTTTTACACCATCTTTATCAGATTTTGCAATCGCTTTGCCATTCAAATCATTTTTTAAACATTAATAGTACATTTAACCCTCGCTGGTTTTACTCTGGACCCAGGCCTGACTTGGGGCAGCTGATTGAAAATAAGTAATAACTATACATACATCATTTTTTTTTATGTTCCTTATATTGAATTGTGCAGATTAACTGACACTATAGTCTGTCAATGATGAGACCATTAAAATGTCAGTGATGCACTTCATGTGACGAAAACAGAAGATTAACAGCAATAGTGAAGCACACTCACGGACACAAATGCTAAGTCATCGATCTCCTCCATCTCCTTTGTTATCGCCTCCATGGCCTCCTTGGCTGAGTCAGTGCTTGCTTGGAAAGAGACTATTTGGTCATATAGCTGCTCAAGCTTGACCTTCTTTTCGTCCTCCATGGTCTGAGACATCTCGTTATACTGATCCATCACAAGCTTCAACACCTCCTCATTCTGCTCGTCCGTAGCTTTCTCACTGTCCTTGCAGAGCTCCTGTTTGACAAGGACACGACGGGCATTTAGGAGCTCTGGTCTAAAGTAATACCAAAACATGTGCTGTACAAGCAGACTGGTATACCTCCACCGAATTGTAAGCCATCTCAAGTTCAGACACCATGTCTTCAATGTTTTCCGATCGTTCTTGTAACACCGATATCCAGTTACTCAGCTCATTCTGTAAACAGTCAAAATGCAACACGGGTTGAATGAACTTCGCAGTGAACCACGAGTTACTGGCTTGCAGTAAAGTTGAACAGATTAGGGTAAATGAACTCTAAACATGAGATGTTTTTATGTGTGTGTTTTTTTTACTGATGCAAATGCCTACCCTTAGGAGTGATCTCGTGTTCTGGGAATAAAACACAGCTTGGATGATGAATCATAGATAAGCTGTCTATTTTGAGAGAGGTGCACTCTTCAGAAGTCATTCTGAGTCAAGCTGACTCACAGGAGGCTGAAAACTCCATGTGTAGGCACTGAAATGTGATGGAGCTTTGTCCTAAACATTTGGTCAGGTTTCTGAACTGCAGCTTGTTAAGTAGCTCTACAACATTTGGAAAGTGAAAAGTGTCACTAGATCTGCGCCCAATGTCATTGACTTTATGGTCCAAGTTTCCCCAAGAGAATCAGATGTCAGGTCGATGTCATGCGATGATTTTTTCCATGGCTACAAGCATAGCACAGCTAAACTCTGAGTGTGCATGGATGCGCTAAGGCAGTAAATTATGTCTGATGAAAACATGACCTTACCCTGATGTCTTCAAATGCTTTATCCAACGTTGACACTTCGTGGTTTTCGTGCCCACCGTCACTTATTAACACTGGGCAACGGCAGACAACACAGAATGCATCCATTGGTAGAATTTCATCTTCTTTAATCAAATGTCCAAGCTCTGATGTCTGAGTATCGTCCAAGTCCTCAATAAATTCATAGCTTGCTTCAATCGTCTGCTCTGCGGATTGATCTTGGACGAGACATAGTTCTTGATGTTCCTTTTCGCCAACAATGACTTCTGATTCTGGTTGTCTTGCATCTTGTTCAGTGACCATCTCATAGTCCAGTTCCTCAAAAGTTTCCCTGTTTAAATCTAGTTCACGGCCAAACCCTGAAAGGTCGTCCTGAGGACTGAAACTTCGCAGAGTTGAGAAAAGACCTGTATCCCTTTGCAGTTTTCCATCTACAAACAAGTTTTGGTTATCTTTTGTAATATATTCTGGGAGTTCTAACGGTGGAACACTTCTTGCTGGCGAGTTCTGCCTCTCCACAGGAGGTGGAGGAGTAGTGGGCTCCAGAGTTCTCCAAATGTTTTCTTTGTGTGTATCTTTTAAAAGAACTTTTTTCGATTTACTCTCCGTCTTACTTTCCAGTTCTTGTGTTGGTGTTTCAGAAGCATCTTCGTTGACTCCAGTAGCAGGTTGTGCTGGCTTTGGGACAAGAACCTGTTCAGTGGATTCTTTAAGAGTAAGTTCTTTTACTACATCCTTTATCTCCCTCTCCTCATTCGGTACACTCAGCTGGGGTGAATCTTCTGTCTTTGCGGGAGGGATAAGTGAAACTGTATCAACGGGTTCGCTCTGGGACTCAGCATGCGTGTCTTTTGCAAGCTCATGCTTCTCCTTATCAACTACTGGGGGCAACACTACTGTGGGTAACAGGTCTCTTTCAGAAGCTTCTGTAATGGTTGGAAGTGCCACAGGAATATCTTGTGTTAGTGTGTCTGTTGAAAGAGTGTTTCCTTCAACTTCTCTTTCCTCACTCTTCTTCTCAATTATTTTGTCATGATCATCTCTTGGTACCTCATGTTTTAGACTAACATCTACGCCCAATTTATTGGGTTCCTCCACTAAAACACGCCTCTCAGGTGTAACAGTGATTTGGGGGGCATCACGGAGACCTTCAACAGCTGATGTTGAATCTATTACTTCTTCTTTCTCGTTTGTGACAATGTCCCTAGCAGGTAACTCACTACCCACGGCTGGCACTGTGTCCTTCAAATCCTCCACAAGCTCATTTTCCTCTTTTGTCTTTTCTGTGACCTCCACTTCTTCCGTTTTCTTTTCAATCCCGTCTGTTCCACTTGCTTGCAATTCCTCCATTGCTTTCTGTTCACTTCTAGTTTCAAGCTTGTTATCGATATCTTTAGCCTCACTTGTAACATGGCCAGCCACCTCTAAGGCCAGAGTTCTGTCAGAGACTTGTTCCTGGATCTCACTTTCAACTCTCGCTTCTTCCTCTACTACAGCGGGTACCTGACTATTCTCAGGAATTTCAGATGTAACTACCAATAATGGCTCAGTAACCTTTACACATTCAGGCTCGGGAATCTTCTCACTGGAGGGCTTGGTCTCCACCTCCTCACCTTTTTCAGGCTTACGATCTATATCCACGGATTCTTTATCGCTTGCAGGAAGCTCTTTTTGATGAAATACTTCCTGAGGTAAAATCTGCTCTTTCTCAGCTGGAGTTTTTGCAACAAATGTGTCTTTTACCGCCGCCTCTACCACTAAATCAGGTTCAGCTTTCTCTTGTGTTTTACTCCCATGCTGCTGTGCTTTGTTTAACACTTCTTTCTTGGTAATAATAATGGTTTCTTCAATTTCAACTGTGCTATCAGTCACTTTATTATTCTCCAAGCCACCCTGCAAAGCCGTTTCAATAGTTACATTGCCTGTAACTTCTTTTTTTTCACATGTCTGAGGCAGAACCTCAAGTTCATCCTTTGTTTTAGTCTCTTTTCCTTGCACTATGCCAGCAGGAATGTGACTGCTCTCATGTTTTAATTTGACTTTACTTTGTTTTCCATCTCCTAACAATTGAGGTTTATCTTTTTCTTTATCCTTTTGACTTAAAGCTTCTTTCTGAGAAATGTGATCATGTGAGATGATCTTTGCTATTACACAGCCAGTTTCTGTACCACACCCCTCTGCAGTACCACAGCCTGTATGGGGTTTTGTACCACTATCATCTTTTGTATCACAGCCCTCTAAAGATTCTGAAGCACTTTTCGCCAGTACACACTCAGTTTTGACTTCAACACAACCTTCAGAAGGCTCCAGAGTTTGAACTTGTCCTTTGATGGCATCTTGTGTGCCCTCTACTTTTGACTGGCAAACACTAGCATCCTCTTCTTGGGGTTCATTTTCTCTCTCAACAGAAATCAAACATCCAGTCATTTCAAATCTGCCTTGTGGCCATATCACCCGGTCGCTCTCTGAATAATCTGCCTCTGGGACATCTTTGACTGCCGGAGTGTCATCTTTCAGTGTGAATTTCTCTAGATAGCCATCTGCATCATCCGAGTCAGAATAACGCCTTTTGAATGATTTTTCCGAGACGACACTTTCTACGTCCGAGACGTCATCATCCTTCTTCCTGTCTCCCAAAGCATCTTCATAAAGGTCTGAGTAATGGAAGGACATTGCTCTTGGCTCATCAAGTAGATCCTGATCTATGATCTTGGGTGGCCCAGAGGGGAGATAAACAGGAATAAGGATACATTCCTGACTGCCAAACAAAGTTGAACCACACTCTTTCAACGTCTTGGAGCTTTTTCGTTCCCCATCCTCTTTAGGGTAAGATGGACATTTGGTTTCTTCATGACTAGTTGCTCCATAAAACACTTCATCAATATGATCATCAGGAATTTCAGTATCGCTGATTATAACGAAGGAATCCTCATCCAGTTTGTCATCCACTTTGTCCTTTTCTTGGGGCACCTCTGGTTCCTCTGATTGGACAGCTTGTATAGGCTCCGTTTTCTCCAACACGTCAGCTGGGGCGTTTTCATCTAACAGTGTGAATTTCTCTAAATAGTCCAAATCAGTTTCAGTTTTCTTTGGTTGTTCATCAGCAGAGTTCTTTTGATTCTCGTCTTTTGTTTCTTGAATGTCTAAGACGGCATCCTCAGGGCTGACGGCAGTGTCTGCGGTTCCGATTTGCCTACATTTTGATTTGATCTTTGGCGTTTTCTCCAAGTAAGACAAATTGTCGGACAGTTCAGCGGTGTCCTCTTCATCCACAGTGGGAAGTTTTGGTACGACAATGTTGAGGATTTCAAAACCTTCAGAAATCAGGTTAAAGAGCTCTTGATCCTTATCTGGCAGGCTCTCTGCTCCCTGGCCATCGTCCGAATTGTCAGATCTTACATTCGGCACAGACACCTCAGTCATCGCGGGTCTTTCTTCCCCTATTGCTGCACCCGACAGTCGTCTCCGAAACCTGTCCCCCAGCTTCCCTTTGCTGTTCGTTCTTTTCCTCCTCTTGATTTTATCTTCGTCCATAATGATGACGATGTTGCCCTGAGTCCCTGAACCTTCCATGCTGTAGGCATCTGACGGAGAACTAGCCTCAGAGGCCCATGGAGTCGAGCACCTGCTGGATGCAGTTTCCCAAACTATGCCACTGTCCTCACTCTGCACCGTCACCATGGAGAAGGATGGGTCCACCATTAGACACTGGAGTCTTGGCTTCACTGATGGGTCTTGGACAACTTCCTTTAAACTGTTAGGAAAAGATTTTGAAGGAAAAAACAGGGTTATAAACCTATGTACAGGTGATAGCAGATGCACATGACACCGAAAAATAAGGCCCATTTGACAGCAATTTGAGAACTGCACAGGACTGGTTAACTAAGCTGCCCTACAAAGGCAAAAGACCTTAACTTTCCAGAGTGTGAAACTGTGGGAGCCAACTGTCCAGCCAGCTGTATGATAGGTAGGACACTGAAACTTTGCCAGGTAGTTGTCATAATGAATACATTTATCTACAGAATACATTTTCCTCAGTTTCACACTCTGGGAAGATAAGGTCTTTTGCCTTTGTAGGGCAGTAAGAACGCTGGGACACAGATATGTAGCTGCAAGACTGATTATGTTGGCTAGGAGGAATCCTTTGGTATCATAGACATGGTATTCTGAGAAGACAAACCATATAACAACCTATGACACCTGAGTAGGCATACACACAAACTTAATCCGAAATACATATGAGCAGACTAATAAAAGTAGCACATTTTTTTCCAAATAACATGCTTGAAAAATATAACAAAGCGTCTATAGAAAAGCACCAATTATCTGAGCCTCCGGGTAATTTTGAACCTCAATCCTTTCAAGATCACTTTAAACCTGAGTCAAAAGCAGTGCTGGCAGTGCAGGTTTACTGATAAAAGCACCAAAAGTTCGTAAGGGGCGCTAAAGTTGGGTTCCCGCAAATGGAGCAGCGGTTGTATTCTCTTGCTTGAAGCCAGCTGCACCATTTAAGGTGGAAAAGAAGAGAAATAAACAAGGCGCTAACTCTGCCTCGGTGGAAACGTGACCTACCTGTTGTGCAGCTCCTCAACTTCTTCGTCGTCAAAGTTGGCAGCCTCTGATCCATCTCCTTCCAAGTACTCAATCTCAGACTCCATCCGACCGCCCTCGTCTCTTATGCAGGGCTCCATTGCATCAACAAAAAGAAAGTCTAGCTTATTCGATGTTTAATTTGAAGGAGTGTAGCTCCGTGTTGGGACCACGACACGGTTCTCCTTACTCAGCTGGTGCTCGAAATAGAAGGCAAATGATTGAAGGCACGCCATGAGAAGTCTTTCGAGGGCCTGATTTGACACCTTTTACAGCTTTTTCACTCTCGGGTCGCTCCTTTTCATTTGACCCCTTTGATATAACGATCAAGCTTTAATCGTGCCCTGAACAGTTTACATGATTATGTATAAGAGCGCAGTTCTACGTAATATGACACTGGTGAGGTCCTTCGTGGTGTAAGGGGAAGGCCTGCAGCATTACTGCGCCAAGAGCTAATTATACACCCCTAGTCATCGCTCCCTTCCACCCTGACATCCACCACGAACCCACACTGGGTACATTATGCCATAAAGCAGAAAAAGATTACAAATGAATGTTCATTGCACTTTCACTTCCTATTCCCCAATACAAATGGTTTATACTGAGCTTATACTCATGCAAAGCCACTTGACCCAGTACACTTTTAAGAATGCACTTAAGCTACATTTACTTGTTTATACTGTTTGCACAATTCTTTAAGAATACACATTCTTAAGAATGCAAACATAAGCTGTCATTTATATTTGTTTTATAATGTTATCCTGTCTATTGTTTGCACAATTCTCTACATCATTTTTGTATGCATTTTTGTTTATATTGTCCAGAGCCGTCCACACACCCAGGACAGGCTTGGTCAAACCTTACTCGTTTATACCTCTTTATTTGCACCGCTTTGTATGTTGCACAGTCTTATGTCTGTTGCGCTACATGTACACTGTGGAACCTGAGCTTCGCCATTTCGTCTCTCTGTATACTTCTATATGGTTGAAATGCCAACAATGCTCGCTTTGACTTTCCAGGAATATCATCCAGCCTGTGCTTTTGTGTTAAACGGTGCCAAATTTGTTAAGTTACTCAAGTGGCATGCTTTTGTAAAAGCTTGGCTTTATGCACGTAGCAGACAGGTGATGTGATAATGTTCCAAAGTTTAATCTCTTAAATAAACATTAAAAGACTGTACAAACTGTACAAGTGACAGAACAAGAAAACCCAACAATGTACATTAATTCAGACAGAAGTGGTCATGTGCCAAAATGCGAGTAATTTTAATAGTTTTGAAAATGAGCGTTTTAATCCTAGAAATTGTTTGAATTACTTTTATCTTCAGAAAAAAAAGGTATTTGCTACAACTTCAACTTTCACTGAACAATAGTGGAGAGTGTAATAGACTAATGAATCATACTTTGCTAAAGGAGAGAGAATGAACTGGTTGTATCTTTAGCAGTTTGCACCACTTTAGTATATACAGTTTTAGCCCCTTAATGTGGTCCTCTTAGACACGAAAATGGCTAGAGCTCAAACAGGTAAAGGATAACTTTTCATTTTACATCCAGTACTGCCAGAAGTATTGCAGGAAAGTGTTGTGTAACACATGTGCCACAACACAAAAAGGTCACTGAAGATGTTGCAGAGTGTACAGTGTTCTTTTCTGTTTATTTTCTCTGTATTCTCATCGAATGTCTCTTGAAGGCAGTTCAGGAGTGGGTTATCTTTTCTCTCTCGTCTCTATGAGAGGTAGAATGTAGTTCAGATCTTTCCTCGCCTGCAGGACCTGCCAGGACTGCAAAAAAATAGCATTAGAGATTTTGAATAATGATCTTATTAAAAAGTTGAAGAAAGAATATGTTCCAAGAGGATGCCACAACAGTGTTGGAAGTTAAATACCTCTATGAACTGTGCTTTGATGGCATCAAACTTTATTTTCTCATGAACTGCTCTTGCTGTGTTTGAGCCATCGAATGGTTCTGGAAGAAAAAAAAAAGAAGCAGTGACACGATGGAGGGCACGCTGTAAATATTTTTGCTTCTTAGGAAGGCAATTAAATCCATAACCAACTAACGTAATCAAAGAAACTATATTTAAGTGCAGAGATATTCTGGATGTTACCCTCGACACAGATGAACTTGTCTTTCCACTCCCAGCTGTTTGGCTTGGGGAGAGCTTTGGCTTCACGCACAGAGATCATGTTCTTGTCCCACCTTAAACAAAAGCAAAGGCATGATACTCACAGTTGTTGCGGCCAGTACATTTCCTTATCCGGTTATTCGTATTGTTGATTTTATGTGTCAAAGTAAGCTGTTTAACAAGGCCAGGCAGGGGCCGGCAAAGGGCAAGAGTTACATCTGCTGCTGTCAGTCAAACAGCGAAATGAGACCAGAGCCTGGCAGGCTGAGAGGCAGTGTGAGCCTCACTTATTCTTAGAGGGATTTCTGCCACCAGAGGTTCCTCTAACACTAACATAAGCCGTGATTACTTAATTACACCTGTGGGGTGGGGTCTTTATGGCAGAGACAGATGGAGAATATGCAAAAAGAAATGAGCAAGAGACAGTTTCGAAACACCACTAAAAGGTCATATGAGAACCTAGAGTTGAGTTGACAAAAACAGTGAATGTACAGTATGTACCGTATTCAGTTTTAGGGCAGTCATGTGACATTTCTGTGGTTTAAAAACCTGATCTTACACTGCAAAAAATACTAAACTAGCTTGCCAGGTGCAACTTGGATTTTTGTGAGAGGTGGCTAAACAAATGTGACTGAGAGTGGCAAAAGCTTCACAGGCTTGAAAAATGACTATGGTCTTCATGAAAACAAGTGCTTACCTAAAAACTGTGGCGTAGTATTTCAGGAAGCCGAGGAACAAGTCTCCAAGAGACGACTGATTCTTTGACACAAAAGGTGGGATGTTCTTTGGTCCATCTGGTACAAGGTTCATATCCATTACTGGGCTGAAACACTCCTGTGGAGATCATGTTGGGTTTTGTCACAACAAAATAATACAAAAAAACCCCCCATTGTATTGCACACTTATGTTAAAGTTAGATATCTGGATGTGATCTGTATGAAATACTTACTGGATAATCTTTCTGAAGGCAGGGAATGACAGGTTCTGGGAGAGCTACATGGGACAAAGCATTGGAATATTAAAACCAGTCCTATGAAATGAAAACCTAATAAATATACATATATTTTGCACAGTGGGTCTAAAAGGGACTACTGGCTTTGTATTCACATTTTTTTTTAGAAGGTTTAGATCTACATTTATGGTACTTACTCTGGAGGTAATGTAGGACCATCAACACCAGTGTGTAACTACTAAGAGTTCCACGACTTGCATCGTTGATTTTATGATGACTGGCCCACTTTTTGATCACGAGGATGATGGGGCGAACTCGCTTTTCAACTAAACCACAAAATAAACCATAAAGGTAATACCATCACAGCTAGAAGTCACAAATGGCCATGAGTTCATAGTTTTTATCATTGCTAAATGTTCATATGGCACGTCACATGCCGCTTAAATGTGGTAAAATCACAGTGGCACATGTTCTGGTCAATGCTAACTGCATTTAGAAACCAGTGACAATAATGGGGCTGGCCTGAATAGCATTTTACACAATCTCAACATTCATCTGTATTCCCAAACAAATACTCAATTACCTGTTGAGTGTTGGTGTTAGATAGTTGCTTGTGTACATTTTATATTGTTGTTTTACTTATTCGCTGTTATATATCATAGAAAGCAGCTTTAGGAGACGGCCATGGATGTGGCAGCAGAAGCCTCATCTACTGCTGCATCAAATACGTTTGAAGCTCTGAGTTCCTGGTTTTAGACACTACAGGAGTGTCACTACACTTATATTTTACATTTATCAGATGCTTTTATCCAAAGTGACTTCCATTCTATTATCTACAGGGGACAGTCTCCCCGGAGCAACTTGGGGTTAGGGGTCTTACTCAAGGACCCAGTGGTGGTATGCAGAAGGTAGGATTCTAGGCCATATCTGAGATAATCCATCAAAGTGTCTATACTAAAACTTATCGTGTGCAATAATAGTTTTTAAGATGCATCACTATATAAAACAATTTTGCACTGATGCAGAAAAATCACTGATTTAAGTTATTTCAATTATATTGTTTTTATTTTTAATGATTCTAATTATATATTTACAAATGGAATGGATGTCTGTTTTTTTATTCTAAATAAAGTAAGCTAATTTCATATAAATAACACGCAATGCAGATCTCTTACTGGACATTTATCATCTGTGCTTGCTATGAGTAGGAGCAAGGCAGAGGGTGAGCAATATGTTCTGCTGCCAGAGATTAAAAACTAATACTTTAAAAGCAGATGTTTGGCTTTTATGAAAATCTAGGCAACAACGCGCTTCAAAAAACATATGTTGTATATAAAACCTGCTTGTATCCCTACCCTTTAAATCACATTTGAATTGCGAAGATTCCCACCCTTTGCCTGTATACTATTCTCTTATGGCATTTTCCTTGTAGTCCTTTTTTTGTTTACTTCTTTTAGCATCTAAAGTCACATGAAATGCCACTCCCACACTATGAGCCTGGTGACATTTTAATATTATCTATATAGTAATATCATTTTTCTTATCAAATACTGATGCAACATGTAGTTTAGACCAACACAAATCAGATTCAAATAACAATGTAACAAACAAATGCTCATATATTTTGGCCAGCCCAAAAAAAAACCACACAAAAAAAACATATGTTCAATAAACGATTATTATTATTAGTAGTAGTAATAATAATAATAGTAATAATAGTAGCAATTAACAATTCTTCCACTGATATCATTTGTTAACAGTAGGCTATGGCTGCCAAGCAAACTAGCAGCCAAAAACTATTCCATGAACAGCACAATATTTTTAAATGATACTAAATAAAGAAGTAATGCAGATTTCTACTGATGTGCATGGTGACACGTGAAAGTGTGTTTTTCTCATTTATAATCCCAGGACTGTATTATCTTTGAATCCTAGTTCTACACTCTGAAGGTGTTTCATTAGCTACACAGCAGTTAATGAAGTTACACTTACGGTATGCATAGGTCCGTAGCAAGAAGGTGTTTCTGATACCAACAGTGTTGTTAACATTCAAATCAAACTCCACTCCACTGTAACAGAGAAGAGTTCAGAATGTCAAAATGATTGCTGGTCAATCAACACCACCATCAATGGACCGCCAGTGAAAATTCTGCAGTGATCTTTTGAAGCATCAAAGATTTCCAAACCATAAAAAGCCAATTAAATCTGTCTGATGACCAGAGTGAAAATTATCATAGTAATTTGTCCTTATAAAAAAGGCATTTATTGATCATGTCAGGGCCCTGTCTGTGCAATTGATTGTTTCTAAATTGCATTTCCACTCACTTCAGTCATGGCACACACAATATAACAGCAACCAGCTGGTACAAAGTTCCCTACTAAAATGTGATTGACTTTCCAAATAACACAAGAAATGATTTCATGCTTATTCATATAGATACAGGCATCAAAAATACTGTCACATGTGAATCCAGTGAGCTGACTGAAAAAAAGAATACTTTGTATGAACATACCTGATTCGGTCCCTAAACTTCAGGATGGGAACTTTTGCTCGGATGAGCTGAGGTCTGTCAATGTAAGCTGTCGAACAAAAACCATCCCATTTCCATCAAAAGCAACATGTCATATTTATACATAACTAGATTACGATGACAATCACTTACACAATTTATATAACAACTTCTGCACAAGACTGAGAATATACACAGCATCGATTCGCTGGTTCACCTGCGAGAACAAAGTAATGGAAGGACATACTCAGAAGGACAACTGTGTTTCAGAAACACTAAATTCAATTAAAATAATGTTCAATGTTATGTTACTTTGAAAGATCTGAAGAAAAAAAAAAAAAACTTACTGGCCCATTTTGAACTACAAGGCAGAGATCAGCATCACTGCTGCGACTACCAAAACCGTTCAGTGATGACCCTGCCATGTACACTCTTGCACCTAGTAACAGAATCAAACAAAATAGCAAGAAAAGATAAACGCATCAAGCTTTGGGGAACAAGGGAACACAGTAAATGAATGTTTAAGTGAGACCCACATAGGAAGAGTCTCTGAATGTCCCTCTGTAACTTCGCCCGACAGGACTCCTTTCTCTCCAGGTCTTCTCTCTGCTGCTCGCAAGCAAGGAATAGCTCTAGGATCTGCTGACTCAGCTGAAATACATTACATGCTTCTATTACTTCACACAAATATTCTATGGTTTGATAATCTACAGTCCAATAGAAACAAATATGACCCACAACAGAAATCAGAAATATTTATTATGCATCTTAGAGTAAGAACAGTGATCAGTTCTTACCAGTTCATGTGTTTCTATTTAGTGTTAGAAGAAATGTGCTTTTCAACTTACTCCAAAACAATTTATAAATGTGGGCCAAGTGTGCTAGAATCTACAGTTTGGTTTCTCTGTTCTACCACATTTACTGGTAGTTATCTGGTAATAACATTTATTTTATATCAGGTGTTTATATTAAGTTTATCTAAGCAGAGATGTCAACAAACTCCAGCCCTTCAGGCCCTTGAACACGGCTTATGCTTACACTGCCTGTATTTCATAAATTCAAGAAAGCTCACCTTATCTTTGATGACGGAAGCAGGCAAACTGTTGCTGGCATTCTGATAGGACTCCTCCTTAAGAGATGGCACACAGCCTGTTGGTTTAGACGTGCCAGGAGAGAGCATGGGAGAGTGAATAGGAGCGCAGGTGTCACCCAAGAACCCACTTTTTGGGCTCTGCTGGGCGTTCTGTCTGGACGTCCTGTCCTGACGTTCATATGGGTGTGGAGAACTGAAGCGCTGCCTCTTCAGGTCATCTTGACTATTTCCGTCACTTTTCCTCCTAGAACATTTATACAGAAGAGCTTCCTCAGTGCCTTAAGGACATAATGTTCCAAAAAAAATAATTCATTTGTGATCACAATAAGTCATGAAAAGAGAACATCTTACTTTCTGTTTTTTGCTCTTGACATATTGGGACTGGTGAAAGAAGTGTTCAGTGCAGGCGTCCACTGATAGGTAGGGATGAGAGGGAACACATTCAAAGGTTGGCTGCAGAACCTGACAGAAAAAAAAGATTCTGGGCTAATTATGATGAGTCACAGACATTAAGAATGACATGCCATTTAGATAATTCTGTTTCACTTGCAATCTCCAACTGAAAAACTGGTTAGACAACATTCAGGAAAATGTTTACTTATCATTAGCACCCTTATGGGCTGTACTATCAGTTCTGGTTGTTGCTCTAGTCACTCTTTCCTTTATGAAAGACATGCACATTAACTGCTACAATCACAGCTGCAGTTATGACTTCTCAAACTGAACCTAAGAGAACAAGTAAACAGCTAAAAGATGCAAAACTCACTTTGAGTTGGTGAGGTTCAGATGGGACTCGATTCGTTGCTGTTCTGAGAAGGGATGAGGTAAAAGATGCTGAGCGAATAAATGATTAGGCATGGGTTGGCCACGTTTATGGGGTAAGGCTTGAGACCTCGGAAACATCTTTTAGACATCTGCCAACTACAGAACCACAAAGAATCATTAAACACAAACAAGACAAACTTGTGTGGCCAGGTTGCAATATATAAAGGGAAACATGTAAACAGACTCCAGGTGTGGTGCATATTGAGAGCATCATAATTGTGAATTGGCAATATTTTCAATAAAGTCTCTGACCTGTTTACTGTTTTAATCAGTTCATTCAAGAGAACCAAAACATGCTGGCTTAACAGGAACCAAAAGTATCAGCACCAAGAGTTAGTCAAATAAACAAACAAGACTCAAACCAGGGAGGCATATTAAGAGCATTTAAATCATAATTCTGAATTAACGATCTGTTCAGTAGTTACCTACAGTGTGCCTGATGTTTTTAGTGTATTGATTAGTTCATTCAAAAGAACCAAAACATGTTGGCTTAACAGGAATCGAAACATAACAAATTGACTACGTCAAACTGTAGTATTTTAATAAACGGAACATTTGACATATACATAGTTTTACAAGTTAAGAGGGCATTCTCTACTTAAATTACACTCCTGTCACAATCTGCACTTTTCATGGCTAAAAAAACAATGTTAAAACAGTTAGCCACCAAGCTAACCACTCATGTGACCTACGTGCTAGCTGCATGGCTAACAGCAGCTGCTCAAATTAACCAGAGAAAATTAATATAAACCACAGTTAGAAGATAAAACCTCTACATGATATGTTTGTCTTTAGTTTTAGGTGATATTAGTACTGAGCTAAATAAGACTTACAGCCAGAACTTGTAAACGCACTCACTTAGCCAGACAGCTAACAGAGCTAACACCCCTCTATGAAAACACAGCTCAGCTCTCTCTGCCTCTGGGCTACACTTGAAAATAAAAGTCCCCCTTCACAGCCTCACAGTAGTAATACTGCCACTTTAATTCTAGGCTTGAGCTTTATCTAAAGTCTTTATATCTTATGTCTGAATCATGTTTTTATCTCTGTAGGTAGTATGAAATGTCTATTGTTTATAATTATAATAATAATAACAACAACAACTACTACTACAACAACAACAACAATAATAAAAATAATAATAATCACCATCATCATCATCATCATCATAATAATTTATTTTAATTTAATTTTATTTAATTTCTCATCGAGCAGCAGTGTAATAATGCTCAAGAATAACAGAACAATAAAAAAACTAGAATGTGTTTAAAAATTAATTTAATAATAAAAAGAACATAAAACTAGTTTTAATAAATACAGAAATATTAGTCCCGCAAGCAAGCAATCAACCATTATGTAAAAAATAATACTAATACCACCACTACTACTACTAGTACTTGTACTCATAAAAATAATAAGGATTATTATCATTACAGAAAGTGTAGCAACAACAACAACAACAATAAAAGCAATCATCACCACCATCATCACCATTAGCTTCATCATCATCATCATCATCATCATCTTCCTCATCCTTATTACTGAATTACTTCAAGTAACTGGACAGCAGTGTGTGGTGAGGAGTGAAGCAGCTCTAGCAGGGGGCGTAGTCCTGTGTACTGTAATGTTGGCTGTAGGAGGGTAAGGGAGAGGCAGCAGGATTCATCCTCAGCTCCATCCTCATCCTCACGCCCACCGAGAAGGGGTCTTCATTCATCTTTTCCATTAGGGGCCATGTCCGTGTAGCGTGGTGCCGCTGGAGGAGGATAGAAGACGCCTGCAGTAGGTGGGTTGGTCTCGGTGGGTGTGATTTGGATGACCGAGGCGGGCTGTGTGGGGCTGACCCGAGGCTGATCGCTCCGAGACCGGGAGAGCCTCCGCCGCGCTGCGGGGGGACATGCAGCCGGAGCGGGCGGAGCAGCGGCCAGCCTCGGACTGACCATGACCAGATCACACACACGGCTCTCTTAAAACCCGGGACACACGGAGGCCACTCACAGTCTCAGCAGCAGCGGGAGAGCAAATTGGCTTAGCCTCAATCTCCCCATCTCAGGATATTTCACCTTTTAGAAGAAAAAACACAGACCAGCCAACATGGGGTAAGTTTCTAATTGTAAACGGATTCAGAATTAGCAGTGACAAATCTCGATGTGGATCTAGAAACGAATAGGGCTGTAGTGCTGTATGAGAAACCGATGCCATAGTATATGTATATATATATAAATTACAGGAAGAGAACACAACACGGTGTATAGCGTTATAAC
>JBBJLR010000042.1:6850413-6861680 GCA_037577145.1 Brachypetersius gabonensis | reverse complement strand
TGCTGTATGCGAAACCTATATATATATATATATATATATATATATATATATATATATATATATACACATATATTATTTACAGGAAGATAACATAACATGGTGTACAGCTTGTTCACCATGGTGTACATATAAATACTATAAACCTGTAATAACCTATTCCATGGGGTAAGTTTCTAATTGTAAATGGCTCCACTCAGGAGCAGAATTGGTTTATCAACATCCTGTCACCAGTAGTGAAACCTCTATGTAGATCTAGAAGATATATAAAATTCAGGTCGATAACATTGTATACATCATTATAAGTTTATGTATGTATATTATAGGTGTGTATATATATATTTATATATGTATGTATAATTTCTCATTAGTGGGAATATTAAAGGCTTATCTAATATGATATACTATAAACCTATAAGAACCTATACCATTTTATCTCCCTGTAGACTTGTCTTATATTCATCTGTAACATTTGTGTTGTATTCTCTGTCATACATTACTATACATAAAATTGTGTAGAAATATTATAGGCATGTATACTATTTTGTATTTCTGAGAGATGCTTATGTATTACTGATATATAATATCACTGCTACACTTCTATGGTTATATCTTCAGTATTTAGGTGCTGAACTTTAGACCTCCTCAGTAGTCGCCTGTAAAATAAGGATGTGGAAAACATTTGGCACCTCTTTTTTATTTGTCTAATGAAATTAAGTGCAAACTTTGTCCTCACTTGTGTTATCCAGTGCTACGGTCGTGTACAATCCTACAGCCAGGATGAATCAATTAATTAAAGCAATTAATCCGCTCTCACATCAACTGGACATGGCTGTTGTGCTGTAATGACAAAGGTCCCTAATATTTCCATTCCAGAACAGCCTACACACACAGACCTGGGTAATCGAGTTGTGACTCTAGCGCTGGCAATAAGATCAGTGCAGGGCTAATCCAGCCGTGAAATTTCCACGGCACAGTTCAGCATTTCACCTTTATGAATGGCTATAGATTTGGGATAAAGGAGAAAGGTAGATGGGCCTTTCCTGGATCAAGTAGCTCTAAAACAAGCAGCCGTTAGCTGTTTGGCTTAAAACGAACGTTTAAGTGTTACATCATCAGGCACTGACAGCCATTAGTGGTTCAATTAAACTCTTCTCATTCATTTATGAGGTCAAATCTACTGTACATTTGAATTATTCACTCACATTCATCTGTGCTTACACCAGCATACCAGCACACGCTGCTACATAGACATTTTTCATTGGTTAAGGCTGTGTGTGAGTGTGTGTGTGTGTGTGTGTGTGTGTGTGTGGTAATATTAATTGCTTTCGTCACAGAATGATCTTTAATTATGCTTTCGTCCTTGGAATTGATTCCGTTTCAATATCTTTGCGGAGTAATCACCTCGGTATTAAATGCTCCTTTTTGTGGTGGAAACCCCCTCGCTCTTATTAAGCCGCGCTCATTGTGTTGAAGTGCCCTGCTCTTATTTCTTAATTAAATTGTCATGACTGTGGTTCTTCAAACCCATTCAGGGTGTCAACAGTTTGGAGCAACTTGGGAACGTATTCACTTTTTTCCAGTTTTTGCTGAAGGGAAATCCATGCTGCTTGCAGTGCTGTGGTGTGGTACTACAGATCTGGGGGCAGTTGGGGCCCTGAGTGAAATCTGCCTCCTGCTGGACAGAACAAGCGAAGAAAACGAAAGGGCTACTGAGCTTTTAGTCCAGCACCCAGTGGAAATGTGCCATATGCCTGTTTCATCTGTCACTGGCTTTGTTCAAATTCCCTGATTAGTGTGGAACGTTTTGAACAATAGTTTTGCTATCATGCACGCCAACGTGCTGCGTAATATGGAATTAACTCACAGATTATCCGAATCTCCGACCTAAACCCCAGCCGTATGTGTGGATGTATGAATTCTGTGTCCATTTGATCCCCATGGAAGGATGATGTACTGTCCCCTTTCGAGCTCGAACCGGACTGGAATGAGATATGAAGGGCTATTAGACAAGGGTGAACACTTTTACCCTTGGACACTGGCTGGTTGTAGGAGGCAAGTAGTGTGAAATGATCTTTATCACACCACAGTTACTGCTAATGTCACTCATCTGAGCTGAATACAGATGAGTGCCGCCCCCTGTTTCACACCACGGCTGCATCGGGACTAGGAACGTGGATGTCAACGTGACTCCATTAGCGTCAACATTAAATCACAACACTAATTAATCTGCTGTAGCGTTTCGCAGCGAACAGCGGCGCCGAACCTGTAGTCAAAGGACGTAGCACAGGGCGGGGGTGCTGAATTTGAGATGCCGGCGATAGGCTTCGCAAAGAAGACCCCAGTCCTCCCACACAGCATGTGATTCACATTTCTGCTCTCATAATGTACACATATGGGTGAAACAGTGTGGGCTTGGACACGGCTTAGTGCTTTTTGGATGGAGGCTTGTTCTCGGAGGGCCTGCTGCTTTGTTCTAATGGTTAGAGGAGGTGTCAGTATCTCAGCATAGAGATACACACAACCCTTAACCATATAAAGCTACACTGAAAGTGACAGTGCGAAGACACTCATACACAAAAAGAGTCCAGAGATTTCATAAAAAGGTTCTTCGCTTTGGTGGACGGTTCTAAAAGAAAAGGTTTGATTAGTATAGAAACATTACATGACGTGTTTCCTTCTTTCTCTTTATTTAATTCGGAGAACCTGGAGATCTGTGTGAGCTAGTAAGCCAGACCTTCCAAAAAGGACTCGTTAAAGAACAATCCATGTTCTTTTAAAAACATAAAGTGGTTCCTCTATGGCTCCAGGGAACCCTAATTATAATTTTATTTTAAGTGGGAATAATACAGTCCAAAGTGAATTATATAATGATGAATTCAATCCCGATAATTTACTATGAAGCATCGAAATATACTCCCCCCCCCCCCCATAAAGTGCCAACACTGCAATTCTGTCCGGTCTCAAAAAACTGATAGAAATTCAACTTTGGTGTTGCACCCCCCATTCAAGAATCTCACCCTCCTTCCTTTTTCATGTATGGTGATTGCTACTGAATGTTAATGGTAATTATGCAATGCGCCTTTGATGTTGTTCAAAGATTTTCAGCCCCCCAGTGCAGTGTAAGCGTTTCTCTATCTCGCCGAGCTCCATGCTCCAGCAGCGCTTCTTTCTTTCTCTCTGTCTTTCTGTCTGTTTCTCCCTCTTTCTCTCTCTCACCACCCCAGATATCGCGCTGCCTCTCGTCTCCCCTCCATGTGTACACATTTCTGTTCATCAGCCCAATGGCAGCTGATTAGAAGCACGCTAATGGAATTGAATATGGTGATTAGCCATCCTGGGAATAGGAGCAACAAACTCTATCTCACAAATGCCCCTGTGTCTGAGCTCGCAGCTGCTTAGCTCCCTCGGCTTCCCCCTTACACTCCGTCTTCTGATCCTGTGATTTGATAAGCGGCGTGGTATATTAGTATATGGAGGGATTGAATGTTAGTCTTTCTCTGGATTGGGGGAGGGGAGTTATCTGTGGAATTAGGTCATATGGATGATGGGTCTTGGGATGTTACAGGGAAGCTGGTGAAGTCTATTGGGTAAAACCTGCCTTTTGCTGCTGATCAATTGGTCTCTACTGTAATTATCTGTGGATTCTCTTATAACATATTGACTTATCCAGGCTCTGCCTACTGGCATATTCTTTTCTAATAAGGGTTTCTGTGGAGTAGCTATTGTTAAAACACAAGACTTTCTGAAAACGTGCTTCCAGAACAAGTTACAGAATCCTTGACATCCCATATGATACCCTTCAAAATGCATTGATTCCAATTGAATACTATATAGAAGAGAAAATAAAGTATTAGAGCAGGTCACTCCACTTCAAACAATGTGTCCTGACTGCTACTGGCAAAAAGCCAAAAGTGTCACCGAATTGTTTGATGTAAAAAGGAGAAATAAATAAGAATAAGTCATTTAAGTATTTTAATATATTCAAATGTACATGAAATTGAATAGTTAATACATTTCAAAATATTTTTTAAATATTTAAAAATCCAAACAGGACGAATGTAAGGCTAACAACTCAGTGACTCATTTGACATTTGTTCAAAGCAATTTGTTAAAACTAATATGAGAAATGAATTCATACATTTTCATTAAATAGTAAAGAAGGAATGAAACATTGTTGGGTTGAGTGGGGTGGGAGACTAGACACTATTCATGAGGTAAAAAGACACCGGGCACAGGTGAATGCTTCTCCGTCTTTAGTCACCCTGGAGTCCTCTCACATGACTCGTGAAACCATTGTTCCTGTAACACAGATAACCCAATCTTCTGTATTCCTGCCATCTCCATCTCCAAACTTTGCACACATCCTGACCCTTAGAGTTTGTAGGCCTACAGTCTTTTTTTTTTTTTCCAAAGACAGCATGCATTTCACTATCCTTATTTTTGTCTGTCAACATGACATGAAATTGGAGATTCAAAAAGTATATTTTCTAAAAAGGGTGAGTGTAAAATTAATTAATAGTATAATTTGAATTCTATTAAATATAGTGGAATGAAACAATAAAATAATTTGTCCTTAGCTGTTTACAATTTTGCCTGTCAGTGCACGCATCACGCCCACTTTGAAGATGTCATGTGAGTTTTTTTCCAAATCAAATACATTTTTTGACAAACACATAAACACTGGTTTGGATTGTTTGTGTACTACCCAATTTGCCAGGTGTCCCATTTTAACAATACTCACTCCACACACAATTAAACTGTGTCAGGCTGTATTGTATTTCTTAAACCAGCCATTTGGAAACGACAGTGATGGATTTGCCACCATATTTTCATTGCTTTGATTACACAAAAACAAAAACTCCCCAAACAACAAAAACCCCAACTCTTGTGACTGATTGTGGTTATGACTGAAATTAAATCTAGGTGTTTTGGTCAATTTTATTGCAATTTCACTTCAAAGAGATTTGAGTTTTACCAAATGTGTGTGAAAAGCATTATTTATTTATTTATATAACCTTCTTTTATTAAAGTAAATGGGTGCAGTTCACAGTGAGTTCTGGGCCTTGCAGAGAGTTCTGGCCCTTTCCAGCCTCCAGCTGTAAATTCCAGCTGCAGATACTAGTAGAACACCTCCATTCATTGCTCTAAACACACTGCATTCTTTGGCAAGGGGTCATGTGAAATGAGCAGAAGCCCCTAAAACAATCCTCGGCATAAGATCATTTTACTGTTGCTTGTGTTGCTTTCGGTGTATACATAAATATAGCACATGTTTTCTATTATATATCTTGGAGCTTCTTACATTAATGAGAGACATAAGACATAAGAGAATCTAGGTGATTGGGCTGACCTCTTCTGCTAGGCCATCAGAATTCTCACCAGTTTCAGCCGTATGTTCAGATGAACTGTACGCCCTCTAGCACATGCAAAAACAGGAGTGACGGTGTAGATCAAGGCTGCCAGGGGTGGGGCTGTGACAGATTACCTCGTCCCAGACTATATTTAGTCTCCCTCCCTCCTGGCCCCTGTCAAACAGCTGGCATTTCCATCTCAGCTGAGCTACTTGAATGAGCTGGTCTTATGCTCAGCAAAACAGGGCACTAGTGTGTCTAAACTGGGTGGGTGGGACCACACTCCTCCTGAGCTCCTCCAGTTCCCAGTCAAACCAAGATGGAGGCAGAGGAGATGGTGATCCGACTGCCAGGTCGCGCGAGTTCACCCAATGGCTTTGGGGAGACCATGGTGCTCCGGCACAAAGAGGTTCACCACTTCTTCTTCCTCCCTTTCAGGGAGCAGCCCATCTACAGCACGCGGGCGCACGTCTTCCAGATCGACCCCAGCACCAAGAAGAACTGGGTGCCCACCAGCAAGCATGCGGTCACTGTCTCCTACTTCTATGATAGCACCAGAAATGTCTACAGGATCATCAGCCTGGATGGGACAAAGGTAACACTGGCATCTCTTTTGTTTTTGTCTTGTGTTCTGTTGATACTGCCCTGAACAGAAAAATCTCTCTGGCTTTGGTTCTCAGACTTAAATGCAGACAGATTGATTCCACAATGCTTTCTGTTCAGTCCAGCCTTGCGTGATTAAGTCTGGAAGAAACATGCAATCAAATATTGCTCTCATTTAACTGACAGAGTTTATTTATGTTTTTTTTTTTATGAATAGCTCTTTCTGAGTTTCACAACAAACATAAACCTAGTAGTACAGTGAATGCAAGAGATTGCACTTAAGATTTGTTCTCTTCACCTGGGCAGTAATGCACTGTATCCAGTCACTCAGTAACCCTATGTGGAGGATGCAGTGACCTAGTGTTTCATGCAAGAAACAAGTGTAATGTCCTCCAGGTTGCGGCTTGCGTATTTCACTCTTTGTATTAATTGGATTTGATGTAACGTGCCTCTCCAGGGCGGACCCCATTGTATTAGATTGCCACAGCCTCCGTCATGCCAACCAAAGTCACTTCATTGATTGCACATAGGGCCTATTTTGGCACACCAGTCTTGCATCACAAACCCTTAAGGGCAGCGATCCTGATTAGAATTTGAATCGCACTCCTGACGCGCACGGCAGCGAGCAGAATACCAGACATGACTGCGACGGATCCCATACATATTCACCGTGCTGCTGAAAACTCATACATTTTTCTCATGCACTACATGTCTGCTCACATAAACCTCTCAGATGAGATGAAACGTTGCTGTTCAGGCCACTGGCGACTCAATTCCAGTCTCCAGCCCTTTCTTGCAGAGGGCGGTTAAAATAGCCCCAGCAGCATGTGTGTTAGGATTCTCTGTGCTCTTGCTCGTGGCTTTAGAGACAGAAATAACGTGTGAAGCGATCCCAGTGCACCAGAGTGGTTTTAACTGCTCTACCGCTTGCATATATCTCCAGACCCATAGCTTATTACTGTTAGCTTAGCCGCAGCTAGTACGCCGTCAGAGTTATGGCCAGTCCCTTTTTGTGCGACCGTCAGTGGAATTAATTTTCAGCGAACTCTGGCAGTGTTGCAGAATTTCCTCGACTGCTTCAGCTGTACAGGTTAAGCACTATAGACTATAAATGTGCCTCTGGATTTGAAGTGTTGTGCGTTCCGTGAAGTAGCAGTAAATATACAGTATACATGACGCTTTATGAGCTGCTGGAGACTGGGGCAGTGGAATGAGGTCAATGTGGAAGACACGATAAGAGTCTGATGTCAAGACCAGGAGAGGTGGTTCAGCAGCGGCCAGTGGGGCATTAGCAAGAGGGCATTAGCGGAATACTACACTAATCCATCCTAGTGGAATGCCATCCATGATGTTTAAGCTGTGACATGTCTCCCTCGACCCACTCATAATTTATGGCCTCTTCCTTGTAATTCCAGCAGGGCAGACTGTGGTTCCACCATTGTGTAGCCTACAGCTTGCCCCCTTAAGCTGTCGCCTGAACTGCACCGGCACTGACCTATTATAGGCCGTGCCAAAAGATGAGCATTAGTGCCAGAGCAAGGATTAGATTCCTTTACAGATTCTTTTACCAAATATTTTTCTTATTACCACATAAATGGCTGCTTCTATGGCTGCTTAAACAAATATCACTAAGCTTGTATTGGTGTTGTAGAATTTCGGCGACAATTCTTATACCCTACACTGGCCTCAGATCAGGGTAAGGCTTCTGAAGCCAGAGAATGAGCTCCGCTGCTGCAGTTTAGAGCTGTCCACCCACTGTGCGGCTCCATGCAATTACAAGCCTGGAGCAACTGATTATACAACTGCCTGTGTGGACTCCGATTAGAGTACCCGCCGCGCTGATCCCCCCATATCTGAAAATAAAGAGAAACACCAATTCAGACCTGCTTAGCATTCAGCTTGAGGAGTGCCACGTATGGACATGAAAAAGCTCAAACCGTCAAGATCCCGAACTTGGCCTGCCTTACAAATATGCTCACCTCATTAGCCGACACACTGTGCCTCAGTGTTCAGAGCCACGCTCAGGCGATTAGTTAGGCCACTGCGGTGCTTTCGCCATTATCCTCAGATTTGGATTGACTAGTGTTAGCTTGGTCAATTAGCTCGCATTAGTTTTGACACTTAGCTTTAAATGAAGCACTGGTGAGACACGAGCATGAATTGTAATCTAAGTTGTGTGACAGCAGTGCTCATCATTTATGACTAGTAATCACCGGCAACGTCAATTCTTGCTTATAAATGCCCTTATGAACCTGCCCAGTGAAGAGGTAGACTGTATCGCTGTGTCTGATGCAGCGGGGCCTGCTGGAATGAAACAGGACAATGTGAGTGACAACTCCTCCATATGAAGGAGGGTGGGGGGAATATGGGATGAAGGAGAACCCGCTTTCTTCCCACTTCCACTTTGAAGGAAGGATTGTATAACATGTAACACAAGGGAAGCTGTAGCCCACTGTCAGTTTTTTTCTTTTTTGAGCTCATGCTCTGCAGTTGTGTGGAGCCCACCTCCGTCTTGTGTTTCCGGATGTGTGTAGGAGTTTCTCAGAGCCTTTTATACTGTACATGCATGAAACATTGATCTACACCCAGTCAACCCTTTTTTCATTCTCCGTATCTGGCCACAAGTCCTGGAAATCTCAACCTTGAAACCCTTATGGAGAAATTATGCTAATTGACTTATTCATAAATTGCAGCCTTTCGTAGCAAGCATTGGACAAGCTTGAGTCAAATGATCCTTTTCACATCATGTTTAATTTGGATGTGTGTGAATCTGATCTGCATGGCATTGGCATTGGCTTCAGCAACACAGTCCCACTTTGGTGTAGCATTTTACACTCAATAGTTACGTGTCCAATTCAAACTTCAAGCCAAATTGGGTTTTTCACCAGCGTTCTTTGAAGCTTGTCCAGCTCGTAACAGGTGCTCTGATATAACACATTTGTCACTGGAGCATGGATAGGTCAGTAGAGGCTTTAATGTTATTGTGACTTCTGCTGACTGAGACCATTGCATTGGGCACCACAAATATGAGGGTCTGAAGACTTTGGTGCAGTAGCTGTCGTCCCTCTGTTTGCTTTCTGCTTTCTCTCTGTCTCTCTTTCTCTCTCTCGCCCTCCCTTTCGTGGAGTACCTCTCAACTTCACACCCACACAAACACATTGAATTGCAGTAACGTTGGTCATTCCGTCGATAACATTTCAGCGTTTAATAAAGGCGACATGGCTTAAGATTTAGGAGAGGCTCTTAAGTGTTTATAGTTGGCCATTCTTGGGATCATTCCCACCCGGTTGAAATGCTGGAGAAGACTGACGAAGGATTTATCGTGAGATCATTTGCTAAGGTATCTTGCCAGTAAACACAGCTATTCCTCCAGCCCCGGCCTCCCGCTTTTAGAGTGGTATTTAGCAGCACACATTCTGAAAGATCAGGCCCTTGTATCCGATCGATGGCTGTTGTATGATCTTTCACGTAGGAGTTGTACATGGCAGGAGTGTGTCCTGTGAAAAGAGCAATATTACCCCCCCCCCCCCCCCCATCAATTCCCTAAGAGTACATGACCACACTCCATTGTCTCTTTCGTTTCCTGTTGACGCTTTCATGAATCAGTCGATTCATGCTAAATTAACACCTCAGTTGACTCTCCTAATCTTTCAGTTCACATCCAGGTTTGGCTTTATGACAATGCGTCTTCAATATTGTGATACATTATTATCAGCACTTGTTGTCCACTTAACTTCCTCATGTTTCATAAAGACATATTTAGATCAGTTTAGCCTGTAAACAACGATGGCCAGTATTTTTTGCATGCTGCATAATAATAGCTGATTGGACATCAACCTACATTCGCTTTCTATTAAAAGCACAGTCAAGACAAAAGGATTGTAAACACACTTGCTTGCATTGTGCAGTTCTGCTGCTTCTGCTTTTGTTTGGGCACTACTTAAAAAAACTGAAATCACTGTAACTTCATAAATGCATGTATAACCTTATGTTGTTTCAGTGATATATAGTGAGATGTCAGATAGCTTTAAAGACCATCAGGATTTACTTCTTTAATTGGTGTGTGTTCAAAGAAATATTCTGTATTGTGCATTTGCTCATTATAAGAATCGTACAGACCATTTATGGTATCCCCCTCATTGTAACATGCTTTGGTTTGTTCAATTGCTGTTCTGCTGTTCTTGAGGATTTGAGAAAAGCATCAGTAAAGGGTTAATAGGTGTCAGTTTAAATAAAGCATTTTAAATATGTGGAACCACGGAAAAGGCATCTACACGATTGACCCATGACGTTAAATGTTATGCATAAAGTTTGTCCAGTTAATTAGCATTTACTCTAATCTTTTTTGTGCGATTTGTGTGAATTTATATATAACTAAGTTCTTCACACAGTTGTGTGGAACCACCGCACACAACGTTTTAAAGTATATCCAGCATTCCTTTACAACTAGGAAGCCAAATATTTTATTGCAGCCCAATAACTGTGATAACCTTCAAGTGGAATTGGAGAGAAGGGATAAGTGTAAAAAAAATGCCGGTATGCCCAATGGCCAGTCCTGCACTGCTACCACTATAAGGTTATTTGACCTGTGGCTGTAGCACAATACGTTTTGGGGATATAGCACATTCAAAAAACCACATAGAGCAGGTTTTCCATCAGACAGAAGAACCATACTAATGTTCTAGCTTACAATGACTGAAAAATCACTTGTAAAATGTGTGTGCTTGTTTGTGCCCAGCTTTAATCTTTAATAGTACATAGATCAGAGTCATGAGTGCAATGTTCTTGTAATGACACCATCCACCACCATGCCCACGCTCTGTTTAGCTTCTGTTAGAGCTCGAGAGCCAAGACCAGGCTGAGGTCTTACGGAGAACAAGCGGCTTAGAAAGCCTTCTGTCAAGGTTCTCCTTACAAAGCTATTTTCCCTTCTCCGATCCTCCTGTTCACTTGCACGGCAGCAGGTTTTGAAGAGACATGCTGTTCTTTGTGATTTGTCACAGGCCATAATAAACAGCACCATCACCCCGAACATGAGCTTCACGAAAACGTCGCAGAAGTTCGGCCAGTGGGCAGACAGCCGCGCCAACACAGTGTACGGCCTGGGCTTCTCCTCCGAGCATCATCTGGCCAAGGTGGGCGGAAATCTCCACAGGACTCTCTCTTTCTCTCTCTCTCTCTCTCTTTCTCTTTCTCCCTCTCCCCCTTCTCTCTTGCTATTTCTCAATATGCCCCCCTTTCTCTCTCTCTCTCTCTCTCTCTCTCTCTCTCTTTCTCTCTCTCTCTCTCTCTCTCTCTCTCTCTCTCTCTCTC
>JBBJLR010000042.1:6813888-6836021 GCA_037577145.1 Brachypetersius gabonensis | reverse complement strand
CACACACACACACACACACACACACACACACACACACACACACACACACACACACACACACACACACACATTTGTTGTTATACAATGTGAGGATGCGGACTTATACATCAACTCAATGTCCAAATGATTGTTCACACTTGTTTAGCCATTGTTTCAACTGAAATTAAGGGAATTTATAGTGAGTTTGTCTCCTCTTTGTTACTCTTCTAGAAAGGCTATTTTGTTGGAACATTGCAATGATGATTAGTCACAAGAGCATTAGTGGCGTCAGAGTGCTGACAGTGCTTTTCTATGGAGACTACACATGATGTGTGTTCTATATACACACACAAAATATATATTTTAAAAAGTATTGGGGCGCCTGAGTATTACACCAACAGGGAATTTTCTAGGCAGTCTTTTACTAGATTTTGGAGTATTTTTGTGGGGATTAGAGCCCTTTTATTATGGATGTCAAACTCCAGTCTTGGAGGTCCATAGTCCAGCACATTTTGTTGATTTCACTGCTCAGAAACACCTGGTTCACCTCGCCAGTAAATTTCCAGGTTTAGCGAATGTGTTTGAGTAGGAGAACCATCAAACTGTACTGGAGTTTGACACCCCTGCTGTAGTGCATTTATGAGGTCAGGCACTGATGTTGGATGAGAAGGCTTGGCTTGCAGTCTCCATTCCAGTTCATTCCAAAGGTGTTGGAAGCCTTGCTAAGGTATGCTTTAGCATACCAAGGTCCGAATAGCCTTGGTATGCTAGAGCTTTAAGATTGCCCTTCACTGGGGCCTAGCCCAAACACTAATAAACGAGGTGTGTCCCAATACTTTTGTCGATAGATTGTGTGTGGTTGTTCGTTGGCCATGTTCTTCCTAAGAATGCTGGATACTTTATGAAAACCAACAAGCATACACACTTCATGGTTTAAAATGAATTACTGACAGATAACCTTTTTAGTATAATTATACCACATCAGAACTACCAGGATTTGCCTTCACAAAACACGCCAAAAGACAGGAAAGCTCTTGCAGTATTACTCTCAGCCACATGTTCCAACGTTCCTGCAGAGCCGAGGCTCTTCAGTGCTGCTGCGCTAGTGCCACCCACACATTCAGCATGTAGGGGTTTGTGAGAAATGTTCAGCATGAAGAGGGCGACATCTTGTGGTGCACAAGGAAAGAGCACACCATCATAAGGCCTGTGTTAGAGCCCTGACATCAACCTCATCCAACACCTTTGGGATGAATTGGAACGGAGACTGTGAGCCAGACCTTCTCGTCCACCATCAGTGCCTGACCTCATAAATGCTCTACAGAATAAATAGGCACCAATTTTCCACAGAAACGGCAAAATCTTGTAGAAAGCCTTCCAAGAAGAGTGGAAGCTCTAATAACTGGAAAAGGGGACCAGCTCCATATTAATGTCTATATATTTTAATGCAATGTCATGAAAGTCCCTGTTGGCGTAATGGTCCGGTATCTCAATACCTTTGCCCAGATAGCATTTGGACGCCCTTTTGGTTTAGCACTGAGCTATCAGGCTAATGAACACTGTAAATACTTTTTGTAAATACATAACCAAAACTCCTCTTAACCCATTAAAACAGCATCCAACTCTTCATTAAGGTGACATAGACCCACCAGTGTCTGTTAGTATTGCTTACTGTGAGCTGTAAATATATTGCTCACTAAGTTACAATGTAAGAAGGAGTAATCTTGAATTGATGTCATTGGCACAAAAACTAGACTGTAGATCAGCAGACTCCTAAGGCAGTTTTGTTCATATTTATAGCTTATAGTCATGTCATGCTCAAATCCACATTGACAATCTACAGCACCTTAATGAAGACCTGGAAGTGGGTTGAGAGACGGTTTTGGGGTGTATTTACAGAAACATTTGAGTGAGTATTGACTTCTGTTGTTTGTGAGAGACATCAGCTTCAAATCTTCTTTGAAGATCTTCTTTTTAATCTAATAAAGGAAAATCTGGACTACAAATCATCTTGGCTGGTCATCTTACCTGGTGTAAGTGGAAAATTGTGTAAATGTAATTATTTTTTTTTGCTTCCAAACAATTCCTTTAAAGGAACACTCATCTTTCTTAGCAAAGAGCAGAACCTCTACTGACACACACAGCATTATAAAAGCCACTAACTGGCTGCTGCAACTTCATCCCATTGACTTTTACTATAAGTGTGTGTCCTGTCAATTTTTCCGTTATTTTCCAAATACAGAACATTTTGCATGAAAAGGTCGGCTTGAAAAGCCCTGTAATATTTATTTAAGGGATTACTAAGATGGTAGGCACAAGCCCATGTTATGCAACAGCTTTAAAATCACTGTTTTAACTGGGGGTTACACATACAACCTTCTAAGCATTTGACAGTATTATGTGCACAAACATGTTCAGAACAGAGAGGTGTTGTGAAAGGTACTGCAGTTCAATTACTATGAATGTGCTCCAGGAAACTATGAAGTCAATCCAGGTCAATCAATGATGCTGTGCAACAAATAATGACACTGGAAGTCAATGGTTAATTATTAAGATTATATAATGTGTTACATAATAAATAAAGACACTGCAGGGTGATTTTCATACGATTTTGGTTTTTGAAAACCAAAATCATCCACTGACTCTTTAGGGCTGCATGCAACATCTACAAAGCACATAGCTACTATTCATAACTCTTGGTTCCTGTGTTTACAAAGCTTGAGGAAGTTCACCTTTCCCACACATTCTCAGCTAATTAAAACCTCTACTAGCGCCTCTGGATTCAAGCTTTTCAAGCTCTTCAGAGTAACCACAAGGGGGAGATAAAGTACAGTGTATGGTGGCCCTACAAAACAAGTTCAGGGTTGTTGCTGTCAAAAACTTCAATGTGTTGACTTTACAGAACCAAAAAACATTTTATATTGTGTAGGTTCTTCTCATGCCACCAAAACAGCTCTGACCCATTAAGGCCCCCAGAAGACCTCTGAAGATAGAGGCTGTGGTTTCAGGCACCAGGACAGTAGCAGCAGAGTTCTGTAAGTTGAAAGGGACGCCTTCATCAGTTACACTAGTTTGTCCATCCCTTTTCTTTTCATGACTATGCCCAGCTGCACAAGGCAAGGTCCATAAATACGTGGTTGGATGAGTTCGGTGTGGAAGAACTTGACTCACTCGCACAGAGCCCTGACCTCAACCCCATCCAACACCTTTGGGATGAACTGGAAAGGACATTGTGAGCCAGGGCTTCTTGTCCAACATCAGTGCCTGACCTCACAAATGCTCAACAGAATGAATGGGCACAAAATATGTATATGTCTATGCATTTGAATGTAGTCATTAAAGTCCCTGTTGCTGTAATGATCAGGCATCCCAATACTTTTGTCCATATAGTGTACGTGGTACGTGTCAAAGAACAATCTACATGAATGCCAGGATGCTATAGTTCCCCACAGAACATGTACACGGTCAGTACTTTATTGCAGCTTTGCAGCAAGTTGTGATGCACTGTGTGTTTTGACATCTTTCTTTCATGACCAGCATGAACGTTTCATAAGTTTGTGCTACAGTAGCTGTTCTGTGGGATTGGATCAGACATACTAGTCATCACTCCTCATGTACATCTATGAGCTTTGGGCACCTCTGACCCGGTTAGTCAGTGGTTCTCCATCTGGGCCACTTTTGGTAGGTACTTCCCATTGCATCCAAGAAGCACCCCACAAGACCGTCGCTTTGCAGGTGCATCTAGCCATCACAATCTGGCCCTTGTCAGATTCTTACACTTGCCCATTTATCCTTCTTCCAACACATTGACTTTAAGAACTATTGCATCCCAAGTGCCATTGTAATGAGATAAACAATGTTATTTACTTCACCTGTCACTGTGTTCGATGTTGCGGCTGATCAATGTATTTTTTAACCACCAGACCACCAGCTGCCCCCAAGTTGAAGATTATTATGGAATCCTATGATGCACAAGCCTGGATCACACTTTTTGTTGGGGCACCAAGCACATAGAGTAGACATCACAAAAACTACAATCAGCTTCAGCTTTCTTCTCCTTTTTATCGTTAATAAAAAAAGATCCCGTATTACACAAATCAACACAACTTCAACTTGCCCCTCATTTAGGAAAATATATGAGATAAACTGAAAGCAGACTAAGACGCTGAATGCAGTGCTGAATGTAATGTAACTCTCTATGCCGTGCCACAATCCCACTCTCCTTTGCTATATCAAAGAAAGCCACACAATGTCAGTTCTAAAATTCTTATGTCTTTAGTCATTTGCTTTGCTGTAAGTTGGTCATGTTTGTCTTGGCTTTATTCATACTAACTCTGGCAAGGCACTGAAACTTTGGCAATTGCTGTACAGGGTGCGGTAAGCCGAGGATCCTGAACCCTCAGAGCTGTTCCTTCCTCAGGGCAATGTGTAAAGGTTAGCAAATATATCTCTCTTTGGGATAATTCCTCCATTTATTGAGTATTCTCATTGTTTGGTCAAGTTACTTCGCTGTATTAGAACAAAATATTAAGCATAAAACGGTAGGAGGTAAAAAAAAAGGAATAAAAGAAATCAATAAAAGATATATGAACGGCAGATATATGAAAGAAGGTGGTGCAGTATGGGGCAGTTTTTAGCAGCTTTTTAAAGCTACAGATGGTGCTGTTCTAAGACTGATGGGCTGATGCCTCCAGCAGCGAGCAGCATAGTGACTAAACGCAATTTCATGTTTAGTTTCAGTTCTTTTCACCACTAGCTGAGCAGCTCTGGCAGATCTTAGAGACCAACCAGGATTATATACTTCAAACATATCAGAGATGTGTTTAAAAGCCAAACCCGATGAGTAATGCTTTGAATTCAGTTCTGGTAGCCAGTGTAAGGTCCTGAGAACCTCATGTGATCTCTTTTCTTGGTTTTGGTTAGAACTCTGGCACCAGCATTTTGAATGAGCTGGAGCTGTCTAATGGCTTTCTGGGGAATCCCTGTGAGGAGAATGTTGCAGTAGTCAACACGGCAGGAAATAAAGGTGTTGATACGTTTTTGTACGTCTTGCTTGGACACAAAGTCTCTACTTTGGTTATAGCTTTTAAATGGTGACTAAAACTAAGCTTTCCATCCATTATAATACCAAGATTTGTTATATTTTTGACTATGATAAAGAACTGATCACACGATTACATTAACAGCTGTCCAACACATCAGCATTACACATGCAAACAACAGCACAGCCTCCAGAATTAACAACATATGGGTCTCTCCCAGGTCCAGTAAGTGTTTACACCCACTCTTCCACAACGTTTGTGCTTGACACCGATGATCCCATATTCCAGGATGATAACTGTAGTGTGTCTGAGGGTAACTGCTTCAACATGATGGAGCACTGGAGTACTTTGAGTGAGCAGTACACTCAGCAGACCTCAGTGGGACAGTCCCTACACCTCACCCAGCTACATACCAATGACACAGCCATGCCATAAAGATGGCAGGACAAGTGTTATATGCGGCTGTTGGTTGATAACCGATTATATCTGGTAATATAACCGTGTCAGAGTACCATTACCATTCATCGCTAACTAGAGTGTAAAATTTCTATGTGAAATCAGCTGTCATGACACTGAACACTGTGAAAAATGAAATTACAGTTAATGATAATGACGACATGTTATACCGGTCTTATATTATATTATATTATATTATATTATATTATATTATATTAAATTATATTATCAAGAGTGTTGGAACATTTTCAAGTAAGCCATGTTTCTCAGAGGCATCAGTGGAAGCAGCCTCTCGCTTGGCCGTCTCGTCTTCTACACGTTGGATGTGTTGGGGGTCAAAGCTGCAGCAGCCTATAATTTAGTGAATCAGAACACTGTAGCCTTCCCTGGCCTACATTCCACTCACCTTCCCATTCTGGGCTTCAGTGCTTATGAAGGACATTGCCGTGCAAATTCACCTGTGTAAATCCTTCTTGTAAATCCTATTATTTTTAAGGCCAGAGTTTAGGCCGACTTGGCTCATTCATGGGAACTCTGGCAGGTTTCAGTGAAGCCAGTGGTTTTGGTGTTGAAGTTAAACCAAGGGCTGAGCCACATAATGAATCATCAGACTAGCGTGTCCTATTCCTTCCTTCATTGCTCTAACAGTATTCACCGTTATCAAGTGGGATTAAATCCTTACCGTTTCAGCGCCAGTCAAATATTGATGTTCAGATTCTTTTTACAGCATATCTTGGTGTACTGTGCCTATACAAATAATAAAGACTGTGCTCACAAACCTTGACCAACTCTGAGGATTCTATTCAGACGTCACTTGAGTCCAACAGGCAGAGGCAGCAACTAGCTTTCCTGCAGGCTTCAGAAAGTGAACTGGCCACTCTTCTAAATGCCTAAAATACTGGAAAGTAAAAAAAAAAAAGGTCAATTTTTGTCACACATGAACCCACGACAGTATGAAAAGTTTGAAATCCTTCTCTGCATTTAACCCATTCACCAAGCAAAGCAATGGGCAGCCAGCAACACAGCACCCGGGGAGCAGTGTGTGAGTACATTTATATCACTTGGTAGATGATGTTATCCAAAGCCACTTACAGTTTTTGTGCATCACAAGTGTTGGGTGTCTTGCCCAAGGACTATTATTGGTGCAGTGGTGTAGTGTGGTGAGCTGCTCAAGTTAGGAATTGAACCCCACGCTCCTACTTGGAAGGCAGTGATGTTATCCACTACACTAACCAACCACCAAGCGATGGTACCTTGCTCAAGGGTGCCTTAGTGGTACTACTGGCAGTCATTCAAACCCACAACCGTCTGATCACAAGGGCTACTCACTAACCACCAGGCCACCAGCTGCCTTACTGAAGTCGAGGAAATACTCAGGAATTAGTCTTGTAAAGCATTTTTGCTTTTTGGATCAATCATTATTGATCATTGGAAGAAACTGCTTATGCTGTGACTGCAAGACACAAAGAGACGCAGAAACGAGAACAACATTAAATATAAAGTCTAGATAAATCTAAGAAGAAATCTGCAGAAAAAACTCAGTATTAAATCCACTATGATATACACATGAGTGCTGAGTATAAATACAGTATATACCATATTATAATCACAACAATAAATAATAATACACCAGAAATACAAAAATACTATACATATATGTGTGTTTACATGTGACAACCACACCTTCTACTTGTGGTTGTGGTATGGAGAGAGAGCTAAGTGGATGGAGTTCTGTGTGGTCTCTGGTTAATACTTAACACAAACACTAATATGCTTCCCAAAGATAGCTTCCACTTCACCCTTGCTCTTACAGCTCAGATGGGAGGGAATCTGACCAAACCCACTTACCACTAAAGCTTCATCCTTGTTGCTAACCTCCATTTCATGCAAAAGACCAGAGAATAGCTCCTGGCCAACTTGTTATTTATGTGTTTAGTATGGTCAGGGTTGTTGCAACTAAATATCTGAAATACTGACCAGAGGAAAAGCAAGAATAGTGGATTTTTTTTTAAAAAGTCAAAGGTTTAAAGAGTGATGCTCTTTAAACAGCATCACTCTTTATGATGCTGTTTAAAGATAAAGTATAAAGGGATAAAAGGGATATAAAATAAAGGGAATTTGTCTTTACAAAAAGTTTGAAGAGAGAAAGAGATAGAGTGAGATAGGGAGTGAGAGAGTGAGAGTATGTATGCGAGAGAAAGAGTGAGAAACGCAAGAAGGAGACAAAGAGCGTGTGCAAGAGAGTGAGAGTGTGTGAGAGAAAGAGTGAGAAACACGAAAGAGAGGGAGAAAGAGAGTGTGTGAGAAAGAGAGCGAGAGAGAGATTTCAATTTCACATACATTTCTCACTCTTTTTTTACCTTTTATCCACGTATTCCATAGAATTACAGACAGCAGTTACAGAAAAGGAAGTCTGATATAAATACAAATGAAATTAATAATAATAAAGTGTGAGTGATTTAATATACAAACACCAAAAAGTCAACCGAGCTTATACTCTTAAAGTAAAGTGGCATTTGGCAGACGCCCTTATCCAGAGCAGTTTGGAATCATTAGTTAGAGAGACAGTCCCCCTGTAGCAACTGAGGGTTAAGTGTCTTGCACAAGGACACAATGGTAAAGGTGTGTGTGTGTGTGTGTGTGTGTGTGTGTGTGTGTGTGTGTGTGTGTGGGAGGGGGGGGGCGTTTGAACATATGACTTTGTGGTCATTGTGTTCACAGGCAAGTGTTTCACCCACTAGGCTGCTACCACCAGTAAATGTTCAGAATGTCTGCATACAAACACTTGCTTATGTGGTTTTTGACACTGTATGATGTAGTAATATCTATAAAAAAGGACATAGGCACATTGTATATCTAAATACAGGAGTCGCAGTCATCCTTTTTATAGATTTCAGTATGTCACAGTGTCAGCACGCAGATATGTGGCTCTGAGGTCATTCTCCCAGTGTCTGATGATTGACACAGTGATGCTCAGCTCGTGGGTTTTGCAATCTGACCGTGTCAGTTCTTTCTGAAGCATCTCAGAAAATCAATCAACATGCTTAGCAATTTACAGACAACAGTTTCACTTCGCATGAGCTTCACTCACAGTTCATTTAGCCCTTGGCCATGATTAGCCATTTGTTTTAGAGTGTAAGATAAACCATTCATTAGACTTTTGCAGACGACATGGGGTTCTTTCATACCTAATCAAGCCCTCTTGAGGCTGAACATTTCTGACTGTTCTAACGCTTGTGATTGGGACCGAAAAGCTGAACTGAAAATGGAAATGTACCGGACTCCGCTCAATAACCAGCTGTCATCTCAGTCTGATGATGACATGTGCAATATATAATGATGGACAGCCTTTAACTATACATACATTATATGGTCAAAAGTATTGGGACACACCTTAATTACTGAATTCTGGTGGCCCCTTACTTCCAGTGAAGGACGGTCTTAATGCTTCAGCATACCAAGACATTTTGGACACAGTGGACACAGTTTAGGGGAGAACCTTTTCTATTCCAGCATGACTGTGCCCCCTTGCACAAAGCAAGGTCCAGAAAGACATGGCTGGATGAGTCCGGTTTGGAAGAGCTTGACTGGCCCGCTCAGAGCCCTGACCTCAACCTCATCCAACACCTTTGGGATGAACTGGAATGGTGATTGCGAGTCAGGTCTTCTTGTCAAACATCAGTGTCTATAAATACTACAGAATGAATGGGCACAGATTCCAACAGAAACTCCAACATCTTGTGGAAAGCCTTCCAAGAAGAGTGGAAGCTGTTATAGCTGCAAAGGGGGGTTTGAGTGCAGTGTCTTTAAAGTCCCTGTTGGTGTAATGGTAAGGCGTCCCGATACTTTTGTGCATATAGTGCATTTTGTGAATTCGGACCATTGGAATCATACACGATTGATTTGTAAGAAGATGTTTTATAAGGATAGGAGGGAGGAAAGCTCTGAGAACTAGAGTTCTGAACGCTTTCTTCATCAGAAGGTCGGACCCACCCTTTTAATAAAGGCAGACATGAAGAAGATGGGGTTTTGGTGGGGTGTGAAAATTTTGAGGGAGGAGTTATATTCGTCCTCCCAAACATCAGTTGACTTCATTTAGGGGTGTATCAAAAAAAAAACGTTTGCCATTTCATCCAAGAAAGTTACTAAATTTAAGAAAACCCTGGTTCCTGTGGGTCCCTCTAGAAGTTAAAGTAATGAAAACGATCCAAACTGAATCTCTCTTTTTTACCTATTTTACAGTGAAGTGCATAAAAAGCCTGATAAGACTTTCTTACACAGGCAGATGTGAAGCAGATCAAACTATTGACCTCCTCACCAAACACTAATACAGCTCACTCTGAGTCATTTCCATTCACAGGACTGTTACAATTTGTTGAGAAATGCCAAATAATAATGGTTAGATACAAATATTTCTTTAGTATAAAGGATTTAATATAAAATAAGATCTGAAAATCTATTTCGGTTTTGTTGCAATTTTGTTATACAGTAGCTAAAGACAGATTTTTTAACAAATATTTAAGGACTGGATATAATAAAAGGAAAAGGGATTTGTCCTTGTGACAAATTTTACAAGTTTGGAGAAGTAGTGAGAGAGAATGACAGATAGAGTGAGACAGATATTGAGGAAGTTAGAGTGCCTTTGTGTGTGTGTGTGTGTGTGTGTGAGAGAGAGAGAGAGAGAGAGAGAGGAGTGTGTGTGTGAGTGAGTGAGAGAGTGTGTGTGTGTGTGTGTATGTGAGAGAGAGAGAGAGAGAGGAGTGTGTGTGAGTGAGTGAGTGAGAGTGTGTGCGTATGTGTGTGTGTGAGAGAGAGAGATAGTGAGTGTGTGTAAAGGAGAGTGTATGTGTGTGACACTGAAAGAGAGATCGTGAGTGTGTATGTGTGTGTGTGTGTGTGTGTGTGTGTGTGTGAAATAGAGAGATAGTGAGTGTGTGTGTGTGTGTGTGTGTGTGTGTGTAAAAGTGAGAAAGAGACAGTCAGAATGTGTGTGTGTGTGTGTGAAAGAGAGAAAGAGAGAGAAAGTGAGAGACAGACAGAGACAGTGAGAGTGTGAGAGAGAAACACAAAGTAAGGCAAGAACGAAACTGTGTGAGCGAGAAAAAGAGAGACAGAGTTAGTGTTTGTGTGTCTGAGAGTGTGTGCGTGTGTGAGACAACACAGGGAAAGAGAGAGAGAGAGAGAGAGAGAGAGAGAGAGAGAGAGAGAGAGTCAGATGGGGGGGGGGGAGGTGAAAACTTCCTGAATGGCTACAGGATCTTGGTTAGAATGAGAGAAGAATGACTTTGTCTTCGTTTAGACGCGGGTAAGCTGTTTTTATCTTGTTCAATCATAAAACGGAGCAGTTTCTGACCACTTTCTCGACTGTAATCCCGGTTTTCTTTCTCTTTTTGTGTGTTTATCCCAGTCCTGCAGTAGTGCTTTAGTAGGAAGTGGGCTAGTCCGGACTAGTAGGTATAGCGTGAGGCTACTCTGTTACATTTCTCCGTTATTTAAGTGAAACGTGTCCGTTTGGAACACATTTCCTTGAATATACCAATTTCTGCCTTTACTGACCTCAAAACTGAAGGAATTACGAGGTTAATTATGTGAAGTGCTGGAAATGATCGTCAGAGAAGAGTCGAGAAGGCAAGAACAGAGTTAAAATACGAAAAAAAAGCCCTCTCATTATACATGTTTAGCCCAAAATGTTATTAAAGTGAAATTCCGGGTTATTTCTTACCCCCTCAGACCACAGTCTGTGCTCACTGATCTTTGAAAGAAGACAAAAGAGCCACAGGCTTCTAAAGTCTTCTCCACTCTTTTCTTCCTGCAGTTCTCTGAAGCAGGATCCAGACTCTGAAGGGCTAGAGTTGATATTCATAGATAAAAGACTGCTTTATTTTAGTCTTTGTTAAAAATGAAATATCCCAGTGGTTGTAGACATTCCTGTTGAAGAAGAGTTCTCTCAGTGCTCGGGAAGACTGCTGAACTGGGAGTCTGTGGTGGTAAGTAATGGCACTGGACAGGAGGGATTCAAGGTTGCGCTTCAGGGAATTGTGGTGTCTTTACTCACAGGCCCAGTTCGTTTATGCAGAAATTCATGCAAGTATTTGCATATACGGTAGATGTATTTGCGTAATTACATGTGTTCTTAAAGTAGGCCGTTTCAGTTCTAATGAAATTCCTCAACAACCAATAAACAGTTTTCTTATCATTTAACCTGAACATTAGCTTGGACATACACTGTACAAACAAAAGTATTGGGACACATCTGTTCTTGTCTTCTTACTTCCAGTGAAGGGCAATCTTAGTGCTTCAGCCTACCAAGACATTTTGGGCAATGCCATGTGCTTACAGCTTTGTGAACGCAGTTTGGGGAAGAACATTTTCTATTCCAGCATGACTGTGCCCCAGTGCACAAAGCGAGCTCCATAAAGACATGGCTGGATGAATTTGGTGTGGAAGATCTTGACTGGCCCTCACAGAGCCCTGGCCTCAACCCACCCAACACCTTTGGAATGAACTAGAACAGAGATTGTGAGCCAGGCCTTCTCGTCCAACATCAGTGCCTGACCTCATAAATGCTTTATCGAATGAACGTCCCAGTACTTTTGTCCATATGGTGCATTACTTGCTTCTTTAGTTTTACAGTGAAGCTATGGGCATAATAGAAGTTTCCTATTACTTTTAAGCAATGTTGATGTAAAACTGGAGAAGCAAACTACAGACCCCCAGCATATATTTTCTGTATGGAATAATAAAGGGGATTTTCAATCTTGGATCTTAATTCATTTTGGAGAAAATGTGTACTTTTGTTTGGCCAATCATTTCTTTAAGAACAGAGCCTTTTTGTAACTTATTTAGAAATGTGAATCAGTTCAGTTTTGATATTTAATGAGATTCCAGACTTTCCAAGGAGCCAAATAATGAGAGGAATGAGCCAGGATTCTTGTCGGCTTGTGACCAGTCTCTGAGGCAACATTTGATCCAGCAGACATTGAAACTCCATCTGTGGACATTACTGGGCTCTTTGATCCATGTCAGTGGGGGCTCATCCAATTTGAAGACCACGCTGGGACCACAGCAGGAGACACCATTGTCTCTGCAACTCACAGCTATTAGCGGGCAGTCAAATTCTTCAGCGAGGTCCCTTAAGGATCAGAGTCAGTCTTGCCTTTATGCCTTTTATTTCGGGGAAGTCATGCGCTCTGATTTGATTATACTCTGCTCAAGTAATTTTTCTTGTGCGTTTTTCGATTTTGACACATTCAAGTGTCTGTCCAGGTAAACAGAGGATCACAGCACGATTCCTCATAATTGCTGCAGCCAGAGTTTCACACCCAGAGAGCAGAAGGAAAGCTGACCTCAAATTCTCCTTCTGTTTTGGTGCTTTGATGTGTATTTGATGTCAGATTTCTTATTGCATTTAAGTCAAGTCAATAAATACCAGAGCCAGGTCATTTTTTGTTTCATAAATTGAGCCTATTGGGCTGCTGCTAGACTGTAATGATGAATACAGTACTACAGTATTTTTAAGATCTAAAGTAATATCAAATCCATTAAGAAGCGTAATGAAGCGTTATTGAGTACTTCTGTTCTGTAGTGAAAGAATAGCTTATACTCCTAACACACCTATAAGTTTGACTGAACTGTTTTGTTATATTCTGCTTCTCTTAAAAATTACATCAAACATAATTTTTACTACTGTTGTTAGCATATTTTAAGGGAGAACACATAGAGCTTGTACTGTTGATTATACTAAGTTGCTGAGTAATTTAGCAATTATTTTGACAAGTGAGTAATCACATACATTCAGATTATAGCAACAAATTTAATTTAACATATACAGTACTGTGCAAAAGTCTTGAGCCATATTTTGCTAGGTGCACTGATTTATTGCAATATACATGTAAATACAGCCTAGAATACAATGAGAGTTTGTATAATTATATTAAGCTTTAAAGTCAGTATTCGGTATGACCACAATTATACCGTTCTCAGCCAGCACTCCCTTAGGCAGAATTTCTTGTTATTTCTTTTAGTAGCCTTCAGGAATAGTTCTTCAGGCTTCTTGAAGGACATTCCAATGCTTTTTTTTGGACATACTTTTGTTCTCTATCAAGAAGATCCCACACTGCTTCAGCAATGTTGATCTGGGCTTTGGGGAGGCCACTGCTTGACTGATAGTGTTCCATTATGTTCTATTGAGATATGCTTTGACTGCATTGGCAGTTTGTTTGGGTTGGTTGTCATGCTGAAAAATACAGCATTTGCCAATCAGAGGCTTTCCAGATGGTGTGGCTGGGTGACTCAAGACCTTCGCACAGTACTGTAACATTAAATTTGTAACTAAACATACTTTCAGATCCTGCTTCTGTAGATTCTCTCTGTCTAAACCAGTGGTTCCCAACCTTTTTTCCTTGAAGCCCCCCTTGCCTCTGTCCAAGACAAGCCAGGACCCCCAGCTCCTACCCCCGTAGATGCCCAAAATAAAATGATTAATTACAAATATTTATTTGCAAAAAATAAACAGTGGTTGTAGGCTTTTGCTCTTATACTCTTATACACACACACTTTTACATTTCACTCTTTAAGAATTCATTGTGTACAATTATAATTTTGGTAAACTCAATTTTGCGCACCCCCTGTGATCTCTAGCACTCCCCTAAGGGGGGCCCGGACCCCCGGTTGGGAACCACTGGTCTAAACGATGGATCCAAAAGCAGTTAGGGTGCTAACATCTCCAATTTGTTGAGAACTTTCAGTCTGCCCAAATCAGAATAACCTGTAGATTCTCTGTTTATCATTCAAATTGCAATATTATCATTAAGCCAAGCCAATTCAAGGTACACTTTAACATTTTATTTGAATTGAAAATCATTTATTCAAAACAATTCTATGCACCCACCAGTTGCCATATATTGCAGTCAGTATCTCAAAAACTAAAAATCAATTCTCTTGAGTGACATCAGCTCAGGTACAGTGGTTGAGATCATAGCAAGCACATCAGTACTATTCTTTGAGGAGTCATATGTCCTCTGGGCATTTTTTAATGATACAGTGCCTTAATTACTAACTTATCATTCTTGTAGAATCAAAAGAAAAGATGATGGGTAATTAAGCAAAGTTAAGCTTCTTATTCAGCAACAATATGGCCTCAATCTGTTAAGAAAAGGCCTGCCAACTTCAAATAAAACCAGAGATCTTATCCCCGAGCTATAGTGAGCTTTGATGTACAAAAAAATACATCTGTGATAGCAAACCTCTATTTATGGTCACGCTGTGTAGTCTACGTTCATCCTGGTTGAAAGAGAGTGTCAGTAACCTAACAGCTCAGGTTCCATGTTATACCCTTTTATTGTCTGTTATGACTCTGTTATGACTAACAAGTTTTGTTCCCTCTACTAACTGCATTGCTTTTCTGTCTGCTTGTCCGCACAAGCTTAAAGCTATGCATCTGCCTATTACGCAACCTTGCTAGTGCTTATCTAAGAGAGAACCTGTCATAACTGAGGACTGAATGCAATCTTGCACTTTTCTTTGATCATTTGTTGTAAAACCGCCTCAGTTCAGCTGTTCCTAAGCATGTATTGCCATAATTATTTTGGATATATACCTCCAAACGTAATATCCCTGAACCCAAGTGATCCAAATCTGTATAGACTGTGGTGTTTTGATTCTTACTGACACAGTAACAATAGGAACATTGACAAGTGTTTACAGAATTGAGACAAAATGAGTCTTAGGCATGATTAGTGTCTCTGACAAGGGACTTTTAGGGGCCTCAGACCACTAGAAATGGAAGGAGTCCAGTCAATGTTGACAGACTTGGTAGTAACACAACAGTCTGATGTGCTGATTCAGAGCCCTTGAGCAATCTTTCAACACCAGAGGAAGGCGGTCTCAGCATTAACCTCTCCTTCTTATTAAAAAAACATCTCTGTTCTTATTTGTTCGTAGGTGTCAACTTTGTTTTGCCTCGGTCCAGTATATCCACGATGGGTAGGGATGCTATCATACCAGGCATGGATCTTGTCCAGCAAGAACATCTGCTTCTGATCAGGGAACTGTGAAGAGAACACTGGCGATCTTCAACTGATCCGTCTCCACCAGACCTTTCTCTGTCCCAGCGAGAAAGAAAACATCTGCCTAATAACATCAACAAAATGTGTCACGTCATTGTAACATGCCGGTCTATGTTCTGGACCTTGATGAGCATTGCGGTGGCCTTCGCTGAGCTCGTTGCCTTCATGAGTGCCGATTGGCTACTAGGCACCCGTCACCCTACTGGATCCAATATTTCAGCCATTCAGACCCCAGAACCCTACCAGCCCTCCCTTGGCCTCTACAGCCGTTGCATTAAGGTGGCCCAACAGACAGTGGTCCAGTGTGGACCCTATGCTGTAGACTTTACAGAGATTGCAAGTGGATTTTGGCAAGCCACAGCTATATTCCTGGTTGTTGGAATCTTCGTGCTGTGCATCGTGGGCTTTCTCTCAGTATTTAGCATGTGCTTTCAGAGCATCTTGGGCAAAAGCATCTTCAATGTGTGTGGCCTGCTTCAGGGCATTGCAGGTAAGAGTCATTTCCCTACCCCACTATTAATGATCGTTTTGTTTTATTCCACTCTTTGTCAGGAGGCATAAATAAATAGTTACTTACTTTAATCGAATAAGCAACATTGTGTATGTGTACACTGTATGGACGAAAGTATTGGGACTAATGCTCGATTTACAATTTTAATCGCAATTGATATTCTGGAAGTAGTCACGATTAATCACATTCTTATACGCAAAATAAATATACTATTATAAATTCAAAATTCAATACCATATACTTCGCGCAATTTATGAGACTCCTCTATGTTGCCAACATGGGAAAGGACCCAGTAAGAACACTGCAGGCCAGATATTATTTGGGTGATGGCCCATACATACAAAATGCCACAGTGTAGTAGGTTTAGCTGATAAAATGACAGCTTGCTGAAACGTATGTATGGATAGCCATAAAAATAGTGAGTCACTTTCACAACATCACCTTGCATCACCTTTAAAATCAGTTACAGCATTTATCAGACCTGCTGTAGTTTAACTTGAGTTTCTTGCCAATATTTTATGGTATTACTAGTGTTTAGTCTTCTTCATAACCCTTCCAATTTTTTGTTCAGCCACCCAGACCAAAGATAGAAGATTAGGGTGTATATTTAGGTCAAACTGAGGCAGATGTTAAAGCCTCTGAGCCCACAGGATACCAAGGCTGACATTCCTGTGATGACTTTCATCCAACCTCAGAGGCTCAGACTTGCCTGAGAAATACACCACTATCTGATCGTAAGATTCCACACCCCCACTGACTCCCAACACTTACATCATGTGCTAAATCTTGATAAACCTATTATTTATGAGGGGTCTTAGGTGGTGATGCATGTGTCAAAGTCAGCTGAAGAATCTGTAATGCTGTGGCCCTGCCGTTGTTTTTAAAGGATACATAGACTACATTTGTCTTGTATTTCATTTTTCTCTGCAGTTCACTTATTTGTTTGGGTTTATGTCCTTAAGAAAATGTGACTCATTTTTAGATTACATTTTCCAGACTCTCAGCCTGAGACACAAACACACACACACACACACACACACACACACACAAATTGACTAAATGAGATGTTCTGGTTGGCTGCCTTGCACTGTGTTTCACTCAAACAACATTCCAGTCTAAAGCACACTTTATAACTTCAGCATGAAATGGTGGACTAAACTGATGTAGACTGAATAGGTGCATGTGCGTGAATGCATTTTTGTGACATCACAAAAGCAAAGGATTCAAAATTAGTTTTCTTTGTATGGACCATATGCATGTAGTCTGTTTTAAAACTAGGAAGGTTTACGCACCACATCACATTGTTTTCTTTTTAAAAGTAAGGAAACATTGCTTTTACTGGTTATGAACCCTTCAAATCTGAATAAGTCGATTATACACGAGAGCACTGCTTTTAGATGGTGACGTAAATGCCAAACTTGGGTGAAGAATCTGGAAAACTGTGGGCTCTGGTTTGTGCAAGTGTTTTTTTAAGCCTTGCTAGAATTGCACTAGACTACATTTTGCTGTGGTGTATACAAGTCATAAAATTGCTCTCTTATTTCAGCTGTGAGTAAAGCTTCTCAACCACAGTTCGTCTGCTCCCCCAGCACCACATCGAAACCCAATCTGCAGCAAAAGAGAAGCGCTGTTGACTGTGGCTAGCCTGCTGTTGCCAGCACTACTGTTAACCTTTGTCCTTTGGTTCCAGTGGAGAAAGGGGGGGCATGTCAGCTCTGTAACAAATTATATCCCAATAGAAAACTGCTGCATGTCGTACCATTTTTAGCATTTTAATGTGTTCCATAAAACTAAGCGGTAGTTATTTGCTATTTGTAACAACATTAGGACCCTCTATAACTTAATAACAACTTTTTATGTAGTGCTTTTTATGTAGTGCACATCCGCATGTGTAGCACATGACTGATTACTATGACCGCTTTCCCTGAACTCAGGAAAAAAAACAGGAAACCTGTGATTCAAAACACTTATAAGAGATGCCAAGGGAAAGTAGATACAGAAATGCCATATAGACCTCCATCATAAATATGTCTTGAGTCTTTTGGAGTTCTATTGTGAAAGACAGTACTGGGAATCATGTCAAAGTGGCTGTCCACGGTAATCCACCATATATTGCAGATGCAGTAGATAGAGATTATCTTGAGAAACTCTGGAGCAGTCCTTTAAGAGGTTTAGGAATTTTTTAATATGTTAAGGGCTTTATCTGGGGACAGGAGATGTGTGGTTGCACTGCAGTCTCAGTGAAAGATTTAGAGAGGTGGGATTGTGCAATTCCGAGGCAGTCAGAAGAATGGCTTTCGAGGCAGGACCTTGCGTGCCCGATCCGATGATGGAGTGCGTACACTATGTGTCTTAGAAAGCACACTGCCAGCCAGACAAAACCCACAAGGCTCTCTGAGTTCTACAGCTTTACAATGACGTTATCTCAGATCTGTAGAGAAATCCTGACCATGACATGTATCCTTTGAAAGCAAATCTTCAAACCATAGACCTTTTAATCTGGAAAAGTGTTCTACCCACTTCTGGCTGATATCACACAGTTCAAAGAGGCTTTAGGGTGCAGGGGTGGAGTTTTGCAGTGGAGAGTTAAAAAGAGGCTTCTGATACATAACACTCATTCATTCCCTGCCATTCAGAGCGTAATTACTATGATTCCGAGCCTTTTTTGAATACAGTGATATAATACAGTGGTAATACTCAAGATAATGAAAGAATGTCATATGCCAATTGTCATATGAAAGAATGCTTTAATATGAGATTTCGCACCCACAGAAAAGGCCCAGGCCTCTTTGAGTGAAATGGGTTTTTCCTGTTTAATCCAGAGAAAGAAAATAGATGTTTTTCAGAGGTAAAATGGTAGAAGAAAACAGTGATGGTGGTAAGGAGATACAAACAGAGAAGGCCATAATATACGATACTCCTTGTTTTCTCGTGTTTCCTTGAAGTGAGCCTTCCTGCTAAACAAACAGACATGTTACACAGATACAAATATAGTAGTAAGTAATAGAATCTCTATCTCTTCTGTGCAGGTTTGTTCCTGATGATGGGACTGATGCTCTACCCGGCAGGCTTTGGCTGTGAGAAGGTGGTAAGCTACTGTGGGCCAGATGCTTCTGCATATAAACTGGGACAGTGCTCTCTGGGCTGGGCCCTGTACACAGCCGTAGGAGGAACTGTGCTCACCTTCATCTGTGCCATGCTCTCCGCCCAGGCCGAGATTGCCACGTCCAGTGACAAGGTGCAGGATGAGATAGAGGAGGGCAGGACACTAATTTGTGTGCTTTGAACATGCCTGGTTACAGGAGATGTGGTTCTACAGTGTCTATCAACTGAACTGACAACTGACTGCTGCATTGATACCTTGGCTCTGTAGGCCTTTTTCTTTTTCTTTGATTATTCCAAACTCTCAACTAACCCTAATTTTGTTTAGTGCATGTTTTAAAGGTTAGTTCACAATGTGTGTAATTTCAACTGTTACTATTTTATGTCACTGGTTTAACAGCGCCAAAGAGAATTCTTTGGAATAATGCCATTGGAGAAACATTCTTGGTTCATGAAGGAACGTTTCAGTCCGGTGTTTTCATTTTTTGAAAGAACCAGCCACTGAAAGGTTTCTTCAGAGAACACAAAGTGGTTCTTCCTTGGCGTCGCTTTTAGAGTGTAGACCATTTAGCACTCCATGGAGCTGTGTAACATTTTGTAGCGCTGTTAGAAACAGAAGCATAATAAGCGCCCGTCTCTGTCCTCCACCATTCAATGGACACCCATGTTCTCTTAATGGCTCACTATTTGAGTGCAATTTACTTGAAAAGGCTCTAAGTCGGGTATCCATACCTGACAAATACAATGGATGCACTCAAAGGCCCATGCCCAAGTGACAAGCAGTGTACCTTAAAGGGCTCATATCCGACAATTTTCTTGTCTTTTATTAGGCCTACTTATGATGTTTCTGTGGCTTTATGTTGTACATTCTGTGGGTTTATGGGTCACCATTTTTCAGAATCTCTTAATGCCTTAAGCCTTAATTTAACAGGCTGTCTTTGCCGCTTTGCTTTTCAGTCTAATATGTGTAAATGGCCTCTGTTCTGATTGGCTGCATTATTTTGTGACTGCTTCAGCAAGCCATCTTACTTACAACACTCCTTGAAACTGCTGTAGGTCGAATAGGCAGAAAAATATTAATGTACTGTTTTCTGGTCACATCACAAAAACAATGAATTTAAAGCGAGGTGTTTTGCAGCTTAGTTTCCATATACAGATTTTATTTGACAGTATTTACATAGTACAGACTATTTGATCAAGAAAATTCAGGAAAACGTGTGATGTGGGCTCTTTAAAATGTTTTTCAGAGTGTTCATATAGTTCTGTCATGTAATGAATGTTCGTTGTTTTACTTTTCTTTTTCATACTGATGGCAATTTAATCATGCAGTGAATAGACGTTGCAAAAAATAAGGTTTGCTTGAACTTCTTACGGTTTACATACATACTTGATTAACACCTTTACTTATCAAATTGTTTGGTATTGGATCTTTGCATACCCTGCCATTTCATAGCCCTCCTTTTTGCTGCCTTTATGTTCCATGTATTTGTTATATTAACAAACTTTATTTTTACATCTCCGCTGTGCTTTTTTTTACTAAGCATTATGAATAAAAGCATTAAATGAAAAACTCCCATCTACTGTGGTTGTGAAAACAGTGGAAAACACAAGCTGGGAAGAATAAAAATGCTCTGTCGTTGTAAATGATGTAGTAAGCTGTTCAACACCACCATGTAAACAAAACCTGCCTTAATTCAACAAAGCCACTGCATCGTTTAACAACCACCTCATTTAGTGCATAAGTGTGTAGGAAGTTGAATACAGTTATAGTGAAATAGAGAGGCTTAAGCACTGTAAATATTGCAGATAGTTCAAAAGCTGTGAATTGCATTAAAATAAAGTAGGAAAACCCATGGAAAGATTTAAATAAAGCAACTCAAATAACAGATATTGCTTGTGTAGATGAACAAAAGCAATATTTCTCAATGCAAATCTCCCAAACACAGCCGATGCCCTTTTTCAGTTTTACAGTGTATAATGACTTGCCCTGAAAGGTGTGGTAACGGGAGTATTCTCCGCAGACGCTTCTCTTAGTTGATCTGAGTGGATCCTGCCAGTCTTCAGACAAGGCCTGTGTGGCCCTCCCCTTCTGATCAGAAACACACGACAGGCCTCTTCATCTTGTATGACCAGACGATCAATTTATAATTAGCTTTGTGGTGATTAATGCCTTCCCAATGAAGCGGCCTCTTCCCTGATGAATGTATGCAGGACTTCCCACCTAAACTGCTGTCCAAACAGGCAAGGCTCACTGTTTCGTCTCATTAGAGCCCTGTGTCCTGCTCTGAGGCATTTGACCCCCCATCTTACACACACACACACACACACACACACACACACACACAGGCGTCTGTTTGCAACATCTGGCTTATGTTGCCAATTTTCTTTTTACCCCTTCACACACTTTCAAAAGTGCCAAAAGGTTTCTAGCAGCGAGGCCATTAGCCCCCAGCCTTAGGACATGATAATACACAGTAAGATCAGAAACTGTATTGCTCCCCATCTAAATGTTACATATATATTATATGTGCGCATCGTACAGTGCACTGACTGAGTAAACATTAAAGTCTGAGAATGTATTATATTATATCTGTTCCTCAAACCTGTAAAGCGTTGAGGTCTATGGGCCCAGAACAGATGTGGCCTATTTAATCTGATGTACATAAACTCAGGATAAACGTAAACAAAAAAGAAAGAACACAAATCTTCCTTTTCATTCTCTAGCTCCACCTATTCACATTGATAAAAGGCATTTTAGGTTGGACTGCTTTTTAAACCACAGGGGAGCCAATTAGAGCAGAGGTGGTTGTATCAGTCTTACATGCAAGGTATTAAAAACAGGCCATTTAAGATAAAGATAAGAGAGGTCAAAATATGAGCAGGTAAAATGTCAAACCATTTGTTTCTTAAAGAGACCATGAAACACATTTATTATATAGATGAGGCTGATAAACCTCATAAGTGGTCCTCAAGAAA
>JBBJLR010000042.1:6778059-6794796 GCA_037577145.1 Brachypetersius gabonensis | reverse complement strand
GCCATGTGACTCATTTTACAAATTCACCCTTAACAACCTATATGGATACAGGTTCTAGCTTGATGGTCAGTGGATTAATAAATCAAGTAATGTGGACAAACACAACCTGAAGATAATTAAAACCAAGGGTGAAGTGAGGTTGCACTAAAAGCAGACACTGGTTCCTTTAATTTCAGAATAAATGAGACACAAATGATGTATGATCGTATGACACGTTGACATATGGCTGGACATGTATTTAAATGCATTCACACATATTATGCATCTCAGCAAGAGACTGAGGATCTTCATGCTTAGCTACAGAAACTGCATATTAGAATTATTCAAGAAATAATTCATAAGAGTTACAGAATAAGTCTTTAGGTTCTAAGGAGTTAAAAGTTCTTTTCTATTCTTAGGTTTATTATATCATACAGTTTGTAATTCAGTAACTATGTTGAAAACAATGTCCTGGCCATTTAAAAGGTTGAATGAATATATATTTAATCATTCAGAACATTAGAAACTTTGGATTCAGCTGTGTTCTTTCTTGTAAAGCTCTACCTCTCTGTTCCTTAAAGCATAATTGCGGCATTTGTAGCATTTGAAAGTACTCTTTCACTAATCCTTGGATAACTGTCGTTCACACAACATATCTCTTGTTATCGGTAATGTATGCTTTTGACACATAGTGGATGAAAAAAACAGAGTCAGAAGAAAGGACCCTTGAGTATATTACTCATTTAATCCTGATTAAGGCTGGAGAGAGAGGGGGATTTAAGAGTCTGCTGATAAACTCCCTTTCTTCTGTTGATGGTAATTACTCATGTCCCCTGAGACGGGGCTGAGCTGCTGGCGACGGGCAGGGTGTGCTAATCATCGGGCATGAGGCACTGTCCAGTTGCTCCGAGGACGAATGGGATCCGGAGCGTTGACTCGCTCTGCAGCGTGTTTGAGGGCGGCCTATTGTAGCCCTTTTGTCGGGGATAACTGGCCAGCCATTGTGGCCAAATATGTTAGGCAAATTGAGGCAGATGGCTCCGATTCAGACACGTGGCTTTCCCAGGGCTGCGGCGAGGACTGAGACAGTGAAGAGGGGTGGTGCAGGTCAGGGCCCCGCTTGGCACTTGTTAGTGCCTTCAATAGGCCCATGTGTCCCTGTTCACCCTCGATGTGTTGTTGCCGAGATACGCAGCGCTGAACACTCTCCTCCTGCCCCACTGTGGACAGCATGGGGGCGGCAACACCAACACTCCATCTTCCCCAACAGGCCTGGGTCTGGTCCCTGTCTAACCCCCTGGGGCCCAGCTGAATGGCCGCGATTGACAAGAGGGTATTGGCCCATCCTAAATGGCTTTTCAGTCAGCTGTGATAATAGACTGACAGGTTTTTGTCACCCTGTCGCTAATAGCTGGTAATTATGGGATTTGCAGTGTTTTGGTATTCTTTGCTAATCTGTTTTTTGTGTATTTTGGGAATACTGTGTCAAGCTGGGAACAAAAACCCGTAATTTATTTTTTGTTTTAAAATAGTACTTTCTGGTTTAGCACTACTGTAACAGCTGGCTGACATTCCAAGGTCATTTCCATAAGCTTACAATCAAAGATACCACTTTCAAGACTTGCTTGCAAAATATCAAAGTCGTACAAAATCAGTTTACATGATTTGAGTTTAAAAGAAACATTAAAAAGTAACAAATATTACAATACAAACAGCAGTGATCTACACACTAGGCAAATTCAGTCTTTAAATTGGATTTGTATGTATATCTTCAAATTGTCATATTTGTAGATGTTTTCCTCTCAAATTAATAGGCAACGCATATTTATAGACACAAAAAAGCACTTAACTTTAAGAAATACATTTTGAAGTCTACTGTACAATAAATTAAAATGCCATTGAAGATGTGATCTATATTTGTACCTTAAAGTTAATGTAACTAAAGCACCATTATATTCAATTACTACACATTTAACATTACTAACTGTTAAGTGCTAGCTTACACCAACTCCAGGGGGTAAAAATGTTTTATCTTCCAAAGATTAAACAGGGTATACCAACACAAGGGTAATTAATTAACACATGTTATTTTACTGTCTTGGTCCTAAAACCTCTAATATCTTCTATACATCCTGTTGAGATGGCACAGAGAACAAAAACAACCAGTTTACCTGTGTAAATATCAGTTGTTATGTAGAGGGTAATTGGTTTCTAATTTCTTTAAGACTTAGCAAGAATATATAAAAATACAGCTGAGGTCAGGATATAATGTAAAATCAGGGACAATAAAGTCTTGTAGAATGAGATTTAATGTTGACGTTTACTGTAGAATGTTCTTAAAAAAAATAATGGCAGGAACTAAAGGTATTATTCCATTAAGACTGCTTTTGAGATATTCTCTCATTCATCCACAAGACCAACACTATAATATCAATGCCGTAGCATATTAAAGACAAAAGGGGGGGTTGTTCTTGTGCTCTCGTTTCTCACATGAACAGACGAATGATTGCATGAACAGAAGTGTTATTCTTTCATAAAGCCGGCTTTGGAGATGTTCTCACACTCTTCCCACCAACCTTGTCTGAATCTAAAGCTTGCCCAATCCATTATACATAAACATCTGTCATAAAATGGACAAAGAAACAAAAGAGATAGTTCTGTGAGAAGTTCTCCACTGACTTCTCTGGCACCTCAATTACCCATGATGCTCCTGGAGGCTTTCAAAGGCGGGCGGCCTCGGCTCCACGTGCACGAAGCGGGCCGCGGGTCTCTATTGTAATGCGCTGCTTATTCAAACGTGCGGGAGGTCAGGAGTGAAGATGTTACCATGCGGCCATTCATCACGCCCATGACACCCTCTCCCTTCTGCATCCACACCTCTAGGCAATGCTTTATAGAAGAACAAACACGTCACCGGCAGCGGCCTGGTCATCCATTTTCCCTGCACCACGCATTAGGGGCTGCATGAATATCCTCATGCAGGACCTGTGGCTTCGCATGAAAAGCAGGGGAATGCTACAGAGGCTTTGTGTCTTGGTTTATGCTCAGGGATACAGCCTAATCTGAAGATCTCACAGGGACATCATGATCTCTTCAAGGAGGAAGGTTTCAAGGAGAACGAATCTAAATGCAAGCTATATCGAGCAACTATGGACACCACACACAAAGCCCTATAAATTTTAATTAATGGTTCATATGCCAGTAGGAACAATATGCACTCTCGAGCCTAAGCCCAGTAGCATTAGTTCATTGTCTGAAGAAGGCGCAATCTGTTGTAGGCACTAGTGGATGTCCTCTCATTATTAGCAGACAGCATGCCACCAATCCCCTCCCTCCTCTTCATTTGGTGCCCACGTAACCTCCCCCGACAAATCATTGGCTAATTATGATTCCGGACAGAGTTTGACGGTGGCTAGCGCTTGCATCTGGCCCCCGAGGTGCCTCCGTCTGCAGCTGGCGAGGTTTTGCTCCGCAGCAGGTTGGCTGTGGCCCGTCATAAATAAAGGCTCTTATAAACTGGTTATGAACACCTGTTAGATCATCTGTCAGCCTAGCCCGGCCGCCATCCATCACCTGCAGCTCGGGGAAGTCATCCTACCCCCCCCATCATACCCCTCAGCACTTACTGCGCCCTTAACACCAGCCCGAAACCTACCATAGAATAATAAAAACCAGCACTGCTGAGAGTGCCAGCAAGTAGAAACAGACTGAGAGAGAGAGAGAGAGAGAGAGAGGAGAAAGAGAGAGAGGATCTCTTAGGGAGTTGCAACAGAATAAAGTAGAAAGTTTACTTTCCCCATCAATAAATCAGAGCAGAGGAATAGTGGATGGAGCTGTTGCTGTAGACAGACTTCACAGGCGACAGGCGATGTGACAGGATAAAAGCAGCTCAAGGTTGCACCATCATTACACTTTTTACAACTTTTTCCATGGCCTAACCAAGAAGAGAGATGGAGCAGCTTGTGAGAGAGGCATGGTTTAATCGGGACTTTAGCAAAACAAGCAAGAACTGTTGCGTTTGGTGAGATTTTTTTTATCTGTGCCGTTATGATATAGATAACGTGGGCAGCCTAAATACATCAATCACACTCTGACAGAGGGAGGGTGTAGGATGGGTACCCCAAATTATTTCTCAAGCTGGCTTTTACATGAAGCTGTGTTCTGCACTTTATCTTGGATTTCTGAGTTAAAGACGTCTCTGCCAACATGCAGACAGTAAACCCCAAAATGCTTATTATCCAAAGTAAAACAAAACAAACAAGTAATTTCACAGACACTGTGGAGCATGCCTGCTATTTAGACATGACGCATATATTAACAGTAAAAATATAGTCTGCCGTCCTTGCTTTATGGCAACTATTACACCCTAGTTAGTTTCAGTTTTATGTGCATTATCCCAGGTCTTGGCAGAAACTATAACTTTTATGCATTCATAAAGTTTAATTTGAAAGCAATGAATCAAGGTACACTGGGATATCCTGCCATTCATCTCCAGGACAGGCCGAGGAATGGAGGTTAGACAAGAGCCGATTCAAAGTGATAGAGCTTTTATTGTGTTTTCTAAGATGTTTTATGATCTTAACTTAGTCATGGCTTTTCAGAAGAGATACCCAGGTTTGGCCTTGTGAAGGACCCTGGGCCCCAAGGACTGGATTAGGTCACTTGTTCTTTGCAAGTGACTCTCAGTGTTACTGACAATTCAACCGGATACCTGTTACACCAAGGATCTATATCCCTAATTCTTGTCCTGGAGCGGCCTTTGGTGATGTCTTTGGTCACCATCTAAACACCCTAATTAACTGAAGAGCCGAATCAGGCATGCTTGAGCACAATAATCACAGGGCTTTGAGGGACTTCAGCCCTCCAGGACAAGAACCACAGACACTGGTATAAACTTCCAGTGGAAACATGAGACATTCTGCAGTTGTGGAACTAGTTTTGAAAAACTGAGCAATCTATTTAGTCCAGCAAACTATTTTAACACAAACACATACATTTGATTTGTAAAATTTTGGTTCTTGACACACATATATCTGATTTACAAAACTGGCTCATCAAAGAATCAATCATTAAAAAGTCATTATTATTAAAAAGTATTATTATTCTATGATTTCGGTTCACAGATCTCATGACATCAGGTGTGACAGCAGATGTCACTGTAGAAATATACTGGGGTTCTCTTTTGGCCCAATTTCACCAATTCAACACCCTAGCTAGCATTCTCCCAATCACACAATGCCACCAACGCAGGGAGGGTGAAGGCTAGAAAATGCTTTCTTCAAGTCAAAAAAACTGCCATTAATGCAAAATCACTATACAGCTAAACATGCTTGAAAGAGAATGCTAACCATCAATTATGTTACATCAACTAAAAGTCATCCTTGCTGCTAGCATCCCACTGAGTGATGGGCAATAGGATACACCATGATTGCAAACTAAAATTGCAAATTAGCATTTTGAAAGTGCTCATTTTTGAAAACAGGAACATGTCTGGTTTTCCAGAGGTCAAAGCCAAACCTTCACCGTTGTGGCTTCAATCAGGTTAAGCGAGACCCTCCCTGATACCACCATGGAAGACCCAATTCACAATCACAATTTATACCAGCAAGAAGCCGTAATGAGACATCAGAATGCGTCTCACAGTAAACTGGGGCCTGTGATCCATCTCGCTTCTGGCACATGCTATTACAGAGGAGACGAGCAGCCCCCACTGGCCTGGTGTGACAACTTGATTTCCTGCTCTCTTGGTGGGGCATCTGAAAGGGTGACATGATAGGCCTGTTAATTTGGCTGTGTCGCCGTGCCTGTGTCAGCATCCGTGGGAAGAGGAGGCTATATAGTGGTTCAAGGAGAGGGAATAGGCTCTGTCTCAGCTACGGAAGCACCTGTCCAGCCTGACAGCGAAAAGCACTCTGTTTTAATGTGTAGGGCTTTGGGCTTGGTCCTCCGATTGACAGTAGGATGGATGCTATACGCACATACTCACTCACACATACACACACGCACACACAGACACACACACGCTAACATACTGCCTTTACAAAGTGACAGGCATGGGTGGAATGGGGCAGCAGTGGCTCCTTTTGTTTGCCCTTGATGAGCATGTGATTAATGGAAATAGGAGAAACGTAGGGGCGCATCAGTATTCAAATAGCCTGCCATCTTCTTCTTCTATTCACGTGCTTATTGCCTTCCAAACATTCAGCCTCAATCAGTCTCTCTCTCTCTCTCTCTTTCTTTCTTTCTTTCTTTCTTTCTCTCTCTCCCTCTCTTAGCTTAACCCATTCAAAAATTTAGTTTGAATAGTGGAAAATAGCAGCCGAGTGCATTCATGACAAGAAAGATATACCTATTCACTTGTTTTTGCCTATGATTTTTAGGGTGGTATATGCATCATGAGAAACCTACATGTTACCTTTCTAAAATTCAGACTTAATTTAAACAATGTTTTGACAAAAGATCAAAATTACACCATAAGTAGTTGACCAGTAAAATATGTTCCACATACAATGCATATTTCTTCACTAACAGATGTAATACCAGTTAGAGAAAAGAGAAAAATAATAATGTTCCATAATGTTTTATCTACATTTGTTCTGTACCAAACCACACACACCATGCATGTCTTGGCTGCTCAGCTGTGTTCTAGATGAGAAAAAATGGTGTAAATTTGAATTTTCGGTCAACCATTACTTTAACTGACCCAATTCAAGCCTATTGCTGCCAATAAACACCCTCTCTAAATCACTTTTGGTGGTTTGGACAACTTCAACGATGGGTCCATGTACTACTTACAGGCTTAATTGGGCTGATCTGTGTTGAGTTCGTTAAAGTAATTTATCACATAATTGACTGGGTGAAGTAAGGACTAGAGAGTCTTCAGACAGACAGCTTCGTGGAGATGCACAGACACAAGCGACCAGATCTGTCCCTCACTGGCTAAGGAATACCAAAACAAGCCTGTGTGCAGTTTCATGATGAAGAATGAAATATTACACTTTTCACCCGAAACAGTTCAGTTTGAAAGGCTGTCTAATACTAACAAGAGCAATAGCAGAACTGAACCCTACTAACTATCATGGTATCAGTTTCCAGTTTGGTTCCATTAAGGACCAGACCTTCTGCCCTTCCACCCGGACTCACCGGGGCTTCCTCCTGATCAGAAAGTGTTTTTTATTTTTTTGTCAATGATCAAACATTTCAACTATTCAACTATTGTGTTGCTTGTGTCTCGGGTGAATACTGCTGTTTTGATAGCTTCCATTGACTCCGGCTCCTTGAGCCTCAGGCATAAACACTCCAGTGCAGGTGCATGGCTCTGGCTCTTGGACGTCGCTTCTCCTTCCTTTCTGCCACCAGGATTTCTCTATCTTGGGCTGTAATTAATGGCGAATGCACAATGCGTCGCTGGAGCGAACCGTGGAGAGGGCTGAAGAGGATGCCTTTTCGTCTAAGTGCCTTTTTGAATCTAGCTGAGGCCGTGGCTGCCAGTGGGCCCACATCAAATGAAAAAAAAAGAAAAACTCCTCATTATTTCAAGTCATTCTGCTAAGGAGGGTGGCACTTAACCCACCCCCCCTTAACCACCACCACTACCATCACCAAAGAAGCCTGGAACAGTCTAATTGTATTTCCTATTTGAATGCTGATAAAAAGAGTGGGGAGGAGGGGGTGGGTTAGTGGAAGAAAGTATGACAGAAAGGAAAAGGCAAAGGTCTTCCATCTATCAGGGGGTGCCTCCAAGAACGACTTGCGCTGTAAAGTAGTAGCATGATGAAAGAGCAGAAGAAAGAGCACTGCGGTTTATTCAAGAAAAAACACTTGGCTGATAAATTGAAACAGGCTTTTCAAGCTGGTTTTCAGATCCGCTGTTCTAATAAAGGCCCCAAATACACATCTCGCAGTAATAAACGCCGGCACGTTAAGAGCCCCTCTCTCCTGCAGCAGAGCCACTTTAAATGAGATCCTTGCTTAACACTTGCCTCTCTGGCTCTAGAAGATGGCTCTGCTCTTCGAAAGAACCGTCAACAGTCCATTGCTTTCCTGTTTGCTTTTAGCTTTGTTTTGCCTCCCAATAAATGTTTATTGACAGCCAATTAGGAGGAGAATGAGGACAGAGTACCATGCTGATGTCAAGTGTACCGAAAAAAAAAGAGGTATCCATTCACCTCATGCCTATCTATCCACATTACAGAATAATGTGATTGCACAAGGTTGCTTTTTAAAAACATATACAACAGCACATTTACCTAAGTGCAATAGCATTAGTGTTTGCGTGTTGCTGTTCTTTGCAACAGCCTTCAAATGGGAGGCTTTTGAAGAACATTTCCAGGCTAAGGGTCTGAACATGGGCCTACGTTTAGCCCACCTTCTTTTCATTTCATTAAGGATCATCATAAATGCACTGTTTGCCCATTAAGAGTACTAATGCACAATAGAAACAAATCATCTTGCAGAATTGAGAGATGCCTGTCTTGCGTGTGAAAAATGAGGCTTGTCATTAGACAGGATTTCATTAGAGATCCTGCTGCGTGGTCCATGGCCAGAGCGTTTTCTTTCTTTCTTTCTTTCCTTCTTTCTTTTTTTTTTTTTTCTTTTTTCACACCACACACACACGTTCGCTACCAAGACCTCGTGCGCCATGGAAGCCACCAAATTATTATTCAACGTTTCTCTTGCGAATATGCCAATGTCAGAGTTTTAAATCCCAGCTGCGGAGGAGCGAATGTGGCCTGTTCTCCTCCAATGGCGAGCTTCAATCAATTAAGCAGGTCCACGCTGCTGGGCGGGCGGTGAGGGGCTATTTAAATTTAAATGTGCGTGTCATCTCCGAGCGCCTCGTGGGGTCTACATCGCTTCTGCTCCAAGGGGAAAAAGACATTAACACCGTCTGTCCTTTTTCTCTCGCTACCCTCCACCCAACCCCCCACACACACCCCTCATCCACCCCACCCTACCCTCCTCTTCAGCTTGTCCTCCAAGAAGCTAATTCTTCAGACACCACTGGAGACTGCCAGCACTCTCTCTGGGACTTTGCACTCAGTGTTCTCCGAATTGATGTTTAGAAACTTTCCTTTGTTTACACCTCTCTTCCCCCGTGAGGCCCTCGTACAGCGGGGCTAATTGAAAGTGACAGGTCTTTAATTGAGGTGCTCCTAAAGCGATTGCCGTCTGATGAATAACGATTGCGGTTTGCACCCAAATATATTGGTGCACCCATAATATCCTCTTTGACAATGCAGTGACGTCACAACGAGCAAAAATTTAACAATATTGCTAATGCTACTAATAGGTTAGGTTGCCAAGCAACGTCAAAATCAAGAACTGTTACATAACTTGCCCCATTAACACGCAATTTCGTTAATGTGCATCACAGGCGTGTGAATACTGATTACGTCACTGTGGATGGTAGAACTATCCTTATTAAACACAATGTAACAGTAACATAATGTAAATCTTGCTGGTGCGAGAAAATATCCCAATCATTCGCTATTGAACTACATTCCTGCGCTGATGCTCATGCTGTGTAGAAATTATAATTCCAGGCCATTTTCAATAGGTAAATGAATACCTCCCTTTCTTTTTCATTATAGAATCTAAACACCAAGTTATTGTACATGGTAATTCAATCCTTCAGCCCAATTGCCCTTCTGTTCTTGATGCGCCATTATGTGGCCTGATTCTCTATCGGGTGATGTTCAATGGCAACACTAATCATTAGCTTTTAGACTGCAGTGATTTAAGGGCTTTGTTGAACGCACACAGTGATTAGGGGGCTGGTAGAGAGCAGTAAGGTGTCCATGTGTGGCCATGGAGTAAATAGGCGTTTTTATTTATCGCCATGCCAGGCGCTCCTATGCGGAACAGCGCTCTTCCAAATTGAAATATAGCAGAGTTTACCTTTCTGATTAGGTCTTCAAGTACAGAGCCCCAGGCTATCATCTAAAAAACACTCTCCTTTGTCATCTAATTGTGGAAGGATTAATGTGCAAACAAGGCCCATGGTCTGTCATGAGGATTGATTCAGGGCCAGGGCCAATGACAGTCTTTTGTCCACACTCACAGACTACACCGACTCTTGGGGTGCACATCAGTTTTATCATGGAGAAAGTGAATTGTCGTTGGGAGGGGGGGGGGGGGAACGTGGCTTGTTCTTGACCCCCCCCCCCCCCCCCACACACACACACATAATACATAATAGCATCTTTAGAGTATAAAAATGCTTTTTGTGTTTTCTGTAATTAGCTTGGTCATGTTTGCCTGCAACATTGTGTTAGCCTGAATTGTTCTGATGCTCCTTTCTTACTGAGAAATGTCACTTAAGCTACTCAAGATTTAATTCAAGACTAAAAATTGTATGTAACAAGACTTGAAATGGCAATCAAATCGTATGCTAATAAATCATTGTAGTAAAATATCCCCCAGGCCTGCATTTGATATGACATGTCCAACAGAACAACAATTTTATTACTTCATGCCACCGGCTTGAGGAAAATGTCACATGATGTGTACTTTTATTAACACTGTGTAATTAATTGTTTCTTGCTTATTTTTATTACCACTTTAATATAGAATGGAATAGTGTCATAACAGGCTATAGGAAGAGTTAATTTTCCAATTTATACCAAATTTGTGTTCAAATACAAATGAATAGTGAGCGACCGTGTGATCGTATTGAATCCTGTTTCAGGCTATTTTGGTTTAATACCTCTGCCACTGACATTAGCACAAGCACAGCCACATAATGAAAGTGAGATCCTTCTAGTGAGAAATGAATACTATGCTTAACAGGAGGAAGCAGTGTGTTGAAAAACCAATTGTGGTGTCCATTAAGCTAATTCATTAAACACCATTTACTTCATGTCACTCAGATGAGTAATGTTTAGAAGGTTGAAGCTGGAGGCTCACTAATAATAGTAAGAGAAAATCAGAAGAAACATTTGCTCTGCAAAGGTCTCTCTGTTATCCAGCATTGTGAAAATAACAAAAATGATGTATTGACTGAAGTATATTAGTATTGTACATTAAAATCATTTGGAACACCAAAAATACCAACATCTTCTCTGTACTAAGATTAAAAAGAAAAAATATTACAGGCTTCTTATTCGACCTTTTTCTGACTCTTTAGCGATATTACAGCTCAGTTAGGTCATTTGCACAAAGCCAACCAAGCCTAGCTAGCTATTTGTTGTGTTCCATTACTTTTAATCAAAGCTTGGATTGTGGCAAAACACATACTCTCTCTCATGCTTCTGATTAGTTTGTTAATGTCTCGAGCCTGACCTTGGGATCGTTTGCTCTGCTAAATGCCTTCTTGATATCAGTGCTAGAAAAACTAAAATTGGAGCTCAACATGGTCAGCTCTTCGTGATTGTCCTGGTGCTCTTCAAACACTTGAGAATTTCTATCAGGATTACAACATTACGGCACAAATACAAAACGTTTTTCAATTGACACGTAACGGTACGATATTTATCACAAATGTATCAGAGTGATAGTTTTTGTGTTTTAGGTTGGTTAGGGCTTTTCAAACTCATGATCTGTTTCCCCAGCTATATATTTAGAGCTGTATGGTTCAAGACGAGGGTTTTTTCCTAAGCTTGACGCCCTGCCCTAGTGCAGGAGCCTGCTCCTTATGGGGCTTGCTGTCCTAACATATTTAAGTTCAGCCATCAACTGTGATGAAACACCTGCTGTTGGGGAGAAACAAAGCGCACTAATCCAATATGTATTTCAGACATGTTAAACATCACCTGGTCCCCAGGCGCCGGGCACCGCATGGCCATGGGACTGAATTTTAAAGCATATTTTTCTAATTTATGTACGGACAATAAATCAAAATTAAGGCGCAGACAGTGAAATGCATTTCTGTGCAAGCTGACAAAATGAGCTGGGAAAAAAAATGCGACGACAGCGACTGAATCGCACATGTTGGCTTGCTGTGCTTGTGCATTTGCGCATATGTAAGTGTGTCAAGGCGGTGATTTAGAAAGAGCGAGCGCTTGTCATTTTATACCTGATTTAAGTTTGCAGGAAACAATGACACAGAATAATATCTTTGCATAAAGGTGTAGGGTATAAATACTAGAGAAGGCCATTAGAATTTACTACTTGAAGGACAGTGGTTTCAATGCATCATAAACTTTAATGCATGGAAATATGTGCACGTTTGCATTTTAATGTCCATGGACTGGCCTTCCACTTACATCATAGGTCATTCGCACCAGGTTTGGAATTCTACATAAAAAGAACAAGAAAGGGCCTTTTGCATCCTTATCATAGGGAATCTGACATCAAATATAATAACCAACCAGTCTAAAACTGTTATGAATAATGTCGTCACAGTTGTAAATGAAAGAGTTTGTTTATTTATAGTTTCCATCATTATAAAATTCCTCAAGCTTTCAATCCATATCCACTCTAAAACTTAGGAAGTATCATAGCAAAGTGTATGGAAAAATTGAGACAAAGAAGTCTAAATCTGTCCACTACAACTATTCAACCATTTTTGGTTTAGTATGATATGTTTTATGAAATAAAATGTCAGTAGAGGCTAAAATGATTTTGAAAACTCTTTTGAAAGTTGAGCAAAGCAGCTTCATCCTCCAGAAAAGAATTTCTGTTCTGTTTAAGCCCTAATTCACTGTATAGTCACCAGTGTAAAATTGACTTCTACTTTGTCCTGCAGAGTCAATTGTAATTCACACTATGATCAAAGGAACTCTAAGCCAGTTACCTCTGTGCATTTTCTGAAACACTGTGAAAACAAAAGGACTACTAAATTGTTTTTACACAAAACCAAGGTTTCTTGGCACAGAATGAATTTTCTGCTGGAGTCAGGAGCTTAAAATGAATGAATCAAAACTAAACTATTTCTAAACAGTTTTTTTAATTAATATTGTTTTACGATTTTTTCCCAAGCAGATTATTTCACACCCTTGTTTATTGTAAAATAACCAGAGTCTAATAAATGTTGGAGCTTCTCCTGGGCTTAATGGCAGTTAATGGAGCGAATAGTAGAAATGTGTGAATAGTAGAAAACTTTTATGAAATAGGGTATAAAACCAATATCAAAACTGTTTCCACAGTTCTAGATGAACTGGTTTCTGTCTGCACTCATCACCAGTGAAAAAAGAAATCTCACACTGTGACATAACAATTATGATGCGATGAATTTTACTTAGCAAGCTGTGAGGAGTTACCGTACAAAATGCCGTTTACTATGTGTGAACTGCCACTGTGTTTTGCTGCTGTCTTCCCTTGACTGCAAGGCACCCACAGGTAAAGCAAGACTTTCAGTGATGATGATGTCCACATAGTGGCAGCTGCTGAAGGGACGTTGATGGATGCGGGGAACAAGGCTGTCAATCAGTGAGCCGGAGTCCTTGGCCAGTCATGCAGTCAGCTATGGGTATCCTCATACACACACAGTAACGGCTTTTTCCACTTTATGATGCGATGGAGACACACTTGAGAGCACACACAGACCTATTTGTACGAGAGAAGGCCAACGATTATTAGTCTTTAGTCTACTCTGTCAGCTAGAGCACCAGCCACATATCACTGTGGCATTTAACAATGACTGTCATGCTTAACAAAAAGGCAGTTCCTTAATCACTTCAAACTGTTATGATGCACAGTCACAAGACATTTGTACAAGAGAAAGCCAACAGCTATTACTCTTTAGTCTATTCTGTCACTAAGAATTATGTCCTTATTATTTTATTTAAAAAATCAGAAATGTTATTTAATCTCTTCTAAAAAAAAACATCAAATATTTGTGAAAGCTGACAGTTATTCGTCTTTAGTCTACTCTGTCACTAGGGCTTAGAGAATTGGGCACATGTCATGTTATTCCTAGGCAATGGCGATTATGTTTCGAAAAATTTAGTTTCTCAATCACGTCAAAAAATGTACAATCATCAGATACATGATTCCTCAAGCTCTGTCACTCTAATTGAAGGAAATATTTGAGATTTTATTATATGTGAATGCATTACACACTCTTGGATTGAGGCAGTCTCTCATTAACAGAAAGCACAATTAGTGATAAACTAGCCATGGCGGCCCGACTCATTAGATGGTGAAGGTTTATTTAAAATCTGAGCAGTGCCTTGTTTCCACTCTATTCTCCACCATATGTATGCATTAATTAGGGAAGTGTGGAGGAGGAGTGGATTAGTGTGTGTGTGTGTGTGTGTGTGTGTGTATGTGAATGAGGTTGAGCAAGAGCGAGAGAGAGAGAAATAGAGACAGAGAGAGAGTGAGAGTGAGAGAAAGAGAGAGAGAGAACGAGAGAGAAGAAAAGATAGACAGAGAGAGAAAAAGAGAGAAAGGGAGACAAAAACAGGGAGAAGCAGAGTGTATGATGTTTCATGTTTCGCTTCAGCTCTACCCTCTATAACTGAGGATCTAATCAATCTGCCGGCTATTAAGTTTGTTAATTGATAATGCATACAAATTAGGCTGAGTGCTGGTTCTTTGGAGACTTGGAGCAGGTGATTTTAGGCACCAATCCAAATGGACTTTTAAAGCAGTCAGGTGAAATCTATCAGACAGAGTGAGTGAATCTACATGCCTCTAGTTTCTATATTGTATGTGCATTTGGCTTGCTAGTAGTAGTGCTCCTCCTGTAACTTGGACTGTTATACGGTGCAGGCGAATAAACCAGGAAATGTATTTTACTTGACTGTCTCTCTGTCTGTTTGTCTATCCATTCCTCCACTCTTCCATCCATCCATCCATATGTCTGTCATTTTATGCATCTATCATCCCTCCATAAATCCATGCATCCAGCCAGCTAGCCACCTAGCTACAAGGTTTTGTACATATGATATAGTAATTAAACATTCAGTGTCAACAGTTAAAAGTGCTTTCTGAATTGTGGGGACATTTAAATCTAAGGAAGGATTTCATCTCTTTTATTTCACTACTGCCACTGACCAGTTCTGGCACAAGGCATAAGACACATTAGAGTCCACCTGGCCTATTATTCTGACTGCGCTTGCAGAGCTTTACAAAGACAATGCTCAAACTCCTTCACAATGCCACTTTTGCTTCCATTTCACATCATTCCAATTCAGAATCCATCAAAAGCCTCTCACGATGCAAATGAGACAAAATAAACATTAACAACTCGCAGGCACTGTACCATCAGACATAAATTAGCCAGGCAAACCTGGAATGACACTTACCATCAGAGTAATGAGTAATAAAGGCAAAATAATGATCCAAATATTCACCCATCTTTATGGCTGATGCCAGGAAAAAAATATTCCATTAATCTGCCATTTAATTAGTAGCACACTTATTTGAAATGCAAAATAGTTTTTCAGAAGACTGTTGCTCACAGGAAATCCTGCACTAACAGCAAGCAGTCCAAGTGCTTTTTGAACTTTTGTTTATCAGCATGTTTTCATTCAGAATACAATCTTATATCTCCATTTCTGTTGTTTTTACCTTTTGTATTGTGTGAAGACCTTTAACCGATGTCCAATAGGTCAGTAGTAATGGAGCAAAATTACTTGGGATGTAATCTTCAATTATATAATTTTTTCCTTCAATTATATAGTTACTACTTCAGAGGTATGAGGTTTGTAGAGTAAAACTGAGTTGGGCCTTAAGACCTTTTTTTTCCTTTGGAATGTAGAAGTCTGATGTGGCGTTGGCACTTGTCAGGTCAGTTTGTGCACTTGTCTGGCTTTTGCTGCGCATGCATCCCCATTGAGACAAAAAGATGTCCAAACTTGCCAGCTTCATTCTCTGATCAAAGCTATGTGATTTGGTCAGTTTTGCCACATTGGAGACATTCCCTATTACAGAGATAAATAGCGGTGGGCCAATTGTCAACCAGAACTTGTAAGCTAATAAATTATTCCAATTTTCTCCCAACAGATTTCTCTAGAGACAACTGCAAGGAAATACACTTTTTGATTAGTGAATTTTCTGTGTGTGTGTTGGATTGGGGATGCATGTGTGCTCGTATGTGTGTGTGAGTGCGTGTGTGTGTGTGTGTGTGTGTAAGTGTGTGTGTGTGTGTATGCATGTCGACTTTGATTAGAGACACTGCTTCTCGGGTGGATGTTAGCTGAAGAGCTGTCAGTTTCTAATGAACTGACACAGGCTGGATTCGCCCACTTCTCCCAGTCTGGGAATGCTGAGGAAAATTAGCCTTAACCACAATATCCTTTCTGAGATGTTGCAGGGTTGTGGGGATATTTGACTGCATATTAATGTACCCAGCGCTCAGGAACATATCCAAGGTGGAGAAAGTCACCCAGTGAGGATGCAAAAAAAAAGTTAAATGGGCTGCAACCGCTACACTGAGCCCTCTGAATAAACAGGATCATTCTAAATAAAGGCTCCTGAAGTCGTCTTGGTGGTGGTGTATTGTTCTAAGAAACGGGTATAAAATGGGTACACATACTTAACATAATATGGAGGAACTTTAAAAAAGATTTCTAACACTCGCACTTCCTCATTTGGTTGTTTAAGGAGCCATTTAAAGGTTCACTTGGAAATCCAATGTTCTTCAATAGCTTATATCGTTCTGTGTGGCTCCATTTCTGAGTTTGGAAGAAAATGAGTGTGGAACATTTACTCTATGTGAAGACACAAAAATAATTGTGCATTGAAAGTAAAGGTGGGCAGCATGACAAAAATATCACCTAAATAAATCTTCAGGATGTGTGATACATAACACAATTTTTTTTCTGGCTTTTGGTCATTTGTAATAGACAAAAAAACGAACCAGCAGAG
>JBBJLR010000042.1:6768059-6773059 GCA_037577145.1 Brachypetersius gabonensis | reverse complement strand
ATTTACTTGCTTATGTTTTTATTGGGTGCTGTATTTATGGCTTGATTTGGTGTTAATATGATAAAGGTGGGGAATTATTTCTTCTACATAGCGTTCAAGACCACAACAAAGGCGTTCTGGGTATTGTAATTAATGAAATCAAGTACATTGAAAATATATATACATACATACATGCAGATGGTCTTTATACAATTTTATGATGGTTCAAGCATCATTACAGGATCTCTTTAACAGTATGTTGAAGTAGTTGTAGTTATCTTCAAGGCTGTGATGGGGTCACTGTACAGTCCAACTGTATGCTATTAAGCAGAGTATGTCTGTTATTAACGCAACTGGATATTATTTCTATTCAGTTAGGCCTCAGTATTAGTATATTAGCAAATATCTACTCTTATTGGAACACAAGAGTAATGAGGGCAACAGCGATGCTCAGAACGCCATAAGATGAAATAGATTGGTGTAGCTTCAGTGCTAATAATGCGGAACAGGAAATCCTTCATCAGGACTAATTGCTCATTAGTGATGAACTGGACCCTCCAATCTGAAACCTCCACCGCTTTCATACAGCAGCACGAGGCGGAGAAACACTGGAGCACAGGGGGTTTGTTCTGAGTGCAGCTTTCCCTCCACTGGAAAACTCAGGAACTGAATTTACGCGACTCGGACATTTCTGGATCTGGAATAAAATATATGACGTCACAAAGTTCGTGTCAAATACGAGTCAAATGAAATATAGAACTGTTTTAATGTATTACGTCATTGCTTCACCATGAAAACGTTCAAATCAAGCAACAATTCAGATAATAATTTGAGCTAAGTTTACTTACTGAAGAATTAAAGATTCAGGTTTATGTATACTTATATTTCGGCAAGACCCTATATGTGAAGAAAAAAATAATGAAAATGAAAGAACAGAACAGAACAGAAAAGATAAGAAAAGAAAGCCAACAAGAAATAAAGAAAAGAATGCAAGAGAAACCAAAAGAAAATAACGAAAATTTACGATCAAAGAAAAGCAAAGAAGAGAAAAGAAAAGAAAAAAAACCAAAATAAATAAATAAAAAAAGACAAAAAATGAAAAGATGGGATAAAAGAAAAGACCAGAAAAAAAAGAAAAAACAAACAAAACAAAAGACAGAAAACGATAAAAGAGAAAACAAAAAAAAAAACAAAAGATGAGAAACACACGAAAACAGTAAAGAAAAAGAAAATCTCTAATTTTGACGTTTTTATTTCATGTGTGTTGGGGGTTTTTTTGGCCGTGCTAATCGTCTTAATTAACCCATTAAATACAGTTCTGTCCTTTATTGCATTTGCAAATGGATATAAAAATGCCCCCTAACCCTCAACCCCACGCCGCCCACGCCCCCCCAAAAAGAAAAGAAGATGTCCTGTGTAGTTTATGGTGTGTGATAAGAGCTCGTGGCCTTCTCTAAATCATTTCATGTTCGGCTGTCTGTTTGGCCCCCCGTCCGACAGAGAGGGGCGCATCGCCTCGCGAGTGGAGGGAAAAAAAGAGATGAAGGTGGGATATTAAGTGACTCTATAGAACATCCAGGCCAAAATGGGATGATTGATGGTGGGACAGTGTGAAAGCCTGGAGGAGCCTTGGAGACGGAGAGCTGTGTGAGGCGTCTCGAGGAGAGACCACGCGGCTCTATTTGGGTGTGTAATCAGCTGAACCCCCCCGACTCTGTCAGTCCTGTTTACCCAGCGATTCTCTCAACAAGACGGTCATTGACACGGGATAGATGGGGATAATCTGGCGCGGACACTGCCGGCTTTAAGGAGGTTACAGCTTCAGATTGGCTCTCGTGCACCGTACACACACACACACACACACACACACACACACACACACAACACACGCACACCCTGCTCTGTTCCACTCACAATGCCAACCAGCACCGGCCTGGTATCTGTATGCATCCATTATGTTCTGCTTTGATTCTGCAACCTAAAAGCACCTTGAAGCGAAATGACTTCAGTGCAATAAGGACTCGGGAGTAAAAGCAGGACTCTAGTAAAAGTACCTACCAAAGCAACAGCAACAAAAAACTAGAAGAAACGGGTCAAAAAAATGCCAACTTCTCTATACAACTGCATGGAACTTGTCACAACATCATTTATTCTGGTCTTTCAGTTGTTTTTGGACACACATGTCCATGACGCACGAAAGCGTTCTGGGGCTGTCCACACAATAGACAACGCCCAAAATGGAACGTGTAACTTTGATGATTTCTGCTTCAGATTTAACAGACTTGAGTAGAATCATAGGACAGAAACAGAAGTTTAGGATAGACTGAGGTACATACAATATTTGTTTGCTTACAGAACCATTTTAGAAACTGAGGTGTGAAGAGCCTTTTGAACGTATTGAGAACTTTTAAATGATAAAAAGGTTCTAGGTTTATATATATATATATATATATATATTACACACACACACACAGACAGTCTTAATGAACACCACTGTCACATTAGCCACTCTATATTACATATTACAAAAGAAAGACCATAAAAGAGAACAATAGTGGGGCTACAAAGCACTTCTGTTTAAACTTTCGGTGCATGGGTGTGTGTGTGCGTAAGTGTGTATAAATGTGTGTTAACGGAGCACATCTCTACCAGCTGATGCCCTGCATTGATATAACCCCCCCGTTCTCTCCCAGGTCCATTTTTGCCCCCCTTTCCCACCCTCACTAATTGCTGAGCCGCAGTCTCGCGCACATGCGCGACGCACTAATGCTGCGCGCGCTATGCAGGAGGCCGTTTCTGAGGGCACCGATCCATAGCCTCTATCTGCTGCCGCGAGATCTGCCTGCACTGCCTAATCGACAGGCCTGGATGAGTCTGAGCACACAACACATGCCTGCCACACAAAGCTGCAGGTGGTGTCCACTGCTATTGTCCATTGTGGACCTTCAGGTAATAAGAGACGCTTTAAGAAACGTGTTTATGCCAGTTTCTGCTTACAGGGATCTTAAAGCCAAAGGTGCCAGAATGGGTTCTCTCCGGTAGAATAACCTCTTTTGGTTCTCTGGCAAATCTTCTTATATATTTTAAATAATTGGCTTTGAGTTAAATGTGAGGAACCTTTTATCCTTCCTAAATGAAAGGATTTGATTTGTTACTATACAACCATTTTATATAAATTAAGGGGCAAAAACAAGCTCAGTCCGCATATATTCTTTGCGTGGTCACAACCAATATATTTAGCCATACTTCCATTCTTTTGGATTAGGGTTATTGAGAGTACTTCGGCTTGGACTGATGGTTGAATGAGGCTTAATGCTGTTTCTTACTCATCTATTTGTCTTAAAGGCACGAAGACAAAAACAGCCTTTTTAACTACAATTTCTAAAGAGAGGTCAGATAAAAACACTGCCTCACATATATATAAACCAACACAAACGTCAACCAAAATGGGCATCAAAAGACAAGAGAATGGGTTCTTCAAAGTTTTGACACGCTCCACATAACGTAGTATATGTTATGTTTAATGGTCCCGTCAATAATTGTTTACAAACCTTGATTTCTGGGAGTAAATGAGCAATCCAGGGGGTAATTAAAATGACGAAGCTTTATTTTAGGGGGGCAGTGAATATAGATAATAGCATTAGAGGTCTATGACATGCATGTTCGTTCCATATTAGCAAACACACTCCTCTGCATGACCTGGTGGTGTCCAGTAACGCCTGGATCCACCTTGCTAACCCCGCTCGTAAAGGATAAGCGCCACTATTTCAGCCACGCTGCATTTTCTTACAGCTCAGCAGTGACTGAATCGATAAGCTGGATTTTCCCCCTCGGCCGTACGATCCATACATCAGCCGCCAGCTTTCAAACGGGGCTGGCGTGCTAACGTACATGCATTTGTCCGAAATGTTTAAGGGCCGCTGTGGAAGTCCATTGACTTGGTGCGTAAGAGAGCTTCACGTTTCTCATTGCGTTAGAGGAGCCCGGAGTCATCCAGTTCTCTCTAATCGAGACAATTAGTCCCGAATTATCCCAGGGCCCTGACAGACGTTCCTTGTAACTCTCTTTTATTTTCAAACGGGCCCCCTGATCAGCGGCTCTCATTACAAACGCTGATTAAACTGCAAATTATCCAGCAGCGGCCCCTCTCGCGCCCGTAACGGCGCGCTCAATATCAATTAGGCGGAGCAGGGCCGTCTGCAGCCTCCACGAGCCTCCAACCGCTCCATGCTGCCATTTATTAGTTTGGAAAACAAGGAAAATACTAATAATCAACGGTCAGGGAAAAGGTGGGACACGGAGAGAGTTTTACGCTTGAAAATGACTCTTTAGGTCACTTTGGCTGGCTGAGCGCGTGCCGCGCCGCCTAGACCGGGATTGCATCATTTCTATTATCACTCAGTAAATATTGTCTTTATAATAAAGCACGCGCATCTTGTCATATGTCAGTTATCGACACTCATCGTTTTTTGTGATTAAAGTTCAGAGACATGTAAATCTGTCAATAATCAATAATAAATTATTTTTTTTCCCGATTCTGGTTCATGTGCTATTTTCTTTACCATTAAGGACTATAAGCACATAAGATTAAGGTTTTTTTAAAATCAAGTTTCTGTTCGTTGCTGTGAAATGGGGGCTACATTAAATCCACAAAAATAATTTGTAACGCGTAAATTGTGAATACCATGTATTTACACATCTTTCAGAGAAGAAGAAAAAAATAAATCACTTAATTTTATACATATTGTCAGAAGATTCCTCCCCTCTGCGCGAGCCCGGTGTTCATTGGGTAAAGTAGGCCACTGCACACACTGTCGTTGACTTCCCTTTGATGCAATATTGATTTTATTTTGATAGGCTCAAATTGAAAATGGGTCCCTGGTGAACCCATATAATGGCTGGTGCCAAATTTATACTAGACATGGGCCTACAGTTCATCTAACTGAGCTGCAGTTCATTGATGTTTAATGTTAGCGATGTTGGGCGGGGGCAATGCAAAAGTAAAAGTAAAAGTATAGATA
>JBBJLR010000042.1:6721455-6732286 GCA_037577145.1 Brachypetersius gabonensis | reverse complement strand
TCCGTGACTGCAGCACAGTCTGAATGCCAGTGTTACTGACTGTAAACATAAATGGACACAAAATGAAAGGCACCTTGGGAAACCTCTCACCCCCCTGCAGTAACCAAGAGTTAAGTGACCATATGGAAATGACTTTCTGTGGAAAATCTGCGCAAAAGTGCAGCAACATAATTTCTTACATTAGACTACATAGGGCTAGTGCATGCAAATGAGGGTCAAGGAGGATAATAACGTATATTTATGCAGCATACACAGGATTTACAAAATTGTAGGAGTGTAATAATAAACAAGATCAAAGCGTGCTACACAACTACAGAACAAACAATGTAGATGGATCAGCATCCAGAACCAATCAAAGTTAATCATGAGCATATGTTGCTGGAAAGAAGGACATGGACGCTTGTTCCAGCTCTTCTATACATAACCGCTCTTTAATGTCATCCAAACACGTTATTTAACTGAATCAGCCCCAATATAAATTGGATGGAAAGACAACCTAACACACAGGGGCCATTTATTAGCAGAACTGGGCTTCTTTGAGGCCTGGCTTGACCATGTTTGGCTTGACTGAGTTTTACATAGTGGGTATCCCACGAAAGCTGTAACAGGCCAATCTGGGTAAAAGGTGCTTAAGAACTGTGTCCACTGCCCACATCTCACACTAACAGGTCTAAAATAATTGGCAGAACTTCAAAAGGAAAAAAAAACAGCATTTTTTTCCCCCCAAAATCACTAAATCTGACAAGTACTGCGATGCCTGAGAATTACACCCACATTACATTCAAATACATAGACTTTAAAAAGGAGTGGGTCCTCTTTTGCAGCTATAACAGCTTTCACTCTTCTTGGAAGGCTTTCCACAAGATTTTTCTTTCTTTGGGAATTTGTACTCATTCATTCGGTAAAGCATTTATGAGGGCATCCAAGAAGGCCTGGCTCAGAGTCTGCCTTCCAGTTCATCTCAAAGGTGTTGGATGGGGTTGAGGTCAGGGCTCTGTGCGCGTCAGTCAAGTTCTTCCACACCACACTCATCCAACCATGTCTTTATAGACTTTGCAGTCATGCTGGAGCAGAAAAGAACCTTGTGTCCACAAAGATGGAAGCATGGCATTGTCCAAGCTGTCTTGGCATACTGAAGCATGCTGATGTCAATCAATACCTTTGTCCATATTATATATATATAAATAATATGGATGAGTGTATATACACACTAAATGAACAAAGATCTATTGCACACATGTAGTAACCCTGAAATAGATATAATGTATGCCATATACTAGCAGAAAACAAATTAGCAAGTCAATTTCACATTACCATCAATGCCTGTCTGATGATTTAGAACATAATGCTTACAAATTTTGGCTGACAGACCACATTTCTGATCAGAGTGAAATTGTGTAAATGTGGTTTGTTAAACTACAAACAGTGTTGGCAGTGCTGTTACCATTCTCTTACACATCTTTCTAGCAACTGTATCACTGAAGACTGCTTGAGGTTTCTCTTCATTACAGTAAAAGCAGTTCAGTACTTCACTACATGAGTCAAAAACAAGGACAGTTCTGAGAAAACCTAGCCTGTATTGCTACTCCATTACAGAAGTATTTTAATAAAGCACACAACAAACACAGCATTACCTCCAGGCCCTCTGTAGCGTGGGTGACGAGGGGTTGAGGGCGATCGACAGGGAGAAAGATCTCCTGCTTCGCTGCCTTGGGGAGACTCAGGGATAAACTTGTCCAGTGAGACTGACTCCAGCACAGCTGAGGGAACATAGAAACACAACAGGGTAAGATTTCTATATTCATGTGTAACCAAATAGTAACAAGTAATTCAATTAGCATTCAAATAGAAACATTGTTTTAGCAGTTTTAACAAAGATCAGTGGGACATGGTATGAAAATATTGGCATTTTAAAGCTGTCACTGTAAATAAAAAACAAGCAGGTTCTCTTTGTGGCCATTCTATTTCAGACCAAGCCACTGAAAGTCATTTGTTTCTTTTAACGCATGTAGACTTTCGTTTTGTGTGCTGTGCATAAAATAAAAATTCAAGCAATGACTATTAAAGACCACATAGAAATAATAAACAAACTATATGTCTGTATCAAATATACACAAATCAATATACTAAATACCACTGTGAAAGCAGAAAACTGCTTAAACTACACTAATTAACATTATTATTATTATTTTTACTGATTATTTATTGACACATTTTCACAAAATATAAATAAAATATTACTGAGCAATGAAAAAATGCACTACTGACAATTCTTGTTATAGCAAAGGGCATGGGCACTAGCTTGGTTTGAAAAGTGTCGATGGAGGAGGGAGTGCCATCATTTGTCAACCAGGGAGCGAGACTGAATTCAGTTTATTTATTGTAAATCTTATCATTTATGAGGGTCTTTAACATTTCTCCCCACCAACTGCAGAACCCGAAAAATCTATAGTTTACATCCACATTCACAGTGAGTTACAAATACTGTCTCTGTTTATCTCTGTAAAAAGTCCTCGAAACAATTTTTTTTGTTCAATAAACAAATTAAATACAGCAGCTGTCATTATTAATCCAAGCATTACCTTAAAAAGTGCTCAGCAAACATTTTTGCTTCACTAACACAATAGTAAAGCGTTGTGGAGCAATGTTAGAAAGTCTAGGTATGAGTGTGGGAAACAATGCAGCACCTACAAGCTCCTGGAGATTGAGAAAAAAGAGTGTAAATGACGCCTATGGAAGGTGGCATCTAATGCAAATTGAGAAAATCCAGCAGGTTATTGGTGCTGTTTCAAACAACACTAAACATTCTTTAGATCATTTCAATGTAACAACACCCAACCAAAGCAGAAAGAAAAGTTTCTGCAAGCAAACTAACACCATCTGTAATATAACTTTTGGAAATTATTCAAAATGTTCAAATAACAAAACATACCCCCAAAAGTTAATTTGCCTTGGATGCCCATCTGTTCTCGTTTGTTGGTGTTTGTGGCATGTGTGCTAGGTGTGGCAGGTGGTAAATCAGTTGCATCAATACTTCAATTAACTATGGGTGATTACACATCCAAGATCAGAAACTGAACTGAAAACCTCTGAAGTGCCTGACACTTTATCTTCTAATGTCCCAAATTCCTTTTCACCCTTTAGTACCTACAAAAATATTCTGAACATATCACTTGTGTTTTCATTAGATGTATCTTGTAACTTCTTTGTTATCCTGATAGTTTCTAGATCAGAAAAAAACTGGAAAATGTATTCTATGAATGACCTTATTTGCATCTTTGTGTGATCCAATATAATGTGAAAGGAAAGCAGTGGCATCAGCCTCCTCTGTGTTAAGCTACATTAGCATTTCACTATCAGCTGCCAAATTGCACTATTGCCAGAGATGTAGACATAATTTTTTTTATAAAACAGTAACAATCTTAATATAGATTGCTTCAAAAAATACACTTACTAGTATATTTTTCACAGATGAAGGCAAATAGATGAATCATTGCATTTGTCTGCATTTGGGTACAAACAGCAGTGGCCTCTAAAGTGTAAAATCAATCCTAACACTCCCATCCCACTAGGTAAGAGAAAAACCAATCAAAACTTTGACAAAGCAAATGAAATTGTGTGATTATAGCATTATTACTCTGAGATTGAAACGCATTGTAACATGGGAAATGAAAACCGTAGATCAACAAGATTCTTCTTGGATTCTCTGATGGCGTGAAAAAGCAATGCCTCAATGCTAATGGTGTACAATAACATTACGCTGTCACTGTTGCTGATTTTCACAGGCACGGAGAAACAGCAACAACAACCATGCAGGTCCATTACTGCAATTTGTGGAGGAGCGAATGAAATCAGAGCAGCAACTGGAACTGGGCTGGTTCTGCGAACTACACAACGAGCGAGTCAAAACAGTCCCAACTTTCCAGGCAAAATAATCTCAGAAAGCAATTACTGAGCTGTTTAGTATGCAGCTGACTTCAGATCAGTTTAGCTGACAAAGAGCTGGCAAGTCCACTTCTTGAATAAAGAACTCAAGGTTCAGCTGCTACATTTGACATGCTACCAGGTAGGCAGAAGAAGCCCATAATGAAGAACGCTTGTTTGGCCAAACAGCTTAACAAGCTCTGTTTTGCATTAGGAAAGCACACAAAAGCTAGGAACGTTTGCACATGACTTGCTCCTGTGGTTTACAAGGAGATGCTACAATACCAGTCAGATGTATATAAAAGAAAATGGTGCTTTTAGGAATTGGCTTTGAGACTTAACACCTCAGTTAAAATGCTATTAAAGACGCAGAATTCAGGATCGTGAACAAAGAACAATGCTTTGGGCAAAATGAGTAAGCAGTTTCAGTTTGGCATCCCTTGTGGCTATAAAAGTTTTCCTTGTGGCAAAAGTCAAACACAGTGAGGTTTAGTTCATATATCAAAGTCGACACCTTCAAGCACATTTACCCTGTTAAGATATCTACTCCATGTGCAATACTAGTAAAAAGCTTGGATATACTTTATAGTGCGGTATTATAGTAAAGAATGTCATACACCAATCTTGTACCTATACATTTTATAATGTGCCCCTACCAAAAAGGTGCACTTCTCGGGTTTTCAGATGCTGACTGTGGCTCATCAGATGGTGTACAATTTGTAGTTACTTTTTATGGAATCCATCAGTGGAAAGTGAACACCACAGGGCAGCCTCTGTTGTACAAGGCTAATAGATTTCCCTTGTTTTTAGTAATTAGACATTTAGAAATAAAGGTCAATTCTCAGTGCCCATCTGGAATCTAGAGACATCTATCATGGTAAAAATATCTTGGCATGATCATGGACGGAGATCTTACTTTTAGTGACACATTAAAGCTATACCAAAGTCAGCATTTTAGCACCATAAAACATTACAAGATTATTAAGATTTTTCTCTAAACAAGACTTAGAGAAGCTTATCTATGCATTTTTTTTGTACATAATTATTACATACTATTGCAATGCTCTCCTCACTGGGATTCCCAAAAAGTCCATTAGAGCTCCAGCTCATTCAAAATGCTGTCAAGTCACTTAGAATCTGTGATGTCATAGCTAAGGCGGACAAAACCCAAAGAAACACAAACACGGAGAAACAAACGCAGAGCAAAACTTACAGCAGACTTCAAGATACTAAAGCTCAGGTCAGTTATAAAAAAAGAGTCACTGTTTGTTGGGGTTAAATAAAAAATTATCAGCACATAAATGCAGTCAGCCAGCCTTAACCATAAATGGCTTGTTAAGAAAGCGAGTTCATGCCACCTCTGTGATTCAGTGGTAGAAGGCTGTTCACTGAAGGAAGAAAATTGGAACCCACGGCGTGAGTAGAAACTTCTTTGGTGTCTCCAAACACCATGCCATCACACTTTGCTTTTTCTCAAGGAAAGTTGTTATTATTATCATAATTAACATCATCATCATCGTCATCTCTGGATGACCTTCAATAATCTTACCCCTTCTGATGCTGCGGCGCAGTTTTCCACAGAAGGCGTCTATACGAGGAGAATCGGCATTCTCATCCTGAGGTCCGGGACTCTGTTCAGGTGAGGATGGGCTCTGACCGCGGCTCAGTTCCAGCGGGGAGCAGGGGTTGGTGGACGGGGGCGGTGAGGTGGTAGGGTTGGCAGAGGTGGGGCTGCTGGCAGCTGAGAAGGACGTTGGGTTAGAGGACAGGTCCAGGATGCCCACTCTGGAGTTGAGGGGGGAGTTAAGGGAGAGTTTGCGGGTGCGGACAGGGGAGGTGGTACGGGATGGAATGGAGAGGGGCGGGGGGGAGGAGAACTTGCGGCACAGTCGGGGGGATTTGTCATTGGGGTGGTCACTGCTGCTGCTGGTGCGGTTGTTTTGGTTGGTGGCAAAAAAGAGCTCCAGGGACCTGAGGCGAGAGAGCAGCAGCAAGAGACAAGGCATGAGTGTCACATTTTATCAGTCAGAATTTGCAACAGCGACTGGATCGGAAATCACGTTTTAGACCAGCTTGGTCCTGAGCTGCCTCTGGGATTCATCAGTTTCTGATTTAATACAGTCTCAGCTTATACTGTGTCAGTATTATTGAAAAAAGTTCACTACAGTTCAGCTTGATTATTGTAGTACAATCCAGGATTATTCCTAAAAATACACTGAATACACAAATGTTACTGGAGAAAGTAAATATATACTTTATTACATGTAGGTGAATAATCAAGCATTGTTTCTTCCCGTTTTTTTTTTTTCATGTAATGAAATTTATTTTGAAAAATAGGAACACACGCTGTTTAAAAATGATTTACATTTAGGGGGAAATGCTATGGAACATCTATGGTGGAAGATCTATAGTGGAAATGCTATGGTGAACTATGCATTAAGCCTCATCTCCTTTCTCTCCTCACAGACTCAATGCAAAAAACAAATATCTTTTTGAGAAATTTTAGCAAAACCCTCCTGGTTTTTAGTTGAGATAGTTCAGTATCTACATTGGACCTCTTCAGTCCTTGTTTCCAGTTTAATGTGCTATGCTCAGGAGCTGAACTATGGTATGTTGATGCAGCTAATTGAATTGAAGCAGGTTGTAAACAACAATGACACTTGTCCGATTGATTTCATTTGCTTGATTACACAACATAGAAAACAAATCTCAGTCATTTGAAATTAGTACTATTCCTGAACTAATGTAAAAAGTAATATTTTTGTCAAAAGTTGTTTGCAACAGTTGCAAAGAAACACTTTTGTGGGTGGAGCATGGAAGCATGAAAATTATCACGTCTTTTAATATATCGCTGTATTTGAGGACATGATTAGCATCAGATTTGCCTCTGCGTGCGTCAAAAAAGAGCCTTTCTTTTTTCAGTGGAGAATAAAAGCAAAATAACAGAGAAGGTCACATGTGTGACAAAGTGAGGGTGAGACTGTACAGCACTGCAGCATGCTTCTTGACAGAGTTTTGGATAAAGAGTGGTGTGGAGAACAGAGGCAACGAGCAAAACAATGCAACATATGGATGATAGATGGGGAACATTGTGAGCGAGCATAATGGATCGTCTGTGCAGAACGAAAAAAGAAGGATCTGGCAAAATTAAACTTATGTTGAATAACATATAAAGACTATCAAGTAGAAAAAGGTTATTTTCCAGACACTGATTAAGCCTAGCAGGAGACTAAAAGACACTTTCAGGGACGAATCCACATCAATACTGTTGGTAAGTGACAAAGTCTAACCTATGTTCAGAAAAAACATTCTTAAATATCTACGAGGCTCCTACGGAATTCCTTTTTGTTAAAAAAAAACAAAACTCCAGCAGTGGTATTTTATGGGAATTGTGGGTTACAGGACAATAGAACAGGTTACAGCGATTACAATATTTTACAGTAGAAAGAGAAAATAATAGTGCAAGCAATAGGGTGGGGAGAGAGAGAGAAAGAGAGAGAGAGAAAAAAGAGAGAGAGAGACTTTGTATGTTACTTTGATTGGTCCAGGGCTATCTTCCTGATCTTCAAGCTGTAGTCTGGACAGATGGATGTGATGGACAAGCGGTCAAATGAGTGGTATTGAACCCTGTGTTGGGGATGAGGACACAACACACCAAAGACAAAAAAACTCCACACAACTGACAAACGACACGGAACTTCATGAAAATACAGAATAAGCTTTTTCAGAGAAATAAGCTTTTCAGAAAAAGTGTTGCCATGAGTTTTTTTTTCTTAAATAGAGATATTATTTCTTTGTTCCTGACAACCAGCTTTTTCCGACAGAATGGAAAAAGTCATGAACTAAAAAGGGCAGCACACAGAAAGATAAACACTGGTGACATAGCTCTGGAGGAATTTGTGGATGGTGAGATCTGTGAGGCTTTCTGAGTCGCTTTTTTTCACCCCAAGCAACCAAGGGTGCAACAATTTAACTTTGGAGAACACCTGCTTTTGGAAAAGAAAATACTTTCCAGTTGAAAAGTTCATTATGTCTGAATATGAAAGTATACACAGGAAAAATGCCCCACTTTCTTACTCACACTCTCTTTATAGTCAGGCAAAACTGCAACACTCAATTATTCTAAAGCTATTTGGAAAAAAATGGCAATACAGTTTCTTACATCATACATCAGTTAATTTCAAGAACGCAATCTGAATGGCATTTTGAGTTTTTTACCTGCGCTATTATTTATGGTAAGATCAAGGTCATTTTCACAATTAATGTATCATTCAGCTGTAACCACTCACTGAACCTAAAAAACATTAACATATGAATTTTCTGCTTTAACACATGCAGTAAATAAGGTCACTTGATATTTTCTTCGATAATATTGGAGCTGCAATGTGTTTGATCAGATTCTAAAGACAAGTGTGACCGCAGGCCTCTCAATAACACTCAGCATATTAGCTTGCTTAATTATAAGCTAATAACATTTTTGTCTTCTCCTGAGAATGGTATAATTTTGGAACAGTAAAAATATATTTCCCAACACTATTTGCATACTAGTTACGGTTCTTGTCTCGAAATTAGGCAATTTCAAGACACATGCTTCATGAACAAATAATTATTTTGCATATAGGACCAGGTGTGATTCTGAATCTGTTCATATAGCCTTTACTCACTGTTTACAGTAAAAATGTATCTAATATTACACAAGTTAGGCCTTTTCTAAATCCACTGAACAGCCATGTTACCTGATTGGAATGGACGTGAAGGGCTTCTTGTAGATATCGGCCAGCTTGTCCATGACCACAGTGGCGGTGGTAAAGATGCGGTAGGTGTGCAGGAAGGTGTTGAGGAAGTCGATAGAAAGGAAGCGCAGGTCGGTCAGCCTCTCCAGCAGCCGCTCCACGCTGGCGTAGCGGATCTGGGGAACCTTGCAGGAGTTGAGCGTCTTGCTGAAGCAAATGTCAACATCATCTTTATGGAGACGCGCATCAGATCTAATGAAGAGCACACGGCAAAGCGGCTTTACGACCCGAAGCCTGGGGCAGCGTCTACTCAGAGGTGCAATGAACGAGCAAGAGGTAGCAACGAACAACACTTAAAAACACTAAAAAGAAAGACAGGCAATGAATAATGAAATGCTTTACAAATAGATTTGGCTCCCAACCTTGGTCCTAGTACTGGGCATTTTTGTGCTTTTCCTTTTTTTCACACAATTCAGCTCAGGATCAACTGTTACTAAGCTCAGTGGTTCTCAAACTGAACCTCGGGGACCACCAAACAGTCCAGCATTTTCTAACTCCACTAGCAAGAGACAGGCATAGAGTTAAAACGTAGATTGTCAAGGGGTCCCTAAAAACTGGCCTGAGAACCACTGAATTTTGTTGCTCCAGTGTGTTAGGCCAGGGAAACACCAAGGCATTGTCCAAAAGGCAACAGCACTCTGGGACCATGATTAGACTGATTAATTGAACGTCTAATAGGTAGTAAAGAAAATCACCTAAAACAGCAACAATAACAACACGCCACTGAACAATGCCACAGAAATGACACAGAGATAGAAGCAGGAGAAGTGGCCATCAGCACGCAGCACACACAGACCCACAAACACACATACAGCATGTAGTAGAGTGAAAACACTGCATGTCAGCTACTCTGACTTACTTTATCATGTGAGGCACGGTCACTTTGGAGTTCTCCTCAAACACACTGGTCATCAGGCCATTGCAGCGGATGTTATCAATGCACTATATCGTAAGAGAAGAAATCCAATAAGACAAAGTGGAGACCATGATTTTATATCCTGCATCTTCCTTAAATACACTTGCACAGAGTTTCCAGCCAACTTTGCATTTACAGCTGAGTGACAAATGATGTGCAATATCTTATTATGTGCAACAGTCTTACCATGTGAAGTATCATATGGAGTTTTCTAAGAAGGTGTTTAATAATTTTATTATGTACAACAGTCTTACCACGTGAATATTACTTATGTCAGTATTACTTATTTACTACTGATCTCTACGTAATGCAATAACATAGTCCTTAACACCATTTGTGTTACTAGTAATTCACTTAAGTGCAAGTTACTTATCTATAGTATTCATATCCAGCATTTGTGTAAAAAGCATCGTGGATTTCTTATTGCAGTTTTTATCTAAAAAATTTTTTCCAGATTTTTTTAGACATTATATTTTATATTGTTCCTCCCTCTGTATCTCTGAGCAGTCGTAGCTATTTCTTCAGGGATCAATAAAGATTCTGATTCTGAATTAAAGTGAAAATCACCGCTATGTGTCTGTGTAAGGTCACCACAAGCTGCGAGAACAGCTTCAAAGTGCCTTGCCATTGATCCCCCAATGGTTTGGAACTGTACAGGAGGTACAGGAGGTACTGGTTTTTTACTGAATCCATACATAGGATACATCCTCTTCCTGGAAGATACTGCCATCATCAGATAAACACGATCAGTCAGAATATCTTTATAATTCAGTGTTGACTCTTCCTTCTAAGGGGATGCAAACAAATTTGTTTTATAGTTCTCCTATCTAGAGTATCTACAGTCATTTTGTTTATCCACTTATATGTTCATATATTCCTCATTAGAGTGTCATGGAAACTCCTGAACTGGAAACTCTTGAATATGATATTGGATCATATCCTACTACATATGTCATCAACTGTGTACATACAAAATACAATTCACTATTGAGTAACGTTAATGGTCATGAAATAAGAAATTCTGCAATTTTTTTTTTATCAAAAGCTATTAAGTTACATTTAAGTTGCATTTGAATTCTGCCGAAGGTCTGAAGGCCCCCCCCCCAAAATGATCCCAAGCAACCCTAAATATATAGTCATTATTCTACAATTTTTAAATTATATATCCAAACATTTCATACAAGATATCACTGAGCGC
>JBBJLR010000042.1:6702481-6716677 GCA_037577145.1 Brachypetersius gabonensis | reverse complement strand
AGAGAGAGAGAGAGAGAGAGAGAGAGAGAGAGAGAGAGAGAGAAAGACAAAGAGATTAGAAGTGCAAAATGGAAAAAGACATAGACAACAGACAAAACCCACACAGCAAACAGAAGATGGAGTCATATGTGTTCTCTCAGGCCAAAAAGCTCAAAACCAGAGGAGGTCAACAAATTACCATTCTCACACATATTAACTTCAGGGCCTCTGTCTCAGGAACCAAACGGAACGTCAACAACAAATAGCTTTTCTCAGCCATGCATGCCACAAAAGAATGGCATGTGAAGCAACCAATTGCTCTCTCTGACCTCTCTGAGTTTAATATTCTAATGGTGTGAGATTTCCATTTTCACTGACTTAAATTTGTATTATAGCCACAAATTAAGTACAACCGTTTTGGATAGTATTACAGTACATTATAACTAACTGTAACTTACCAAAATAGATGCAGCTGCACCTTTTTGGACCCCTATACTATATACATTCTGGGTATATGTCCTAAGCTGCCTCGCTAAAGTCAAAGCTGTAAAACTCCAAAGTAATGCTCTACTCAGGGCCTAGAGGAATCAGAGTTGAGCTGCTCTGCACTTCAGACATTGGCTCAGCTGTGAGGAACGTGGTGGGCTCAGGACTGAATGGAGCTAACCTTGTCTCACAAAGGTCTGACTGGTGTCCAAAAGGATGTCACAACCCTCCACAATCATGCGCTCAATGGCCAGGTTCTTGCGGATGTTCTCTGTGTCACTCACCTCATCGTGCATCACCCTGAGCACAGACAGATGTAGATTAACAATCTAAACAGAACATAATCAGTGCTCAACTGCTGAGTCTACAAAACATGGATTACAAACAATACACAGAACTAAAGAAGCAAGTTTTTTCACAGAACATGATCAAAAACAAGAAGACAAATAAACCTTAGGTAATTTAAAATGGTTTAAACTGTTTCACTTTATTTTAATAAAGTCGAGGATTTACAAGGTTCATTATGAAGAGAAACAGATTTTCTTCTCTCCTGCAGCATGTGTATAGTTTCTAATCTGTGCTACTAGACAATGTGTCAAAGCTGATCATCTGGACTCCAGTGTCAATTTAACTTCAGTTTTCATTCCAAAAACACAGTGAAGATTTGAACCAGCCTTAAGTCATCCGAGAAATTACCTGGAGAGCTCTTCAAGCTTGGACTTGGCAAACTCCAGACTCTTCCGCTCCACATGCTCGTGTGGAGTATGGGCCAAGAGTTCATGGAGGGTTATGATATAACGGGGGATCTGCCAAACAGACACTTAATTAGGCTTCTGAACATGTGTAAACAAATCTGAATGTGAATTATGCTCTATTGCTATCTGCTTTAAAGTTTGGTGATAAGTCAAATTTACATCACCATCCAACCACTACCCATCTAAAATGTGATCAGACAAGACAGAAATGAGCATTTTTAGCTTAGCACTGAAGCTATGAAGATTATAGCCTAGTTCCAAATCGTGCAGTCCACAAGTTCTCTTGGGAAAAAAAGCTTGAAGACTAACAGCAAAGCATTCTTTAGGTACCATAAAGCCTTTAATAATGGCCTCAATATTTATTTGTTTCAACAACTCAAATGCTCTCTGTGTTAAAAAATAAAGTATTTAATAAAGTGTTTTTTCTCTCATGCAACTGTGTTCCCTGCTTGTGTGAACATGTATCTCACTTTAGCTGGTCTGGGCTTCTCTGGACTTATGAATGTGACTCTTCAAAGTGATGTGTCACTATTATTCATGTGATTGTGACTGTTGCACTTGTTTTCATCCATTGATCAGTTGGTCAGGTACTGATCGTACTGATTGTTTAAAAATTAGATTTTTGTGGTCAAGTCACCTCCACAATGTATGTAGCGAGAGCGGTGGGGGGAGTCGCTTTATGAGTCTAAACGGGAGAGAGCTATTGTTATGAGACTATGGAGACTGCAAGCAGAAAAAAAAAGGAGAAATGCAAGCCCAGAGAAAAAAACACAGAGCAAAAAGCACAGCAAACAGCACTAAAGTGCCTTGGCTGTTTGAATAAATGGGAGGTAATCATTTAAATGACATTCTTCTCAGAACATTAAGCTATGGAGCGTTGGTCACACCTGGAACATGGGGTATGTGAGGAAGGTTTCCAGCATCCTTCCCTCACAAGCAGCGTTGGACTCATACTGTTTCAGCAGCTTGTCAAAGTCCCTGTTCTGCTTACAGTTTGCTAGAACTTGCAGGCTGTACTGGTGGTTCCTTACAAACTCCTGGTAGATGTTCAGCATAGGCAGCAGGATGTCGAAGAGATCGGCTACAGGAAGAGAAAACAAAGGCAGGCTCATTTAAACTCAGGAGACAAGTCTGTCTGCATTCAATGTATTCACATTTTCCCATTTATATGTATGGGTAAGTCTCTGTTGAATTTCGTTATAGCGTAAAAGGAACCGGCCCTGATCTTGAAGTCAAGGTTGTTTAAAAAAAACGCTGTATTTAGTTGGTAAGTCTGGCGAATGCTTATCTGAAATGATGGAACAATGTTTTATGGAGGTGTCATTATTGCAGACCAGCGGGTGTCTGCAGAGATAGCAGGAAGTCAGACGTCACAGAGTGTGTTTGACTAAGACGCTGTGCGTCAACAGCTCGTCCTTGATGGTCCGTCTGACAGCCTGCCGTCTCACTCACTGAGGAGCGCTGTGTAGATGCTACATGCAGTAATTAGGCTTGTGAATGGAGAGGCTGAATGCTTGCTGCTTACCTAAAACCAAGGTGGGCCAGTTTGCTATCCTCGCCTTTAAGCCTTGGTGGAAAATCTCATGTAAGAACATGATGGTTTCACTGGAAAGAGAAGATGAAATTCAATACCTCTCATTATTATTTTGAAGCAATATTTACAATTTCATATCACCGCTTTCAAAATGTACCACTCAAGTCGATACAGATCATATGCTGAAAGTAAACCTGTTTTGAATTCATCTCATGAAAACTAACTCTCTCTCTATATATATCAACAAGATAAAAAGTTACAAATAAGAATAATGAAAAAAAGACATCTGGACATCAGACAATAGCAGATAACTGCTAAAAGAAAAGTGTCATCAGGCACTGACTGGTATTTCAAACCAGTATATAATAATGTAAATATTGCACTCTATAAGAACAGAATGTTTGAGTTTGGGCTACAGTGCATTCACAAAACAATAATAAATTAAGAAAATTATCAGGAAAAAAAATTAATTGACTAGTAATATGTGTCACACATATTCAGAAATGAGTTTGTTGGCCTCAAAATATACCCAGATAGTTTCTATAACTGAAGTTATTTTACACTAACGAATAAACAACGCTCATTTCTGTAACTGTAAAACTCTGTACGTTTATTTCTGCTGAGAATATGTCTCCAAAACATTTAATGAGCAGCGTACACTCTTAACAACAGGGTTTCTGATATGACTGTGAAGTTTAATATTTTCTTTTTTATAGTTTTTTATTTTTGGGTTCGAAGAACCTTTACATCGTATAAACACATAGCACTCACTTACAAAAAAAACCTATTAAGTTCATCTAAAGGTGATTCTTTTGGCTTCACTCTAAATAACTCTTTTTGACGACTTTTTTTTTGTGCTTTCTGTATTTTTTCTGCATGTTAAAACAAGAATCTATTACTTGACTCCTAGATACACCCAAGAACCGAAAAGCACACAACACACACACACACACACGCACACACACACACACACACACACACACACACACACACACATACCTGTTGAGGAAGATGGTGCTGACATCATCATGGCTGATAGGAGGTTTCTTGGAGCTTGCAGCCATACGGAGCGGCCTGAGGAAGCAGTTGACCAGAATAGAGAGCTGATGGACATACTCAGTCTCAGCCTCCACCATATTGAAGACGATTTGGTTCCTCTTCCTCATGCTCTCAGCATGAGGGGAGCAGATGTAGTCCTGAACGATGATCTTCCACTTCCTCCTACAAAGCCAGCCTCGCATGAAACTCTGAACCTGTCATAGCAAAGGACATACAGGGCAAAGCTTAAATCAAACTTACAACTCAAAAACCTGAACATGATTATGGTATATAGATACACTACAGGAAAATAATTGCAAAAGAAAGCAGTCATTTAAAAAATCTGATATTAAGCCTAAGATGACACTAAGACGTTAGCAGCAGATCCTTTAAGTCTCCATGGATTAAACTAGTTTGTCCAACACATCCCACCAATGCTCTATTGGAATGATATCTGGAGAATCTTTGCCTTAAACTATTCCTGACCAGTCCTGGCAGGATGCAGTATCCTGTTCAAAGAGGCCACTGTCATACAGTGTGTGTTCTGACACCTTTCTGTCAGAGCCAGCATTAATGTTTCAGCAATGTGTGCTTCAGTAGCTTCTCTGGGGGCTCGAACCAGACAGGGTAGCCTTTGTCCCCCCCCATGCATCACTGAGCCTTGGGTGCCCATAACCCTGTCAACCACTCACCGGTTGTCCTTCCTCAGACCGCTATCTGTAGGTACTGACTACTGCAGACCAGGAACACCCAGGAAGACCTGCCATTCTGCTGATGCTCTGACCCAATCGTCAAGCCATCACAATTCAATTTGGCCCTTGTCAAAGTCAGTCACGTTCTTAGGCGTGTCTATTTTTCCTGCGTCCAATACATCAACTTCAAGAACTGACTGTTCACTTGCTGCCTAATAAATCTCATTCCTTGACAGGTACCACTGTACTGTTATTCACAATATAGTGGTACCTGTCAAGAAATGAGATGTTGTAAATCAATGTATATGTAATATACTAAATATATAAGAATTATAAATGATTTAACAGTCCTCTTAATTCTTAATTTTTGACTAAGTTCTTATTATTAGACTTTCACGATCCAGTTCAACAAGCCTTGGGACTATCAGAATCAGAATCACAAAACTTTATTGAACCCGGAGGAAATTGCTTAAAGCTGAAATTGCTTATCTTAATGAGAGAATCAAGTGGATGTGATCTGAGGCAGCAATTAAACTCTACATGAGAATAACCAGGAGCAAATCAAATAAAGAATAAGACACCAAAAAAGATGGTCATTTTCACAAAGTCCGTGTTTCTTCTTAACCTGTAGAGTACCATGGGGTTTCAGAGCATGTAATTGCGTTTGGTACCTTTTTTATTTTCTTGATATCTGGGTCTTCCTCTTCTTGGTTCACCTGGTAAGGACGCATTCTCTCCTTGGTTTTGTTCAGGGCTATGATCTTCAAGAAAATTCAAAGTCATCATGAACTACTGGAAGTCATAAAGCTGTATCAAAGATTTTCTCTTGACATTTTTCATATTTATTTATATATTTCTTTCTTCAAGACGATGCAAATAATATTACAAAATCTTTTATACACAAAAACAAATCTGGTACTGGTACTGTGAACACAGTTTCAACTCGAGCTGATCTGAAAATACTGTGGCAATTTCATTTACAACCTTACAAGAATAAAAAGACCTATAGTCATTTAAAATATTCATAATTAATAAAAAAATAATGATAGCCTTTTTACTTTGTGTACTGCAAATAATACACTTACTGCATGCTGTGAGTGTATTATTGATTCTCAGTTGTTAATTGTGTTTTGTCTTAGGTATAATAACAGATGTGATATATTCTGAATAGGGGCTAACTAACACTGGGGAATATATGAGGTTTGCTGCGTCATTAGGGGATTGCAAAATTTTAATTCCCAGTGTAGGCAGGATTGTAAAAGTTGGTGGATGATGATGATGATGTTTTTTACAAATACAGATAAAACTGCAGGTCATCGATATCAGCCAATATTACTGACCAACAGATCTACCACTTTGGCGCTGTTTTCAAATTAGAACTCATACACACATCAAAAACAATTCAACAAAATGGATGCTGAAGCAATTTACACTGGTGGAGAAACGGGAAGGTGAGTGCGTAACTGGAAAACTTACTCAAACAACTGCTAAATACAGCTGTCAAAATGGCTTGGCCTGCATATCATTTGTACTGATAATTATTTGATTCAGAATGGCATGCAGTCAGAAAGCACCCGGGTCCAATACACACACTGGCCTCAATGAATATTCAGTTTGTCAGGAATGTGGGTCACTAAGAGGCTGTGTGGGTGCTCTCACAGCAGATAACCATCTCACTTCCTCTCTCCACACACACACACACACACACACACACACACACACACACACACAATCTTCTCTCTTCATTCAGCATCCCGCATCAAACGCTTCGCTCACCAAGCCCTTACCAGCTATTTAGTCTGTAAGCAAATTACAGCTTAAATGTCCAGTAGGTCATTGTCACTGAGCTCGTTTTATGGTTATTGGCCACACACGCTGCAAACAGCTCGTAACTTTAGGAGCTTACAAGGTGTGTAAATGAAGATTTTCTGGGCTTTAGGAATGAATAGAAACCTACGCAGCAGGTGATGAAGAAAGAAAGATAATGACTAGTCTACCAATGGGAAAAAAACTGACACTTGAATTACAATAATTAACAGCATTGTTCAAACTTTGCTGCACCATACAAATTATGCTTTAACTGCATGATGTATGCTATTTATGTATTACCCTGTAGCACCTGGAACAAATGCCCAAACAGGCTGTGGTATAACTGGAATGATTTTTTTTTTTTATTTTGGCAATATTCATTTGTTCACCATGTAAAACAGAGGGGCTGAGCTCATTTGTTTCTTTGAGAAAGTATATTGAGGAGGGGTTGCCTCTCATATGTCTTTTATGTCTCCATCCGGAAAGTATTCACAGCGCTCCACCTTTTCCACAATGTCCTACGTTACAGCCGTGTTCCCAAATAGATTAAATTAATTTTTTACCTCAAAAATACATACAATACCCCATAATGACATAACGGCAAAAAAAAAGTTTGTTTGAAACTTTTGCAAATGTATTAAAAATAAAATACATAAATAAAACTAATGCTACAAGCATGGCAAACCTATATTATGGCAGCTTTCCCCTTCTTTGCAGAACCTCTCAAGCTCCAACAGGTTGGATGGGTCGGTGAAGAGCCATTTTCAGATCTCTCCAGGGATGTTCAATCGGGTTGAAATCTCGGCTCTGGCTGGGCCACTGAAGGACATTCACAGAGTTGCCTTGAAGCCACTGCTTTGTTATCTTGGCTGTGTGTTTTTAGGGTCGTTGTCCTGTTGGAAGATGAACCTTCGCCCCAGTCTGAGGTCCATAAAGGTGTGAGGTTTTCATAAAGGATGTCTCTGTACATTACTGCATTCATCTTTCCCTCAACCCTGACTTGTCTCCCAGTCCTTGCTGCTGAAAAACATCCCCACAGCATGATGGTGCCGCCTCCATGCTTCACTGTAAGGATGGTATGATGACCAGTGCCTGGTTACCTCAAGGCATAACACTTGAAATTCAGGCCAAAGAGATCAATCTTTGTTTCATCAGACCAGAGAATTTTATTTCTGGGCCGAGAGCCTTTCAGGTGCCTTTTGGCAAACTCCAGGCGGGCTGTCATGTGCCTTTTACTGAGGAGTGGCTCAGTACCAAATTCCTTCTACCCCGATCGCCCAGAGTGGATGGGCAGCCAGCTTTAGGAAGAGTCCTGGTGGTTCAAAACTTCTTCCATTCATGGCTATTGTGCTCATTGGGATCTTCAATGCTGCAATTTTTCTGTAGCCCCCCATATCTGTGTCTTGATACAATCCTGTCTCCTTGACATTTATAGAAAGGTGTGTGCTTTTCTAAAATCATGACCAATCAACTGAATTTACCACAGGTGGACTGCAATCAAGTTGTAGAAACTTCTGAAGGATGATCATTGGAAATACAATGCACCTGAGCTCACTTCTGAGGGTCATGGCAAACACTGAATATTTATGTAAATACTTTATTTTTGTTTTTTATTCTTAATACATTTGCAAAAGTTTCAAACTAACTTTTTTCACTTTGACATTATAGAGTATTGTGTATAAATATACCAATATACTCTATGAGGTTCATTTAATCTATTTGGGAATAGTGCTGTTACATGAGATATTGTGGAAAAAAGGGGAGCGCTGTAAATACTTTCCTGATATACTGTACACCATGGACAAAAGTATTGCGACAAACATGTTCATGAATGCTCTACAGAATGAATGAGTACAAATTCCCTCAGAAACACTCCAAAATCTTGTGGAAACCATTCCAAGAAGAGTGGAAGCTGATATATCTGAAAAGGGGAGACCGACTCCATATTAAAGTCTATGTATGTGAATGCAATGTCTTTAAAGTCCCTGTTGGTGTAATATTCAGGTGTTCCAGTACTTTTGTCCATATAGTGTTGGTTATTTTAATCCCAGAAAAGTTCCAGAGAAAAATGTTAAGAGCCACAGCCAATAGACTCAGTTTTGCCCTTGTCAGTCACAGATTCTGTATATAACTTGAAGTGGCTTAAGACTAGGTGGAACCTTATTTTAGGTTTTGTTAAGGTGAGCAAAAAAGTGCAAGATTTGTTTATCATTCAAATTGCAAATAGTTATTAGTTTTAATCCACTAACTGATTATTATATGTTAACTGTCACAACCCTAAATAAGTATTGCTCCTTCAAGGGCACACCCAGAAAAGCCATTGCTCAGTGCTGTAGCAATAAGCAATAGAGGCTTCCGGTTTAAATGTGGGCCATATGGAGCAACAGCTTTCTTTCTAACTCAAAAGAAATGTAGTCTCTTTTAAGTGCAATATCCAGTGTCACAGTTGTCATGTGGCACATTCAGATACTTAACAGACTAGCACAGAGCACCTTAAACATATTGTTACACTGAGAGTATGCCCATGTAGAGGGATTTTATCCATTTAACCCACCTACACTCCACTCCTCCCCTAAAAGGAAGCATTAGCTTTATCGTGGACATAGCAGGCACTGGCTTTGCTCAATCATATGTTCTTCACCGAGCTCTGCACAGACATTTGCTCAGTAATGAACAATAACATTTTGCTGATCCTATGATGCAAATAATGGGACTTGATTTCTGTCCCCATAGTGACTAGATTAATCCAGTGGGAAGTGCGACTCCCTAGTAACACCTAATTGGAGTGGAAGAGATGCAGGACTCGGAGCTTACACTACATCTCACAGCATCTCTGCAATAAATTGAAGGGAAACCACATGATTTCTCATTACTACAAAAAGGTTTTTCAAGATGTTTTCTGGCAACGTCTAATCTCACCTTGAAACTGCTTGTCAGTCACTTTTGAGCCACTTTTTGAGGGACTCTGTGAAAGGCTAGAGTGACTGTTATTTCTGAGACCTTTGTTAAATTCAAATCTAATGCGGAGGTACACATAGAGAAAATAAAAAGAATTGCACCAATGTCAAAATACTTACGGACTTACCTGTATAACACGTTACATTAAACTAACAATACATTACATTAGTTAGTAACACTACATTACCTTAAATTCCACTATATAATCACTATATAATCGCACTACATTGCCTTTTTCTCGTCAGGTTCTGTTTTGGAGATTTTGTGCCAACAGTGACACTTTTTGTGAGCACCATGATCTACTAACAAAGCCCTGTTTAAAATGGTCTTCCTTTGTGTCAGTGACACTGTATAGCCTTTGCCAGCAGCTATTATGAAGCAGTACTACTAGAGTGAATCGCCAGTCATATTTTAACTGTGCAGTAGAGAGCATGACAGTGTAATCACAAATCTGTTGTAAGAGTCTGAGACCATTATAAAGTGTAGACTGACCCTGAAAGTGAATAGGTGATGTTTACCTCTGCTTTGAGTCTTTCGATTTCCGTGTCCTGGTCCTCCAGCTGTGTGCGCAGTTGATTGGCTGCTACCTTCTCCGTCTCCACGATCTGCACCAGGTGGATGTACTTCTGCATGAGCACTTCACGCTCAATGATGATGTCAGAATAACTTTATTGGGAGAAGATGAGAAGATTTTACTACAGTTACTACAGATACGACTTCATTACTAGATCAGCAGGAGATTACAAGGCTCAGGTGAATTCTCGTGAAAACACTATATGTATTAACTATCATGCTGTGTTTAAATGTTGGAGCACATGTTTAGTCAATAATGGGACTGATGGCAGAACACTGTCATAGACAGCATCAGTGGTGAAAATGGGTATCAGTGGAGACCTTTAATGGTATCAATTGATTATAATAGAAGGAAAAAGGCAGAATGGTGCACTATACTGTACTGTGCTGTGTAATGCTGGGTGCCCCTGAATTTCAGTTGGTTTGAATCCCAGTACTGCCAGTAGCACCACTGTGGTACCCTTGAGCAATGTACCATCCCCACACACTGCTTCCCTGGTGCTGCATCAGTGGCTGCTTACTGCTTCTCTTGGTGAAAGGGTTAAATATGGAAAAAAATTTCACACTGTTCACACCACAGCTGTGCTGTAATCTGTTCACAGGTGATAAAATGGCCACTTTACGTAACATACTTGATACTATTTTGTGTAATAAATTTATATGAAGTACCTTTTGACTTTGTTTACATATTAGACATTTGATTATACACACATTTTGAAACATTTAGGGATTTTTTTGTTTGTTGGTAATTATTTGCAGTTCATCATTTAAGATTCACTTATTCACTTTTGGTCATTTCAGTTTAAGTCAACTTTGATCCATCCACAGTGTATATGTTTTGTTCAGGTTGCAGGTCATACATAAAGTCTTAATAGGGCAAAGAAATCGGAAATTTGACATTTATAGAATACTCTGATAAACACATATATGTACATGATGTAGAAGAGTTGATTTATCAGAAGACACACCCATGCTCCCCCTGTCTCCCCTTACATGCAGATAATAGAAGGATTACAAAAAAAAGATTTCTTTGTACATGGAATGCATATGTCCATATATTTTAAGATTAATATAATAAATAGTTAGTAGTAGTAGTATCTAAATTATTCTACTTCTTATTATACTTATTCATCACCTTAAAAAATTTCTTTATTTCGATTTTTATTCACTAGGGTTTTTTAAAGCCAAATTTCTTCTGGACAGTGCACTCTCAGTTCACTTGACCATTTTACACAATGGGAGCTAGGGCTGCACTATATTAGGAAAACATGAGATATGCGATAATGTTGCTGAGTGTTGTGATGGCGATATCACATGCGATAAGTGACTAAAAACTTAGCCTTTGTAGTGTTACTGTTTTTCTGCTTTGGATTTGCTGGTAACAGACTCCAGACACTGACTAGTCTATGCAGAAAAAAAATGAAATGCAATATTTCCATTCCAACATGTTTTTTTTTAAAGAATTTACTTAAACAGAACATTGAATGCCTCCCATAAAACATTTGAACCATTGAACATTGTTGAAAGAAATCTGAAAATATTTTAAGAATTTAAAATCTTAAATAAATGTAAACATAATTTAAATTATAGTAAGTTCTTGGCCAGAAAAAAATAGCAAAAGGAACAATCTATAACAGAAGATGAAGAAACTGCCCAGTGATTTTTTTGCCCTCTTCTCTGTGGCACTGGGTGAAGAGCTTTAGAAAAACACAATTTATTGCAGTTCAGTCAGTCTTCTGCAATGTGTATATTTTTTCACGATATGTATATTGCGCATATTGATATCGCGATGATGGTAAATTTCCGATATATTGTGCAGCCCTAATGGGAGCAGAAGTATACTCCAGACTTGAAAGGGTTAATGACTAAACATGCGCAGTACAGGCTACAGATTATATTTGTGAAGGCATATACACCTCATGCAAGAATGCAGTGTCTTTAAACAGGTTCATTTCACGTCACAAGCAGGTTCCTGCAACCACAGACCAACTATACTTATCGCTTCCTAAGGGAAATGGCAAGAAAACATGAAACTAATTCCAAAGCCTAACATGCAGCAGTGTGGCAGAAATGAAATGGCCTGACAGAATGGCATTTAATACTCTGTTTTGTTTTGCTCTGTGGTAGAGCTGAGGATTGTTGTAAGCTGATGCGTCAATGGTGGGAGAACACAGGGGTTAGTCCCACTGCTCATGGTCACATCTGTTCAGGAGTAACCCACTAATCCGTCTCATTCCAGCGGATCGCACCAGTGACGCAACCCAAATCGAAACGCTACAGCCCCACTTGTAAAAAGAGCCTGTCTGAGAAACACTTGCCAAACAGTGAGCGCCTCACATCCCAGATGGCCTGTGTGTACGCGTATGTGTGTGTGTGTCTTTTGTGTGTGCTGTCGTTGTATCCCTCTTGTCTGTCTTTCATTTTGTCACTGATCAAATCGGTTTTATAAAAGTGACAAATATACCTCTTATGATAAACTAGCGCCTCGAGGGGGAAACCTGTAAAAACAGTCTCTTCTGAAGTAGTTAATTGTTTTCGCAGCAGTGCTTTCTTAAAAAGTCAGAGGGAGTAAGGAACAACAGAGCTGTCAAGCTCAATGCTGTTTATTAGGTGCGGGGCTGCTTTGCAGTGACAGCAGTAAATGCACAGAGCGCTAAACAGTGCGCTTGGCTTACTCTACTTTAAACCCTGGCCTCTTCAGTCGCTAAACCTGGGAGCAAAGATACACACTGAACTGCATGACTGAGGATATAGTCATGTACAATATATCATTTATAAACCATTACTGTGGCTAAAAATATGATACTGCATTCAAATGAGCCCTCTAACCAAGAGCAATGTTTTTGTGCTGTGGTCGTCTTGACCAGCTGCAGCTCCAGATGAGTGTTTCTGTGGGTGATTTGATAGATACACTCATGCTAGCAAGTCAGGCTTTAGATAAGAAAACAGTAAAAAAAAAAAAAAATTAAATACGAAACTGTTTCCAAGTTTTGAAGTTTCTCTTCTATTTTAACATTTATTTTCTATTTTAAGTTTCTCTTTCTATTCTATTTTCTATTTTCTCCTCTATTTTACACAACACTGCTGCACCGAGGCCGAGACCTCAGACCCTCCGTGGTCCAGTGTAACAGTGTTGGAATGGGTGGCATATATTTAAGCAATCCAAAAAAGTTTTTTGGGGGGCCAGTCATTAATCAGGCTGCACTGTTGATTCACCAGTGGGTTTTATTTTCAAGCCAAAATGCAAATGCAATATGTAGCAACAGCATCACTAGTATTTCTATCATTCAGCACCAACATACACACATATATGCACACACACACACACAATCGGGCCAGTGTACCTGGCCTGTTGGATGGCCTCCACCCATTCATCGCACTCCGTTTCCTCTTCAGTACGCAGCTCCAGAGGCTTCTGGCCATCGTGGCCGAACACAATGAGGAAATAGTGCTGTGGAAAGACACACACAGTCTCAGCAGGTGTGAAGGGGAGAGTTAGCAACAATCTCAGGAACTCCAAAAAAGTCTTTATGGTGCTGCTGCTTCACCAAACACCCTGTTAACAACGAACAAATGTGAATAGGGACCAGTTAGCATTATACAAATCAGGTCAAAAAGACTGATCCCTGTCGGATCTAACTGTTCTATCTATTCCCCCTAAGTAAAAATGTGTCCAAATGTGTGTCTATACTCACAAACTAGGGGTGGGAATCACTAGAAGCCATTCAATAATTCTTCTGCAAGGCTTAACAGGGTCATATTCCACACTTTTACTATTCCCTGAAGTCCACTTATGTTGTTTGTGTTGTTTTATGTAAATTACTCTCAGTCGTTCAATATTTACACGACCAATTCCGAACTAAACTGGGGCTAAACTGCCATAAGCTAAATACGCGGATATATGTAAATGTCTTGGTTTCTGTGACATCACAAAAAATACGACTGTTTTTTTTTGGCCTGTCAGTAACACAGATAACACAGATGTGTGTGTATAGCTGTGCTATCATCATTCACAGCCTTTATTTATTTATTTATTTATTTTAAATTCATTTAAAATAATTTATTTAATTATTATCTCTTTTAATTAAGTAAACTGACAGACAGGGCCGGACAAGGCCGGACAGGGCACACAGAAAGGGAAGGAACACAAACCCAGGAGAGAGGAGGAAAAAATAAATAAATAAAATTAAACCAATTGGGGGGATTCAACACATGAGGGGAGAGAGAGGAAAGAATAAGGAAAAACAAGGAAAGGAAGGGAAAGGAGGATAAAGAGAGAGAAGAAAAAAAACAAACAAACAAACAGATAATCTGCTTCCATACCTGCTGACAAAAAAGAGAAAACAGAAGAAGAAACAACAGCAGAGAAAAT
>JBBJLR010000042.1:6686503-6702381 GCA_037577145.1 Brachypetersius gabonensis | reverse complement strand
ACACACACACACACACACACACACACACACACACACACAGGTGTGCACACAAGCACTCACAGTGGTGTACACACAGGAGCTCACAGACACACTGTCTTCAAAAAATATGATATTTAAATGGTATGTACATAGTTACCTTAGTGAATCTCCATTTTCCATTACAGATTTCTGAAGTTCATAATATGCACAAGTTTCGTAATATGCTTTATTAATTCTGACTGCAAATTATGCCACCAAAAGGAACTTAATGTCACAAAAGTAAACACTTTGCTCATCTCACTTTAACTTTTCAATGAGGCAAAACAACATAAAAAAAAAAATCTTGAGTGATTCACAGATGAACAAAGCATTAGGAGTCAAGTTTTAGGGCTCCTATGGATATAATAACAGTGGACCTAAAACAGACTCGAAGTATTAATAATTAAGGAAACAGAACACTGGTCCTTGGGCCACCATGTATATACATTTTATTCATCATACTCCAACAAAAAGTAGACAGCACAGCTGTTTGAGCTTATAAATACTGTGAACCCATATATATGCCCTTGTGCTCCACATACAGTGGTGACATTAACATGTCTGACGCCCCACTGAGGGTAATGACCCAGCGGTAAAATATGGCTTAGAGGAAATTAGATGATAACATGAGAGCAGTGGATGAAGAGTGCAGCCTGGGGCCGTTGCCCAGGCAAATAAATACACCTGTTCACCTCAGAGCAGCTGTGGAGGAGAAAGTTGAATCAGCTATTGTCATTCTGGCCTGAGGGTGAAGAGATGGTGTGAAGTTAAGGGCACCTGTTAGCATATGGACTAAAAGCTCTCAAAGCCCCACTATGCTCTACATGTGACCCCAAGCAACTGGTTTTACAGATTAAAAACAATGAGCAATACTTTAGTTTATTCAGATAACTTCCTGCATATAATTCCTGCTGTTCAAGTTGCATGCAAGATGGACTGAAAAAGAAAAGAAAAGATATTGTTCCAGGTGCTGTGAGGTTCATGGAGGGATATTCAAACCAAGTATCAGAACATTTCTCTCCAGCTTATATACTTATGTACAGCTTATGTACATATAGAGTAACCCCGCGAGTAAAAAACGCGTTGTTGTGATGTGTTTAAAAAAAATTCTAAAAATGCCTATATTGTATATTTATAGTGTAAACCCTAAATATGCCCCCAAATATGCTCCCTTTGTTTTCACTTTAAACTCATTAGCCTTATTGAAAAAATAAAGGTAAACCCGTATTCATACCGTACAGCTTACACTGAACTCCTGCAGTGCTAAAATGTAAAATATCGATGTTACCCCTGTATAGACCGTACTTAATGCACAGGCATTTTCTTTGGTATAAGCAGTGCAAATACAGTAATAAAATGTAATTTACAGTAATAAAAATACAGGGCTTTACGAAGAACAAAATGAAAAGCACGAGACGACTTAAAACGCTCGACAGGGAAATTCTGGACTGCAACGTCAGAAAGAAATCAGTACAGCCGAATGTGATGTCCGGACCTCGTATGTCATGCCCCCTTGTCCTCGTGCTGGTTGTTTATGTTTGGGCTGTGTCTGATTGCGTTGGTGTCTGATTGCGTTGGTAACCACAGTGTGGCGGACGAGGCCCGGATGTCACAGTAAGCTGTTCTCAGAGGCAGGAGGTTAAAAAACCGTGAATGCTGATCCGCATGAAAGTTCCTGTATAGTACATACGTATACTCATTTGTGTACATACATACATATACTGATCTAAGTTTACATATACACTTTACAATACACGCGTCCATGTTCTATATTTCTAGATTGTATCGTGTACATTTTATACTGTACTGTTGGTATAGGTTTTTATTCTAATCTCTTGTTTGTTTTTTTCATTTTTGCTGCTCCTACCTTTACAAGAGCAGCAACAGTTAGCCTAAACATAGTTTAACTACATGATCCTGCCTGGCTAATGTCTGATTTATGAATGAATATTTTCACACACTCATAAAAACATTAAAATAAAAAGCACTATTCACCTATTAGCTTGATATTGTGTCTGCATGAACATCAATTACCAGTGTTCCTAAATCAGAGAGGGAAAGTGGTGATCATTATTACCATAACATTCAAACAAGAGCAAGATTCAGACACAGTGCATTAAAGTGTTGCCAGGATTTGAGATTAAATGTGTTCTGTTCTCTATTAGGTCATACTATAGGACGGATATAATGGCACAGCTGTTAGGAAAAATTACATCACTGCATTAGCAGGACACTGGAGTTTCCAAAAACAATTTTACTGTTTCATTCTTGTCAACAATCGCTGGGACATTGTCTGAGAAAAATGACTTTTTGTAACTTTATTTCAGTACAAGGAAATCTAAAACAGCTGGCTTGGTGAACTCACAGTGACATTACATTTAGACGCTACTAATTAAGACTTTTAAGATTTGCTTTCATATATTCCACATAAGTCTAAAGGTCATACTGAGCTCTAACCCAATGGCTCACCAAGCCGGTTCTCAGCAAAGCCCAGATGGTCCACATTTTTGCTCTATCCCCATGTGTTGGAGCAAAAATGTGGGCGTCTAGGGGTCTCTGAGGACCATTTTGAGAACCGCTGCTCTGTGAGACAAGTGAGCTTCTAGAATAGACCTTTTCAGTACATTTTTAATTAAATGGTGACATGTTGATACCAACTTCCTAAGGAATTTTAAAATGTCTCATGATATCACTCAAAATGGATCTAATAAAAGAATTACACTGTTTTGGACAACACTGGGTGCTTATGGGCACTTTCATTTTGCAATATATAATATTAGGAATACTTTTATTGGATTTTTTATGTTTATTAACAAAGTGAATCAGTGTATGAAATGTTACAGTGCGAAAAGTGTAATGTATTGAGTAATTGAGTTATCTGCAGAATTTACATCCCTCCTTTTAAACTACATGATGATAAACCAACATTGTGATTAGCAACTCATTCTTTTACAAAGATAATTCAATAGCATTTAAGCTTAGTACAAGCTTAATGACCAAATTAACCCATTAGCTGCCTTGCATCTTACCTGTTGATGCTTAGCTGCTCTCAAAGCAAACAGATACAGATTAAGTTCAAATAAACAAAAATTACTCACTGCTGCCCTCTATACGTTGTATTTTTGCCTAAACACACCCATTTTACATTCTATTTTTCAGACAAACATGACTGTCAAGTTAACAATGGTGGAAAATAATAGTGATTTTGTGATTATGTAATATTCATGACAGGTCTTATTTAGTGATAACTTTTTTGACATCATATTGCATCACTTTGCTCTTCAGTACTGCATGGCTAATGCACACCAACAATGCATTTAATAAACAGACAGATGTGTACCAATGAAACAGCTTTAAAACTTCAAAACACTGCTTTCAACTATAATTAGCCACTTAGCAATTGTAATACACTAATGGTTTAAAATACAACAAAAAAGGAGATACATAATTAAGGGAAAAAATAAATGCATGTTGATTTGCCAATCTAGAGGTTGTAGCCCTAATTATCACGGGCACACAGCTGCTAAGCAAGAAACATTTTAGACTGTCTAAAAAAGAGCAAGCACATAGGCAGTTCTCTGAGCTGAAATATACACTGCTCTGTGTGCAAGCAGACCAAGGCTAGCCTTCTTATGTGATGCCAGGTTACAATGTGTGGGATTACATATCAGTGTTACCTAACTATACATAGAAAAAGCAGTAGAAGTAAGCCTTTTCTAAAGACAAATCCTCATCTGTTTCAACCCCAGTCCAAGGCAGCTACATCATATCCAGTGACCCAGGACAGTATGTAAACACAGTGGCAGTATTTGAACTGGCCAGCGGTTAGGAACTTGGATGATGTCTGAAGGTATGAAAACAAAACCATGACCTGTTTCTATTTGGTTTTGCTACCATGTAAGGCTAAGAAGAGGAAGATACTAGGGCTCCACAATATATCACTTTTTATATATTACTGATAGCCTAGCCTTTGTAACAACTTACAGCTATGTAGAAAAGAGCCTTGAACTAATCACAATGTAAATTACTTATAATCAGTGATCAAAATAATGCAGGCTAATCTTCAGCCATGATATATTATTAATTCACCAATAATGTATTACAAGATATGCATCAATACACTCGCAGTACTGGTGTTTTTTCCATATAGTGAAGCGCCAGCTCTGGAATACAGTATTTAGGTACTTTGCGAACACTTGTTTATAATCTTTCTCTTGTTTACAGGTATGTGTATTTGCCTATACATAACACACCCATACGTCTGTGCGATGAAAGTTGAGTTCGGAGGATTAATGGTTTTCTTGTTTTGAGTGCAGACATGCATGAGAGTTCTTACATAACCCTCACTAGATCTATTTAGAATCTCTCAGACTGGCTGCCTTTGGGACTCTACATTCCTCTCTGACCCTTTCAGCTGCCTGGAAACAATAAAGCCACAACGTTCAGATGCTGCCACCTTCTTGCTATGTTGTCTGCTTTGTTACCTAATTGTTCTTCTCCACAAACCTGTTCCAGCTGGGTTTTTTTTCATTCTTTGTTTTTATTAATTTCTTTTAAAGGTCCTCACAGCCATCAGGCCATTGGAAAAGACAGGTTTAATAAACGTTTAATATAAACATCACCACCTTCTAAACAGCGGATTCTGACAAGGTCTTTTGTGTATAATGCACTGCAATGACGTACGATACGTGTACTACATTGCTGCAGAGGGCTTCCTTGGCAACAAGATGCTTTCAAGGACAGAGAGGGATGTGCTGGCTCGCTGACTGCACAGACAGCGCTCCTCAGCCACAGCCGCTCAAGTGCGGCAGCAAGTTGAACTGTCAAAACAAGTTTGCACCCATCACCCATCAGATCTTAATAGAACATAATATGTTTATCTTTTTGCAAGCCCTCAGCACATGATAATACTAACAGGATGCGACTAATTTGATCAAGCTCACAAGCGTGTACGCACCAACCCAAACAAGCAGGTTTGGAAAAAAAGATAAACAAGCATCAAATTAGATGTTTGTTGAACTAAACCCCTGTACATCGGCAATGAAGGATGACTGCATTAACTGTACTTCCTACAAATATAAAATCCTAACCAGACATACTAATATGTAAGAAATATTGATTTCCATTTGTCTTTTTTACAGTCAGATACACCAATGGTTGATTTTTAGCTGTTTTTATTATGCAAAGCATTTTTTGTCACTGTGCAAGTTTGCCCCCAGTGTGTCATTTTATGGACCAGGTCTGTGTTTGTCTAAAACCCAGTCTTATCTGAATCAACATTCGTGTAGTATGGAATGATCACAAGTGGGCGGATATATAGACACTAACATAAAGATTCTTTTATCCAGTTAATTGTGTTACAGTTGTAAGTGAAAGTAGTGTAATGTTATTTGCTTGCCCAGGCAAGGAGAACAATGAAATTACCCACTATACTACACCATCCATTGCACTTCCAAGTTTCTCAAATGTACCCTCAGTGACTGCTTATGATCAGATTTCAGGGCTAGATGAGGAATACAGCACACATTCACTACGTCAGTCTATCACTGCGTTTGTTTTCAGACAAAAATATCTAGCGTACGAGCTATTGCAAATGTTAAGACTGCATGGATCACTTACACAACTTGAATTGAGGAAGGATACAAAGAAAGAAGCCACAAAGCTATTTGGTCTGTGCCGTCATGATGCTGACTAAGGCCCTGCTGAAAAAATTGGAATCAACTTTACTTTTGATCTGTTTTTTTAATGCAAAATGCAACTATCATTTTGGTCCATTAGAGTTAATGTAGCATTCTAAATGAAACACAGTATGTAAGTTGCATGCATTGACACTGCATCAGTGTGTAGGCACCTTTAGTTACTTATTAGCATTATCTGACACAAAAATCTGCAAATTTAACCCACAAAACTACTCCATATGTTGTATTTGAATAAAACATTCTCAAATGCACACCTCTGTTTGCTGAGCAAGAGGACTGAATGTTAAAAAAACGATTGTAAAGCAAGTTGGCTAAATTAAAACTGGCCCATTGTTGATTATGTGTTAGTACTTGATTTAACTGCCACATATGTGTCTACATAGAGCAGCAGAGTTTACACACTTGTTCACATGCTTGTCTTATCTGGAAAATTAGAAAAACTAGGGGGCAGGTCAGGGCTGAAAGATGGGAACAAGAATATGTGACATATTCTGATACTGAACTGCTGCTGGCGATGTCACATCACATTATTGCTTATGTTGCTCAACATTTATGATCTTATTGCATCTCATAGATGTGTTGCATTAATTACTGAGAAATGGAGTTTAGAAATTGGATCAAGGGGAGACTGCATTGATCCATACACTTGATACATACATTTATTAGAAGGGGAATAAATATCTCCTAGTCTCTCGGTTGAGCCTCGCGGTCGAGTGATGGTGGGGAGTCCATCTTATCAGCAGTTATCCTTTTCTTCTGTGACCAGGCACTATTAAGTTTCCTTAATGTTTTTCCTTGCAAGTCATTAACCAGACAGTTTCTTGTAAACGCTGCTTTGTCACCTGTGGCAGACCTGGGCCATCCAACTTTTGCCACCATTGTGAAGACAGTATAGAAAAGGTATGGCCAGGTGATATCACTGAACAGATATTTGCTTGCACACAAGCAGTTCCCTATGATAGGTGGTCTAACACTGACAACTAAATATTAATAAATGCCATATAACATGCCAGAAAGACACACACTATTAAATAATCAATATTTTTACATAAGTACAATCACTTAGCTCAACTAACACTGAACTACAGGAGCATCAGTGAGCATGCAAATTAACTGACCCACTCAACACAGACACAGCAGCGCCACAGTACTGTTTCTTTTTGTTGTACAAATGTCAATACCTTGTGGTCAGCTTAAAGATAACTGTGGTTTTGCTAATTCCAAACAGATCACAGGAAATCTCATTCTTCACCACACAGACACACTATATGGACAAAAGTGCCTTATTTCTAATGAAGGCAATTTTTTTTTACATACCAAGACATTTCGAACTACTCTATCTTTGTGAACACAGTTTGGAGAAGGTTTTTTTTCTATTCCAGCATGACTGTGCCCCAGTGCACAAAGCAAGTTCCATAAAGACATGGTTAGACGAGTTCAGTGTGAAAGAACTTGAGTGACCTGCACAGATCCCTGACTTCAACCCCATCCAACACCTTTGGGATGGACTAAAACAGATTGCAAGCCAGATCTTCTTGTCCAGCATTAGTGCCCTGACCTCATTAATGTTGTACAGAATCTTGGAAAGCCTTCCAAGAAAAGTGGAAGCTGTTACAGCAAAGGGGGACCAACTCCATATTAAAGTCTATGGATCTGAATGGAATATCATTACAGGACCTGTTGACGTAATGGTCATGGGTCCTAATACTTTTGTCTATATTACCATACATTTGCTGACAAATGTCAATTATATGTCATATAATTATGCTCCTCTGTCTTTACAATGTACAACAGAGCCTAAAGTATGAAACTCATGACCTAAGTTAGCCACTATGATACTCATGACCTAAGTAAGCCACTTGAATCACTTTTCTCATCTTTATGATTTATCTGTTTAGGGCTTTACATTATTTATACAGTACCAGTCCACAACACAGAAACTAACCCAACCCAAAGCTTTTAAGCTTTTCTGAACCTCTTCCAAATTTCCATGGCCTCACTCAATTGTCTAACTAAAACACTTACTGCAAAGTTAACAGTATGAGATGACTCCTAACCCATTTTTCTTCATACACCACTCAGTTATGAAACGATGTAGGCTTTTATTGAAGCAAATATGTCACATGCCCATAGCTTATATTGGAAGAGAAATGAAAACAGAGAACACAACCTACATGTACTGATCAGCCACAACATGAAAACCAATGACAGATAAAATGAATCACATTGTTTATCTAGTTATAATGGTATCTATCAAGAAATGACAAATGAACAGTCTCTTTTTAAACTGATTTCATAGAAACAAGAAAATGGACAGCTGGAAACTTTGACAAGGGTCGAAATCGTGATGACCACGTCAGGCCTCCAAAAGCATCTGTTCTTGTGGGGTGTTCCTAGTATGCAGTAGTTCGTACCTACCAGAAGTGGTCAAAGGAAGGACAACTGGTGAACCAGTGACAGAAACATGGGCGCACAAAAATTACTGATGCGTGTAAAGGCTAGTCTGTGTGGTCTGATAGAAGAGTTACTGTAGCGCAAATTGCTGAAAAAGTTAATCCAGGCTATGATAAAAAGGGTGTCAGAACATACAGTGACTCGTAGTGGGGCTGTGTAGCTGCAGACTGGTCAGAGCACCCATGCTGACCCCTATCCACTATTGAAAGCACCTGCAATTGGCGAGCATTAGAACATCACGTGGACATCATGTGTGTGTGTGTGTGTTGCTTTCTCGGGGAAAAGCTGGCACCAAGATGCACTATGAAAAGAGCCAGTAGAGGCTCTGGCCAATGTTCTACTGGGAAACTTTGGGTCCTGGCATTCATGTGAATGTTACTTTAACACATACCACCTACATGGCAAAGGTTTCCCCTAATGCAAGTGGCTTCTTTTAGTAGTCCAGTTTTAGCAGCTAAGGGGGACCTACACAATATTAGAATGATTGTTTTAATATTATGGCAGCTTGGTATATTTACAGACATGCATACATGTAACTCTTTAGCTGGGAAAGGCGGGTACTGAACCATGCTGTAACAACAAATGAGGGCTCCGGGTTGGAGGAGCCAACATCGGCTTTAACACCTTCCTACCCACGATCTCTCCTCCCTACAACTTGTGCTTCCGCGTATCCAGGCGAGTAATTTGAGCCGTAGATTTGCCAAGCTCACAGAAGGAAGGAAGGAGAGAGACAGTGAGAGAGACAAAAGTGATAGAAAAAGTGTGAGAGAGAGAGACAGAGAAATAGAGAGGGAGAGACAGACAGACAGACTCAGAAAGAGAGAGAGAGAGAGAGAGAGAGTAACTCTTGCATAACATCTCTTAACAAATGTCGAACGTATTTTCAAACTCTGTCACTTCACCACTTCACCCGCAAATCCCATTTCCATAGCAACGCGGTCTTGAGAGCATGGGCTCTGTTTAATAACGCTTGTTTTTTTACTTCGCATCTTTATTCATTTACCTCCTCGTCATTATTCATTTAAGCTCCTTTCCTCTATTTATCCTTTTCATTGAAGCCTGATAAAAAGGGGCACTTATATAAGGCCAAATATCAGGAGTTTTACAGCCTGAAAGATCTGAAATACTCCCATCATTATAGACTGCACCTTCCATACTGCAACATGCAAATGCAAATCCAAATGCAAAAGTGACTTTTGTTGGGCTTTGATAGACCACATTACAGAAAAGGAGATGGAGAAAAGGCCTAAGCTGCACCACAGGTTGGCTGCCAAAGCTAACAGAAAACTGCAGCAGCATTGTATTTGGATCTGGATATGATTAAATCCATCTTCATGGATTACAAAACGCAACGACAATATGTTCACCATTTTCAATGCACTGGATCATGAGAAAAGGAGCTTGGCTCTTAGTAATGGAGGGCTTTGGAGGCTGTCTGCTGCAGAATTGAATGGGCTGATGGCCAGCGTATAAGCACGCAAAGACCGCAATGTCTGGACGAACAAGCCACTCCAGCTTCAGTTTGACCACCCAGGAGAAGCAGATGGAAACATTTTAGTCTCAAACGCTTTTTCTTTCCTGCCATAGCTTAAAGGGATGTACCCACAAGCTACACCACACTGCACACACAAGGGAAAACATCTTTAAACCTGCTATCAGAAGGTCTCTATGGCCACTAGCCTCAGATATTAGGCATTCATTTGTACCACCAAGTTGTAATCAAGTTCTTTACTTTTCAGGCAAAGGGAAAAAATCTGTTTGAACAGGGTTCAGATGTACATAAAGACAGAAAACAATACATATATACTGTATATATATGAATTTACTGCTTTCAGTTGTTTCACAGTCAGCTTCTACCCAACTACCTCAAACTGAACCATCGCTATGGGTATAACGATACACTCAGTCCATGATAATGACCTGGGAGGCATGGAGAGGTGTGGAACATGTAAGAGGTAGGTCGTTGACTGGTGCTGGTAGTTTGCAAACCTTGATGTTCAAACAATGCAGTTGAAGATATAATTCAATGTAATAGCAATGTAATAACTCTTCATCATGCACTGCCATGATGCACAATGTCACATTTTTGCACTGTTATGTAACCATTTTTCCAATATACTGTTATATCCCTCCCTAGCCATCACCTTTTCCAATTCAAATGAAAAAACACCACTTTTCAAAATCTGCTCAGAAGTAAATAAGTTCCAAATGTATTTCAGCCACAGTGTCACATAGTCAAATTCTAATTAAACTTAGCATCCCAGTCCAAAATCTGAATACATATCTACTAGGGTAGTAATCTTTGTGAAATTACAGTTCAGGATTGTGACAATACGCTTTGTGGAGAACAGGCTTTCTTATAATCTTGCCATCTGCTGCAAGTCAATTGTTTAAATACCAAAGGGCATATTACCAACACCAATAAACAACCAAGTTCAGCACATCGCACACATAAAATCATATCCCTTTAAAATGTGATTAAATATTGTAATATCATATCATGAATCAATCAAATGACAGACATCATTATACCCTTAAACTGTACCATAAGGGACCGTTAATTTAGGGAAAATGAATAAAAAAACATTGCCCAGGAACGATGTCATGGTTGTTTAAGAATGATGACATTTTATTGTATTTCTTGGAGCTTCAGTTTCAGACCCCTGGATCAGCAGCAGCTTCACTGTAGAAAAAAGGAGTGTCCATTTAAAACTCAATTACAAGTGCAATCAGGAAAAAGTCTTAGAAGAGTTTTCATTCTATTGTAGCCAAGAGATGTGCTATAATAAATATTAATCATTAAAAGTGCATGGATATGAGGTCATCTGCTTTCTGTGAACATATGAGGCTTCACAGTAGGGTGTGTGCTTAAGAGCCAATTGCCCAAAAAGGGACGGAGATCTAGAAATAGCCTCATATTATCAATAATTAAAAGTGGATTATATTCAATCAAACCTTCTGCCTCAACTGAGATATAAAAATGGTGTCAGGGTGGAAATTGTTCGAACCCTCAGGTTCATTTTCCTTCTTCACCCATCTACTGCAAACTGAAAAAAAAGTGTGAGGATCTTTTAGCATTAGCATGAGTTAGCATCATTCTTGAACAGCAGAAGGCGATCCTGCAGAGTTGTAATGACATGAAGCCAGAGCACCAGCTGTGGCATGGCCAGTAGCAAGCTTAGAATGACATAATTCACAATCTGGGGTGAGGGCGGTAATGAGGAGGCCAGTAGCAGTTCAGCTTTGAAGGCTGGGAATAAGTACAGCAGGGTCGTGTCCTGGAAATGCAACTAGTGCATAATAAAGGGCAGTTAAACTGAATTATGCCTAGGAAATACAATGTAATTTGGAGGGAGGCTTTGACTAGTTTTGTTTAGCAGACGCTAGTATCAACACTGTGGACTCGGTAGGAGAAAGGATTTGAGGTGTGACTGCTTTAGCACCATGCTCTTTTTGCACTTTTTTTACTAGAGGTGTCAAGCGATTAAAAAAATCGAATTTATTACAAGCTCTCTGATCAATTAATCTAAATTAATCACACATTTTTGGCAATAAAAGTGTTTACAGCTACACTTTATTTACAATTCATGTGCAATAAGACCTGATATGGTGAGGGAAAAAATCAAAAAATGCTTCAGAAAGAACAATGACCGGATTGGGGCGCTGCACTCAACGCCTTGCGTGTTTCACTCATACAAATCGCTGGGTGGATAAGTGGGGGGATGAAACTAATGATTTTTTAAAGTGGGGGGACATGTCTCTTCCTAATATTATGGTTTTGGCACCCATGCATACAAGACATCTCAAGCCACAATTATAACCCAGAAGACACAATAGAATAACACCCCTTCAAACTATTTCTCCAATACTGTAAACGACAAACTTACTTCAGCAACAGAGACCATTTTCTCAGGGAGTTGGTTGGTGGGTCACAGGTAGACATGCTCAGTTTGGGTCTGTGTGCCTGATCCAGAGTGGCCTGACACTGGTTGAGGTCTAAAATATGAGGTGATATTTTAGACCTGATGTACTTTGATGATGCACAAATTCCTTATTGCATGAATTACAGATAACAATACTCCTATCAACTATCTGTTCCATCCATCCATTTTTAAACCTAAAGATTCTATTCACTGGGTCAGGCAGAGCGTTCTCGTCTGCGTCCTTCATTTTACAGAGGTCCTGTGGCCAGAACCAGACAGGGTTAATTCAGCACCCCCCAGTTTTATATATAAATTCGCTCTGATTTCAATTTCAAAGATATACACCTTAACTGTGTAAATGTCTTAGTCTAAGATAATCTTACATGGCAGTGTATTACTCAGTAATACAAGGCAAAATGCTTTAATCTATGGGCTAAAGGACAGAAAATGATATCAAGCCAGATGTGTCATTTCAGCTTAGATCAATCCACTGGAGAGCCCTACGCCTGGCCATTTTTAGACAGGTTGAGGGCTTCCATTTTTAAGAACAGCCTAGAAATATCACATTCCTGTGGTTTTGCATTGCAAAGCTGCAGAAATCGCTAACAGGGAAACTGCTGTTTAAGTTCTGCAACGTTTGTGAACTGTATTATAGGCACCATATTCAGATCAAAAGTAATCAACAGTTGAAAACGATCCCATGCACTTCATTGTTGGAGCAGCTGGCTCCCTGCTACCCCCACTGTTTTCCACAGGCAACAGCCCAAGTCCTACCTTATGTGTCTGCTGTAAAAAATATTATTGTGCACTATCTGGCTGAGAACACAGTCATTAAAATAACAATAAAACCAGCCACGGCATGGAATGTAGTAAAGGTCAGGTGATTGTTAATTTCTGTTCATTTTTCCACACTGCCATCTCGCTGAGGCTCCAGGCTTTATGGGGGACTTCCTCACCTACATATTTCCCAAACTGGAAAGTTAAATGAAAGCAGGAACTTCAGAAGCAGCATGACCACTATAATTTAAACATTTACGGCTGAAATATTAATGTGCCCGTTCTATTCCTTGGTTCTACAAAGGTGCTAGAATGTGCTTTTAAAGTAACATACTGTACAAAATAGACCTCCTTCTGCACTTCCAACAATGCAGCATTCTGTCGTGTGACTCACGTTTTTATACTTACTTTTCTACAAGAACAATGTGAACTCAAACTGTATCTGTGGAAGCCTACAAAAGTTCATTTTATGCTGCAAAAGAAGCAAGAATTGTACAAAAACACCTGCAGCTTCATCATGAAAAAACAGAAAAAACTGAAAACATTTTGTTTGTTTTTTATTTTTTATGATTTATGCTTGTGATACTCATCTATATCTAACTGTACATTCTTCTAATGGTAAGCCACTATGAATACAGATTAGCTTCTTCGTGCATCATAAAAACCCACTTCATGTTGGATGGATAACTATCACTTTGCAAACTTTTCCTGACAGTTAAAATTATATAATTATAAAATTATAATTAAAGTTTATTCAATGTACTTTTCTAATTTTAAAGCAAGTCAATGTTTAGTGAAACAAAAAGTACTTTCAAGCATTCTACTGTAAATCAATTTGTTTCATTTTCTGTGTTTGACAGTTCAAGTTTGCAGTATTCTTCAGTATATGTAGGCTGGGTTGACACAGGCTAAACTTAACTGCATACTGTGCACTAATGCCGTCTGATTAGGCCTGCAGGACTACATAATCTCCCACAAGGATTGCTCTAGTTCTGTACAGTCATGATACTGCAACCCTCCACTACATTAGGCAGCATATTTTATAAAAACACTGTAACTCAAGCTTTACAGTGTACAGTGTTTAATTATTGTCTACATTATTTTTTTCAAAAAGTTTTTAAAAACTCGTATGAACATTTCATAATGATTGGACCCAGTAAAGTTACATTTAGCTGAGAATATTGTATTTTTCTGCTCATTTTAGGGCACAATTTCGATGTATTTACTTGTTGAAAACATGTTGGGAAAAAGCATAATCTGTAAAACTGCAACAACTGCACAGGCCACATTATTCGTTTTATATTTCTGTACTAATGTTCAGAAAATTAACAGTAAATATTCATTAAAATTGCCCGAAGTGTATTTTTGGATGTCACTTCAACAAAATCTTTGATTCCCCATGGTGCACAGCGTGTTATCAAACACAGTTGGAATGCTCAGAATACGAAAACATAGTATGATTTTCAACTTCAGCATCAGACATTAATAGAAGCATGCATCACACTTATAGTGCCAGTCTGTTCGTCACGAACGAGGTGTAAAAATCTGGATGCTCAAAGCTGAAAGCTTAGAACAACATCCACCACACACAGGAGAATCTGTTGTAACAAACAGAAATACACCTCTGTCACAAATTTTAAAGGTGTAGCTTAACATAAAGCTAGATTTAGCTATAAAATATGATGAAGTAAACAAACACCAAATTACAGATTCCACTAAGTTATAGATTTAACAAAAACTCAGCCAATATGCAAAAGCCATGTGGGGCAAGGAATACACACCCAACTACCCAGGAGCTTGTAGAAACACTTTTCAGTAGCACTAACAGAAGCATTTACTTTCTGTATGAGTTTATGAGTGTCTCGCATTGTGAGGAACTTTCGCCCACACTTCCTACACAACACTGCTTTAGTTCATTAATGTTGGAGGACATCAGCTTATGCACAGTTCTCTAAGGTGATGCTCCTGAATGAAGTTTGAGCCTGGACTTGTGCCATTCCAAAGCCTCAATATTCTTCTTCTCCAGTGTACTTTTGGTCTACTTGGCATCACTGTCTGCAGTCTCAGCCAAGTAGAGTCATGAACTTCAACTGAGTTCATTGGGATTTCTCAGATCATGGTGATCTAAGATGGGGTGAATTTACCTGACAGTCTTGAATGCTCTCCATCTGTTGATAATTTGTCCTCCTGTGGAATGATGAAGATCATGACTCATAACTCTTCCCAGATTGGCAGAAATACTTGCTTTGCAGAGATCAGTGTTTATATCCTTTCCCTTTCATACGATATACCAAACTCCAGACCAGCAAACTGCCCAAAGCATATTCTTTCATATAGATGACTACACCCTTTGATAATCAGTTTGATGTATTTGATGAGCAGCTTCTGGCTGTAAATTACATTTCTGCTGGAACAGAAAAGGTTCTTCACCAAACTGCATGGCATTGTCCAAAATGTCTTGGCATGCTGAAGCACTAAGATTGTCATTCACTGGAAGGAAGGGGCCTAGACCTTAACCCTGAAAAACAGGTGTATCCCAATACTTTTGTACATATAGTGTATCTTGGCAATCATTATTTGCTATGCTGTGACTAAAAAATAAATAATAAAATAATGATAACTGCAATGTGGTGTTTGTTACCTGATGTTAGCAGGTGGATGTTTTGTTGTGTTCACATACACATTTGAAGAATTGACAACGAGTGTCCTCACCGGTTGGTAATTGAAACATTAAACTTGTGATAAACTTGCAAACAAGATTTTTAGCAATCAATCTAATTGTTCATATGTGGTATAGTTACCAATTGTGTCTCGCCCACAGTCACGCTGCATGCTGAGACTCAACACTCAAACGCGCATCAAAATTGTTGAAAATAATGTATAATGTAATGTACAATTATGCAAAAAGTGGCATGTCCAAAAGTATTCACACCCTTCCACAACTACCCCTGTGTTTGGGAAAATCCAAAGCTCCATATCATTCCAAATAGCCCAAGCTGTTCTACAG
>JBBJLR010000042.1:6671791-6686403 GCA_037577145.1 Brachypetersius gabonensis | reverse complement strand
CTTTAGTACATCATTGTATTATGTTTTTGCATACACCTATGTCATTTCCTGTCTAAATATGACTTGCTGGTTGAATAGAATCAACTTTAAGTGAAAATTTGCCTGGGGTATGAATAATTTTGAGGCTCACTTTACATATTTTAATTTTTGTTTATTACACCCTTTTAAGGAATCCCATGGTAAATACTTCATCTACAAATGTGACTTGGAATGTTGTTGGTGGAGCCTATTAGCCTTCTAGCTTTCTGCTGAGCTGTGACTGCATTAGTGCATTCTCCACTGTCCTACGTCACAAGCTATGAAAAGTTTACTGATCAGTTTACTAGTTGAACCACGCCTCCAACATATGGTTGTGTTATAACAGGAAACTATGGCTGTTGGAGGTGAGAGAAGTTGAAGCTGGAGTCAAACTCATATTGACAATGGAAGACAGAGACGGGAATTTTATAGGACATTAGACTGGAAAGAAGACTCAAGCACAGTCTTCCTCCTAAACATTATTAAAGAAAAACATGACAAAAAAAATGTGCCTCATTAAGAAGATCTAATGTAAATGCACTGTGTGAACACCAAAGTTTCCAATCTATCAGCACTAATCATCAACACACTGCTATATCCCACACTCCTCCTGCTTTATAGCTCTTGCCTCATTAGCAGATTATGCAACAACATTAGTAGTCATATATATTGAACTATAAATCCCATATTATCATATTTTGTGTGATTTCCTATCTATTTGGGCCTAAAAAACACCTTGCAATTTAAAAATTCTTTTAAATATATTTTTTATTTTAATTTCCCAGCATGTTTCCTTTTTGGTTATACAGAAGAACATCTTGTATTTGGTGCACCTCATGTATGTCTTGCCATTGCAGTCCTCGTTCCCAGCATATCCACTACAGAATACTATAGGGCAGTGGTTCCCAACCTGGGGTCAGGGCCCCCCTTAGGGGGGCGCTAGAGATCGCAGGGGGTGCGTGAAATTTTGTCTGCAGTGAGGTTACCAAAATTAAGTTTGTACACATTAAATTCATAAAATCCCAATATCTGAGAAACATAAATGTGTATGGGTATAAGAACAAAAACCTACAATCGCTGTTTATTTTTTTGCAAAAAAAGTTTTTTTTCATTCTTTTTGTGCGTCTACGCTGGTAGGAGTTGGGGTTGGGGGTGCCTGGCTTGTCTTGCACACAGGCAAGTGGGGCTTCAAGAAAAAAAGGTTGGGAACCACTGCTATAGGGCTTGATGGGGTATCTCCAAATACTTAAAGAAGATACAGGTGAACAAAATGTCCACTATAAAGGACATAAATGAATGGGCCGTGTCTCAGTAGGATATACTGGTTGGCCGATCCCTCTCAGTAGATGTTGATAGCTGCTGGTTTTATCGCTATCACTGATTGTATTCATGAATGTATTTATGGGTAACCACTGTGTCAGGTTTCTGTTAAGTGTCGCATGATTTAATGTGTGTCGCTTTTGATGCCCATGGCTCAGTAAGTAAAACTGTTTCAGTACAAATAATGGCAAACCCTGGCAAAATCCTGTAACAATCCTTACTGTCTTCTAGTTACACAAAAACATATTGATCATGTCCTTACAGTTACACCTTTTAACATCCATGTGAAATAATTCTGGCATTTCAGTCTTGTGATATCCACCCTTTCAGAGCGGAAGTAAAACATGTAATGATAATCAGTGAATATACATCACAATACATTTCAGGTGTTAATTATTTTGGCCTAAATCAACTTCGGCAGTTTCATAACAGCCTAAACTGTTTTATTTCCTCATATAATGTCTGTTTTGATTTTGTTATTTTTTATAACATGCAATAAAACAACAAGTAATAGCAAAAGTCCTAAATGAATTATGGCAGGATCTGATTGTTTTCCAGTTTAATTGCTCTACTTCAGTGGAATATCAGCCCTTGCCAACTATTCAGTAGCTATCATAAACCACTGCATGTTTCAAAACCCTTGTGAACAGAAGCAAAACCATTATTTCTTTAATTTCTAGTTTTGCCTCTTTGTCGATAAACCACCTGTTGATAGCACTTTATAGGCTGTACTGGGTTTATTTGTAACAATTTGTATCCTTCGAGTCTTTTCCCCCTGTGTATTCTCATCAGAAGCAGCAGCACCCCAGAATAACAGCCTGCATTCTCTATGGACCAGGCTAGATTTATTTCTGTGTGTGTGTGTCGATGCGCATACACATACACAGCTGTGTGGGCGTCCGTGGGTGTGTGATTAAGCGGAGGCTTCTAGCCGCTGAGCGACAGTGTTCCTGTAGAAGAGAGAGGTTAGACCTGGCCGCTAAAGGTACACTGAATCGGCTGAATGCCTCGTTCTATTCAGACAGATCCATATTAACACCTTATTCTTCAGAAACATGGGATCTTTGTTTAATGTACATTTTATAAAAGTGAGTTCCCTTTTCCTTAACTGCTATCTTTTTACCTCATTCAAACAGACATCCTCATTTGAATAGGTTTACTCAGCATTCACTAAAACCAAAAGCTCTTTTGGGCGATGCAACAGAAACATTACATGTGTGAGAGTGAACAATCGATTTAAAGTTTAAAGCAGCTACATGTACTGTAAAGATCTGATGCCAGTTAGGATGATGCCATCCTATAGTCTTATGTTGAAGCCAAGAACCATTCATTTTTTTTCCAGCTCTCGAGTCTAGCACTATTTACAGGCAAGTGTAGGAAAAACACAGAAAACAAGAATCAGTTAACTCCCAAAACTGTACAATTATTAGTTTACATACTGTGCCTTGCAAGGGCAGTAGGTTCATTTGCCTGCAGCAATATCTGAAAAGGATCAAATGCTGAGCCAAACCAACAGTGGCTCTCAGACATTTGCTGCTTGGTCAGTTATTTACCACAATTTGTGCAAGATCAATGCCGGTGGGAGCATCTCATCCAGTCCAAAATTTGCAATATATACAGAACTAAAAACCCTTTTATAAAGCTGACTGCAGGTATTGACATGGCATGCTCATGTCCAAGTCCAAGTTATATTACATCAGCACTAAAACAGACATACAGAGCGAAAAATATAGGCGTACATAGAGAAAATATATGCGTCCCAATAAGACTGCTGTATCTGGTTTAATGGTAAAAACACATCAAGACGAATCAACACGGGCTTTCAAGTGACATCTACATGTTGACCCTATCATTGGAAGATCCACGGTGATGCCGCAGACACTCATGGTCAAGAGTCCAAGAGAGCAAGTGGTTTCACTTTCTCTGGGTGGGCAGATGGCCCTCCCTCTCCCCCATCACTCAGCACGCTGCTAGCCAGCATAAGCGTATTCCAGCTGACTACAGAGCATTGGCTGTTGGCATTCTCCTCCAAGCATGTTAAGCTGTCCAAAAATGCTGCATTAGTGATGGTTTCAAAAATACTGAAGCTTCATGTTTCAAGGAGGGTGCGTGTGGTAGCCTTCCCCCTTCCCCCGTCCAGTATCGGTGGTGTTGTGTAATAGGGGGAGTCCTAGCTAGTGGACGAAACTAGGAACTAAAACTGTTATAAAGTCCCCCCTAAAAAGACTTACCACCATTATCTTATTACACCCACTATAATTTTACAAAGGGTGTGCAGTCACCAGATGATGAATGATGAAAAGAGCTGATATGATTTAAGTATAACACACCTATGATAGTTCTCGTGGAACGCAGGTTAATACACTGTGTAATCTCCATGAGAAGCGTTCACATCAAATTAGGGTTGCCCACACATCTCAGCACTATCAGAGACAAACAGCCATGCAATCCTTCATTGATTCTTGACCATTTTCTTCTATACGTGAGCATTCTCTTGCCAATGCTGAATCACACCGACGTCCACCTTTTGCTTAGAGACAGATCTGTACTGCAAAAAAAACCTGCTGAACAAAGAGCTGTTACCTCTCTGAGTAGAGCGAAAGAGCGAAATGACGCCTTTCAACAGTGTGTGACATCAAACGACTGAAATAACAGCATGCCACAGAAATGAATGACTGCTGTGTACCATTCTGCATTATTTGTAAAACAAAGTTTCTAAGGGATCACACCATAAACCACTATTCCGAACGTATTCATATTTTAGGAATGCGTTCGAGACAAAGTTTAACCTCACATCTGCATGTTTTCCAACTAGCCTACACACTGTTTTCCAAGACCCAAATTAAGAATAAGCCTAGACTAAACAGGATTTTGTACAGAAAAAAAAACAATAACACTGTAGTTCAGTTAAGGCTAAGCTTTAAAGAGAAGTTCGGGCAAAAATTCAAATGTTGCTATGTAGCCTAGAAGTACAATGTACTGTACAGTGAACAAATACACAATCATTTATGAGAACCATGCAAAATATATGATGCTTTAAATTTGCTTGCCGGGCAGGTTAGTATGTTTGACTGAGCCACTCTGTTTTATTCATTTTGGAGAAATGTAATAGCAGTATGCAGTTTAAATCACATTAAAGTCTGCTTTAAAGTTAAAAACACTTTTTAAGCAAAAAGAGATACAGAACTATATAATAATGTTAAGCACACAATAAAATGCGGGGCGACATCTGAGACAGGTATGATTTATATCAGGGCAGTGAGGGATGGGTGGATAATGCTGGTGTGAGTGTAGAAGGATCTGGAGCAACAGGCTGCCTTTCACTGCCATACAGCTGATGACAGAATACATCAGCATGCTTTACCCATGCAAAAAATACAATGCACTGAAAGCACATTTATATTACATTATATATTACTATATATTGTATGTATTATACCAGCTAGCCACAACATTAAAAACACTGAAGTGATGTCAAGGTGATATTAGGCAGCAGGTGAACAGTTTGGACATTCTCGCAGTGTTGGAAGCAGGAATTGGGACAAGCAAAGGATCTGACTGACTTTGACCAGGGCCATATTGACTTTGACCAGCGTCAGAGCATCTCCAAAACGGCCAGTCTTGTGGTTACTACCTACCAAAAGTAATCCAAGGAAGGACAACTGATGAACCAGTGACAGGATCATGGGCACCAGGGTGAACTGATGCAAGTGTGAATGAAAAGCTGGTCTACCTGGTCCATCTGTACCACTACTGTAAATTTGGAACATGCAAAAGTGTAAAGAGGGCAAGCCAGTGGAGGCAGTAAGATGTCCGGAACAATGTTCTGCTAGACAACTTTGGGTCCTGACACTCATGTGGATGCAACCACCTACTGCTGCTGCAGACCAAGTGCACCCCGTTCATAGCAAAAGTATTCTCTAATAGCAGTGGTCTCAGAAAAGCAGGACATTGTGTCCTGCCACACAGCAAAAATGTTCAGTGGGGGTCCCACCTCAGACTTAAAGGCTCTGCTGCTAATGTTTTGGAACCATCTTCAGAGCTCTTGTCGAGTCCTTGTCAGGTCAAAGCAGTTCTGGACCTACACGTTAGGCGGGTGATTTTAATGTTACGACTTATCAGCATGTAATGTTCTATTTATTGCTCATTTTCATTCTCACACTGGTACACTCATCATGTACTCATTTCTGATATACAGTACTTCCGTTCTGTCTTGTCTGGCCAAATTAACCGTGCCTACTGGCCATTAAAAATCACGAGTCTGTGATAGAAAATAGTCAGTTCAATTAAAATTCTTGGAGAGGGGGAGAGGAGAAGGTGGTGGTATTTCACAAAGAAAACATGAATGACATTTTTTCCAAATACTAAGTAAACACTGCCTAATTCCTCTGTGCACTTTTGGCTTAGTTATCCACTTTTTAGGGGGAGTTTTCAAAGTAGCATACTTCATTTAAACACTATTTCTAACAGATTACTGATGTACTGTACTTGAATTTCGACTTGTCTGGCCAAATACACGTCTAAATCGTGGCAACTGGCTAAAAAGTACCAACAGACGCTTTGATTAAAGTTACTGACAGGAGAGATGAGGTGGTATTTCACAAAAAAATGAGACATTGCCTAATAATAAAACAATCAGCGGTTCCATTCCTATTGGCCAGGCCAGTCTTTTGGTTTAAAGTTATCCGGTTTTATGGGGAAATGCTGTGTATTGTGAAATCAGGGGCAAAGCTGTCACTTTGCTCCAGCATGACAGACCTCAGTGGCTAATCAAGTGCACCCACTTTTAAAGTTTGGCCGGGCCAGAGCTTCACTCACCAGCTTGTCCAGGGTCTCCTTGCTCCCGGTGGAGACTTTGGGCGCGGGCACGCGCTCGCACGTGCAGCCCTCGAGCAGGTAGATGCCCGAGGGTCGCGCGCTCTGCTCCGTGTCGAAGTAGAAGAGCACATTCTGGTAGAGGGCAAAGTACTTGTCGTGCCAGCGGCTGTTCTCCGTGGTCTTCTTGCTGAGGAAGCCGCGCTTGGTGCCCTCCTTGCGCGCCACCACGGACAGGTACAGAGCGTGGCCCTCATTATAGCGGACGCTCTTCTGCATCTTCCCTTCTCCGTTCACTCCGAGGGGAGAGGTGAGGGGGTCTTACCCGTTCACCATCACCCTCCTCGCTCTCCGGTGTGAGAGGAACGAAAGAACCGCACGAACTGAATAAAAGAACGACGAGGAGCGGCAGCGGAGGACTTGGCGAGACCCGTCGTGCGCAACTCAACTCATCCCCACAACTTCACGCGCGACTTATCCGAAAGAGTTGTTGCTCGTGCAGTCCATTTCGGGCTGTACAACTTTTCAACTCGAAAAAAAAAAAGAAAAGAAAGAAAAATAAATAATAACTAAAAGCGCCTCAAATGTCAGCCGAGCGTCTGTTACGCACCGAACCCAGAGACAGACGGAGAAACAGAATCACGGTGCAGATGAGCTGTAAGAGGATTTGACAGCGTCTTAAAGAGACAGAGACTCTTTTTTTTTAGAGCGCTTAAAGCAGTTTCACCCTCACCCGGATCACTCTCAGCTTGTGCGCATGCGTGCCACATCTCATTGGCTGGGGAGAGGAGTGGGCAGAACTATTGAGCTTTTATACATAACTGGTTCATTTTGAAAAAAGTCTCAGCAGTCCAAACCCACACTCCAGTCAAAGTATTGTGACTGTGGTGAAATAATGTGAGCAAGTAAACAGGGCCATTTATTGCTATAAGCTCAGGCCACCTGACCCAGAGGAGGCCCCACAGTGTTATTTGGGCTTGCATTTAAAAATAAGCAAGAAATGAGAGCATCTGCATATATATTTATCTATGTTTATGAATATACATTTCATAATGTCAAGTTTTCTTACATAATCTATATAGAAATATTCTAGTACGATCTTTCTTTGTGGCATGCAGAACAATGTGGTCCTAGTCCTAGTCCACTATATGGACAAAAGTATTGGGACATACTTGTTTTTCCAGGATTTGGACTAGGCCCCTTACTTCAAGTGAAGAGTAATCTTAATGCTTTAGAACACCAAGACATTTTGAACAATGCCATGCTTCCAACTTTGTGGACACAGTTTGGGGAAGAACCTTTTCTATTCCTGCATGACGGTGTCCCAGCGCACATAGGTCAATAAAGTCATGGTTGGAAGAGTTTGCTGTGGAAGAACTTGCCTGGCCCCCACAGAATATTTAAAAAATAAATTTATAAATAAATATGAGTATATACTTACTTCATAAGGTCATTTACTCATCATCTTTATAGAAACATGACTATTTTTTCATTCTGGCATGCAAAATATGAGAGATGTGTGCAGGAAGTTACACATATGGAACTTAGGGCACTCAACTGTACAAAAACAGCCCCAATTGTACAACAACCATTCTAAAATAAAAGTTTTATATACAAAAGTACAAAAGAATACAAGTTCCAAGTAACTTAGAGAACTGCAGTGCAGCAGTGCACACATTTCACAGGCAGCAGTGTTCCCTTTTTGATGCTCTGTCGCTCTATACTAAACATACACCTCACGAGGTAGAGCTGGGAGAAATCACATGGCAGCGGACGATCAAACATCAAATCAAACTTAAGAGTTTAGTAACTGAATGTTAATGACTAAAATGTAAAGTAAAAAATTGACTTCTTTCATCACAAATGTGCCTGAGAAGCAAAAGAGTCATCCTTTAAAAATCCATCATTTAAAAAAGTACAGTAGTATCATGAAAGTATAAACAGGTCCAGTTTAATTGACATTTTGGTGTTATATGAATAAAGTGAATGACCTTCATGAAAATCATTTGAACAGTAACCTTGAGATGATTAAGCAAACACCAGCGACTCATGCAAGTTGGGTGATCTTCATTGTAAAGGTATAAAATGGCTTGGAGCAAAATCTCTACATTTAACTTCCAGGGAAAAAAAATCCTTTTCCATATAAAGTTCGAGTAATCTTCCTTGTTTTAGCAGTGAAATGTGGACATTTTTACAGGATTTCTTTTTGGTTGCCTCTATTTTCTGCACAGAAGTCACCTTGCTTATACACTTTTCTCATTGAGCTGTCTGGCGCCACCTTGATCTTAGGAACAAAGAGGAGATTAATACACAAAATACCTGTAGAAACGGGCGAAAAATTATTCTTTATTGTGCACTTTCTAATGGAGGACTACAAAAACCCAACGCATACTCTGATTCTATGCGAGGATTTCAGGCAAAACCTCCAGAAGGAAACAGTGTAGGCTGAATGGAGCAGCAAAAACCCGCTGCATATGCAGCAAGGACGGAGTGCGCTTCATGTCCTCCGTCCATCTGTTTACACTTTCATCAAGAGTAATTATAATTCACCTCAGCTCTCCCCTTGCGCCAGGCAAACAACATGACATTAAAGGTGCTGGAAGTTTTATATGTTGAAGCAGCCCAAGGAAATAACTGCAGTCATTTCAGACCAGGCCAGAGAAATTGAATTAAAAAACATTAGTTAATTACGTTAGACTGATTATGTTCCTTTCTGTTACTCTTTTAAGAGCAGCACAATAAACACACTTCATTGTGTTTACTTTAATGTAGGTTTCAAGCGCATAGTAAATCGGTCACTATTGATTATATTGGTGACTGGGTAATAATTTTAATGATTATTTGTTTGGGTAACCTTACAAACAATTCATAACAGCATTTAACTACATGAAATTTTTAACTCCAAACTTGCATGCCTGAAATCCTGCTGGTTTGGGTTTCCTCCCTTTCAGTGAATTTGAGTGCCAGTTAGAAATATTGATAAGCTTCTGGATAGGCATGTATGTTATAAGGTTAACATGTAACCAACCCTTTGCTGACTAGGCATTTGTAGCTATTGTTCCTTCTTCATTATATATACAGGATTCAATAAAGAGCGTTATTCGTGCAAAATTCAAAATAACTTTCATAATCGTCTTTTCACATCCTTTCATTGAATGTTTTTATATAAAAAAAGTATCGGTATTGATATGGTACTTATCTATAGTGTTAAAAGCTCTGCCTTGCTGAGAGTCTACTAAAGACGTTTATCATTACAATTGCTAAATTATCTACAGTCAGAATTAACATTTTAATTCTTTTTAACCAAGCAATCAGGTTTATGTGACTAATCATGACAGCCCTGGCTTAAAGAGAGCTATGCTGCAGGGAGCACACAGAATGATGCACAAAATAAAGTGAGACTCGGTGCTGATCCAGTGACTTTTAAAAGTTTTTGATTTCCGTTTTCATACCTGTAACCCTTATTTCAGTCGATGACTGACATTTATGTAAATCTTAATTTGTTTAAGGGCTAGGCCATTTAAAACACATCCAATCTAAAAACAATTAACCAAAAATAAAATTAAAGACGCACAACAGTGTACAAAGGAGCTGATTTAATCATCATTTTGAACATCTGCTCACATTTATTTCAGTCAATGTGTACACACTATCCATCTTATGCTGAATGCACTGATCCTACGATATAGCACCTTGAATCTTCATACGATCGCTGATGGCTTTTATGAGTCCTCATGATAAAGGTAGAAGGAGTGCAGATGTTAATGGGATTCATAGCAGCAGCTCATAACGGGGAGATTAGCACAAACTGCAGTTTTTTTTTCACGAGCTTAGCACTCCCCTCATTAAAGGTTCAACTTTTTCCACTCGAGCAATGCTTCCCTGTTAGTAATTTTCCAAGCTTCAGACAGCAGCTTCACAGCTTTCCTGGAGAAAGACAGGAAGAAAAATGGACCAGTTAGTTTCGGTGTATCCTCTGTTCTTCAGAATTACATTGTTTCTTCGGTTCCTGAACTGGTTATTACAACATTTGTTGACAAATACAATCAGTCGTCTCATTCAAGCCTGGAGCTGCCCAACTCTTCCTAATCTGGGCCCTTTCATGTCAGCTAAGATAAACGCTGCCTGTAATGGGAAGTGCATGCAACAAGTCCAACTGGCCTGCATACACAGTAAGCGATAATGATCTATGGAAAGCAGTCTGCACTGCTGCAGCGGCAGGAACACGTTTGCGCCGTCACTGACATTATGATTTAGCACTTCATAGCAATGATCCAATTCACATTTAGACAATTGAATCACTCAGTGATAACTGGAGCTACAACCATGGCAGCTCTGAGAGCCGAAAGCATATGTCTTATATTAATAAAAAAACTAAACAATGCTCATACTCTGATGCACACCAGCGCACATGCCTCATGAAAGTGCAGTGCTGAGCTTCTCCCCGACACCAGACATGAGAGCAATATCAAATTTCTTACTTGGAAGCAGTAAGGGACGTAACTCTACTTGCCAAGAGCCTTTCAAATACCTCCAGTGAACTCCATGAAACACTTTGGAACCGTCCACAAAAGTCAAAGTGGAAACATAAGCACACTAAAGCATTATTTCAAATCAAACCTATTCTCTGCACCTGACCTCAAAGCATATTTTTATAGTTGGGACCAGGCACCAGCAGTTAAACTGTAATATGAGTGGATCAGATTAAAGCAGTCACTCATAAATGAGCAGAAGTTAGGAAAAACAGTTCTTTAAGAAAAAGGTGTTGGAAAGGGTTCTTCAAAATTATGCTACAGAAAATGTTCTGAAAGGACCTTTCAATGGAGAGTTCTTTAAAAAGCAACACAAAGAAAAAATTTCACATTTCCCATGCGCTTTTGAAATACAAAAGTTTGATATAAAGTGCATAAAGTTTTTAAACATATCAAATACTTGGAATATGGAAACCTGAATTCACTGTTAAAAAACGAACATATTTCCACCTATTCATTACAGATGATTCCATTCATTCACAATGAAGTAAATACTGGGTTTCAGATCTGACTACTTTATGAATGAAGCACATTCTAGAGTAGCCAATCAGAACAGCATATTTACAGAACTGTGCAGTGTCTTTGACTCCTATGCAAATTATTTAACCAGTTTTCTCAGCATGTGATAAGAGTCTTTCTGCTAGCAAAATAAACATTAGAATAAATGCAAACAAGAAAGCAGTGCAAAGTATCAAGACTTGTTTTGTTTGTAAAAAAAAAAAAAAAGGAATAATTTTGTGAGCCGGTGACGGTAACGCGAGTTCGGTTCCAGATTTCTCCTCGATTCCTCCAGCACCTGTTTGGAATTGAGAAAATCAATCAGCAGCTCCTGATTTAATTTAATGAAGGACTGGCCGAGTCAAGTAATAAAATCAGACTCTTGCACATTACTGTAAAAAAAAAAAAAAAAGAAAAAGAGGTTGGAAATTCTTTTATATGCATTTTATGATATTGATGCATGTTAAAATATAGATTATGGGCCCTTCAAGGAACACTTCTGTACATGAATGTGAGGAACTTTGAAAGGTTTGGAGGCTTTTTCTGAAACCATGTGTACAGGCTAAGATCCTTTATTTTTAAAAGTGTAGTTCTGGCAGTCCTGGGTGCTGCTAATCTGTCATATAACAGAATGGTATGGAACAGATGTGGATATCATACAGCGGTAGGCTGGAGAAAGTTCTTTGACCCAAGTTAGGAATAAAAAAAAAAGGTCAGGTCACAGTCCATGGCTTCAGTCACTGTACATACAGTACTTCAGAAAATACACACATCCCACATACTGTACCTGCGGCTGTTGACGATGGCCTCCAGCTCTTTGGATTTAAGCGCAGCCGTCCTGAGGATGCTCTCGGGGATGTTGGCCAACCTCGCCACATTCAGCCCGTAGCTCCGGCCTGCTGCTCCCTCCGTCAGCTGATAGAGGAAAGTGATGAACTCTGGTTGCACCTCCTCCTCTGCACAAAAAGAGAAAAGAGAGGGATAGAAACATAAAATCCCTTCCGAGGGAAGCACTCAAGAAACTTAAAGGTATTACAACCCGTATAATGGAACAAATAATGAATTTGTTTCCAGGAGAAATACAAGCAAAGCTGTAAACGACCAAAGGCACATGTGCGTTGCTTATGTGGAGAAGAGATGGCACCAGGATGCACCACGATAAGAAAGCAAGCACCTATGAGATGTGCTGGACAAATGCGAGTGAGCCATTCGCAACTCACAGGACTCAAAGGATCTGGTGCTAATACCACAGCACACCTTTAGAGGTCTTGGGGACTCGATGGGTCAGAGCTCTTTTAACCGCCTGGTCCTTGCAACTATTATTATGATCTTGTAAGTATCTGAAGTTGAAGATTAATATGACGTTGGGCGGAATTGTCAGCCTGGGTGAAGTTTTAGATTCTGAGCTCCGATTTTATTCTGCATGTAATTATACCTAAAACTTTTTCTTTTTCTTGAATGAAGTAGAGAAAAGGAAATCAGTACATCCAGTATATCCTATATAACACGCAGCGGTGTGGATCCAAACCAACACAAGACAAAGAGCTCATATCATCCCTGTTGGGAAAAAAAAACAGCTCTTGCTGCCTCGTACCTTTCAGGACAGATATTAAAGCTCTTTCACTTGTTTTTAAATCATTAAACGGCCTTAGAACATCTGTGTATCTTACTGAATGCCTGTGTGTTTATATTGCAATAAGATCTTTAGATGTGCAGATGCTGACCTTCTGTACATACCCGCCATAATTTGCAGATACAGATAATGCTTCCAACCTTTTATTGCATTTGTTTTTATTGAATTAATACTAAGTCACTTTCAAAAACCACTCAGCTCTACTGATCTGCTGGTACAGCCCACTAAATCCTTACACACAGTGCTACACTGTTGTTTTGTTACATAATGTTCTTGTAATTGTTTTGTACAATTGTTTATTGTCTATTTTTAAAAACTCTCCTGTGTGAGCACAGGAGAGAGAAAGAGAGAGACAGCGAGCACAGAAGAAAGACTGAGAAAGAAAGAGAGAGGCCACAGCAGAGAAACTGAGACCACAGAAGAGACTGAGAAAGAGAGAGCAACCACAGGAGAGAGACTGAGAAGGAGAGAATGAGTGACCACAGGAGAGAGATTAAGAAATGGAGTGAGAGACTGAGAAAGAGAGAGCGACCACAGGAGAGAGATTAAGAGCGAGCAACACAGTAAAGTTATTGAGAAAGAAAAAGACACCGGAGAGAGACTGAGAAAGAGAGAGAGTGATCACAGTAGAGAGAGACTGAGAAAGAGAGTGATCACAGTAGAGAGATTAAAAAAGAGCAACACAGTAGAGTTTTTGAGAAAGAAAGACAGAAAGAGAAAGAGAGAGACACTGGAGAGAGACTGAGAAAGAGAGAGCGAGCAACACACCATCAGCTGCAGTCTCTGGCTCACTGAGCAGGAAGGCCATGTGGTAGTTTCCAACATGCTGTGGGTACAGTTTCTCCAGTTCACACAGTGGCGGGTAGTGGGTCACAAACAGGGTCAGACACCGCACCTGCAAAGCATTCAGCAATACAAATTATAAAAAAAAAGGAGCAGATTTTTTCAGTACGGTACTAATTAGAATGCTTGATTAATATTACAATTCAGCAACAGGTGTTGGTACTCACACCATTTGTGAATGAATGGCTGTATTCTACCTAATAGAGGAACGTGTGATTCTACAGAGCACAAGAAATGCTAATAAGTATCCTAGAGGGGGAAATAAAATATTGTTTTCAAAAGAGGACAGTGAATACAAGCAGGTATTATGGTTTGGAATATTTGGTTATTTCACCCCTTATCTTCTCGGGAGCCGCCTGCTGGGTAAACTGGCTTCACAAAGACAAAACTGACACTTCCTCATCTATTAAATTTATGGGCATAATCAGCCTCCTGGCAGACTGTGTGTGTGTGTGTGTGCGAGTGCATGTTCATATCTCATTACAGCGCATGTCTATTTCACTCCAGAGAGGAATGCACTCATTTCAGCTGTTATTGATGTGTTTAGCCGGACCACTGAGCAGGTGTGTGAACATGAGAAGCGTGGAGGGAATATCATGATGCTGCAGCAGCAGGATGCAGACAGTGTCTGGGGTTTAGTTTAAATTAAGTTTAAAATGTACTTACAAAATTACCTGTTTACAGCATAGGTTCAGCTTTAAAATGCTAAAATGCACCCAAAAAATGTATCTGAGCCACTGAGATTAGAAGTTAGGAGTATCTTTATTTTGGCTGGGTGTGCTGCCACTGTACACTTTTCTGAACACAGAGAGACAGAGAGAGAGAGAGAGAGAGAGAGAGACAGAGAGACAGAGAGACAGAGAGAGACAGAGAGACAGAGAGACAGAGAGAGAGAGAGAGAGACAGAGACAGAGAGAGACAGAGACAGAGAGAGAGAGACAGAGAGAGAGAGA
>JBBJLR010000042.1:6656983-6671691 GCA_037577145.1 Brachypetersius gabonensis | reverse complement strand
ACACACACACACACACACACACACACACACACACACACACACACACACACACACACAAATAAACAGCAATTTTTCCATTAAATTAAATGTGCTTATACTTACAACACACTTCCATAAGTATTTACATTTATGGCTAATTAGTCATGGTGAAATAACTCAACAAACATGGCCTGAAAAGTCATTACTTGCAGGTAAAAGTCATGTTGTTTAAGTGTGTCTCGTGTGTGCATGTGCACAAATGCTTAGACTCCATCCACAAAACGCACTCTTATGAAACAGATTGTAACAAGGAAATCAAAGCAGAGCAGTTTAGGAGAGCCGATTCGTGTCTCCGCTGGCTAAATATATATAGGTTTGGAAGTGTAGTATAAGGAGCGTCTCTGGCGCACAGTGGAACAGGAGGGAGGGGGTGGAGGAGCGGAGTGGAGGGGGTGTAGTTGGCGTAAACCTCGGCCTTCAAAGTCAAATCCACTCCCCCACACAGCCTGTGAGCAGCAGAGGGAGTGGGTTCCGTGCGCTCCGGGGGCGGGCTGGAGCCTACTGCTGGCCAGGGAGAGCCGGAGCGAGGGCCCTCTGGGGTCCCCCCACTCTCAATCCTTCATCAGGGCTTATGTAAGGAGCTTCAAACACCTCCCGCAAAACACAACAGACAAAAGCAGCCCCGACCGGAGGTGCGAATATGCGCTTTTTACGGCACTACAAGCTGCAAGGACACTGTCCTAACGTTCTCTGTATCTTTTCTCAGAACACTGACTACAGATTCACCCAAGCACCAAAGATCAGTATCAGACTGAGGTGGAAAAAAAAATTTTCATTGTGTAACAATCCCTCTAAAATAAATAAGCAGACCAAGTTCTACAGAACACAATTTTTGCTAATTTAATGAAAAATTACTGTGTATTTGCACAATTTAACATATGGATGAAAAATAAAACATGTTCTCGGCAAGAGTTTTGGCACGTGCTTTTAATTGAAAATGCCATGTCTAAGTTTGTTCCTTATGTGCTTATTTTCACTCAATAGGTTTGCATACTTCTGACCTGTAATTACTTTTTATTTGTTTACTTGGAGGAAACAGGTTTATATAAAGACTTATGTTAAGCACAAAATAAGCTATATTTACTGATAGCATTTCTTGGAATAAAGTAATTCTTTAGACGACCCCAACTATCTTAATTCAAGTATAAATTATAATATTTTGATGTTTGAGTGTCATAGGACCAGTAATAAAGTCTTAGCAAGAGGGTTAATGAAATAAACATTTAATCCTAGAAATTGTATTATTGTACATGGAAGCCAAAGCTTTGATTCTTACATAACACTAGTTTTAAGGGAGATTTGAAGGATTAGAAACTAATGCGAAGTTTAAGAGTTTTATCTTCATCTTTTTTGGCTTAATGTAAGCATTTACATCTCATTTTCAGTCCTAGGTTTAATGAATGGCTTTGCATTGTCTCCCCAAAATCCCTGACATTGTAAGAGGAGGCTGCTTCTCAAAAAATGATTTGACTTTGTCACAAATGATTTTAAATAGGGCAAAATTACTAATTAAAGTAACTGTTCTCGAAACAAACAATAATCCTGCACTGACCGAGCTTTTTCAGAATCATAGAAAATAAAAAATATACATAGCCTTACAATAATTTTACTTGGTAAGATTTTGATCTTGCGGTGGAAAGCATGGATCTCCAGTATCATCTGAGGATCACCCAAAGGACCAGTTTCTATATGGATACTGGTAATGAAAAAGGTAGCATTGTATCATCCATAACACTGAGCTCAAAGACATGGCAAAGACTTCCCTTTAACGGCCTCACCTTTATTAGTGATACGCTGGCACATCACTAATAAATATGCAGGAACGATCACAGCATGATGCAAAAGTTCGGGTTCATTATCATACCTGCAGTAATTGCTCTCTTTAGCAACCTGGGCCAATGAGAAGAGGCAGTCCATAGTTGCTAGGTGACCCACTGCTTTCCTCAGGATGTAGTAATGCTCCCCGAACAGCCTACAAGAAAAGGGAGCAGAAGGTGAAATGGCAACGAACACAGTCTCTCCACAGAGGCCTCATGAATGTGAGGTGACATTTACAGTTATTGCAACATCCTGCAGGCAAACAGCAAAGCAAGCAGAAAGCCTGCAGTATGAATGACAACGCTTATCATAAAGACATGGACAAGGACAAGGACTCCTGATTTAAAGCAACCGGGACGTCAAAAAGTACGCACTGGAGGAAGCTGAGCCACTCTAGGCCGCAGTCGATGACCAGCTGTTCTCGCAGCTGCAGCAGACGACGGTGTTTATCCACAATGAAAGGGGAGTGATAGCGGCCCACGGCTTTAGTGCTGGAGTGAAACAGGGAAATAACAACAGTAGAGAAATACAAGAAAGGGTGACCTCCAGGTGCATCATCAATGGGAGAATACTGATTATAAATATTACTTATTTAGAAACAAAAGGAATTTTCATAGAATACAATCAGAAAACAGAACCACCTCACCCTGAACTCCCAGAGTAAACATTTTCAAATTTGGCTAACTGGTTAATTATGGTATTTCATTCAGCTTCAACATGAAATGAATGAATGCAGCAGTGTCTTATTTGGGGGTTGTTTAATAGGCCTACCGTATTTAGGTGATAATACTAATAAATGAAGTTACTGGATTGAAAACCACAGTGATTGTATAATGTGCACATATTCACTGTTTTAAATAATGGCCACTAACCAAACAACGCAATTTACAGATCCATTATTTTGTCCTGAAGGACTGGAGAGATGGTGTGGACTGATATAATAATGATCAAATGTATTTTCCTGTACAAAACCAACTAAAAGAAATGTATTGTTTCTAATCTCTAGTTCTATACATCAACAATGGTAGTCATTAACTGGTTAATAACATTCTGAATTAGTTAGCAGTCACTATCATTTATGATACTGTCTTACATTTTATAATAGTGAATAAAATGAATCCTACTAAAATAAAAAGAAAACCCATGCATGTTCACCATCAGATGTCACATGATATGGTCTCAGTGTGACTGAGGTGACTGCATGTCGTGTATTAGTAGATCAGACTCTCACCTGCTGATTTTAACCCAGTCTGGTGGAACAATTGAAGACATTTTATTCTTCACCTCAATGAGGAACTGAATATATAAAAAAAAGAGAGAAAGAGAGAGACAGAGAGAGAGGAGAGAGAGAGAGACAGTGAGTTGTAAAATCTTCAGGTCTCCATGTGCCTGATTTGGTTCTTGAATGCTATGAAGAGTTAGACTATGATCACATGTACTGTTCTATCAACTGGGACAGATGAATGAATGCAGACACATAAAGGACTGCTGGTTCACCTATCTTAAATAGCAAAGCAAACGCACAGACTCAGTAAATACTAAACGACTGAGCTTCAGTGTGATAATGGAACTGGCTGATGTATTTACATCCCAAAAACAAGGGTTTGCATGTAACTGATGCCATCTGTTCTGTGTTGAGCCGTTGTATGGTACAGCCTTCACCTTCTGCTTGCATCTAAAATCTACGTGGACACTCTAAATCCTTTCTGTCAGGTCAATTGTCCAGTGTATGTCCTAGATGCATCCCTGCCCTACACATTCAAGCATCTCAGCTTTTACATACCCTCTTCATCCCTGAAAGGCTTGTTAATTAGGTGACTGCTGGATCAGGTGTGTTGGAGTAGAGAAACCACTGCTCTATTTTAGAGTTCAGAGTATGGTGAAGAGTACTGTTCTACTTTATTAACCTTCACAGACCAGTAGTCATAATTGAACTTTTGCTATAGATTTTCTCATTTATACTACAGGCCAGAATGTTGGGCCCACTGTCAGATAAAAAAAAAATATATATATTTTTTTTTTAGTCAGTCAGTTATATATATATATATATATATATATATACACAGACACACAGACACACAGACACACAGACACACAGACACACAGACACACAGACACACAGACACATACACTATAGATTCTTGGCAGTCAGTTACGTATGTAATATATATTAGACACACATACAAGTAATGACAAAATCTTGGGCTACTGCGCTAAATGTCTTTAGAGAACTTGTTGCTGATGCCAATATACTGCATTAACACAAAAGTCGAAAAGTTGTGTGGGTTCCCCCCCCCCCTCTCTGCCCTCGCTTGTGTATTCAATGTAATCTCTGCCTCTGATTGGCTTACGCTGACACGCGTTCCTTGGTTTAACCAATTAGTATAGTCCCTTCATAAAAGGGGAGTTAACTGTTGGCGTGTGGGGAATCTAAACACAAGACTACAACAAGACGAGAGACATGCAGCAGAGAAGATAGACACACAAACAGCACGGGGACCTGCACAATCTGCAAGTCAGAGTTAAAGTACAGAAACAGTTGTGGCGTTCTGAAATGGCTCTGCTAGCTAACATGGCTAACGCTGGCACTGCAGGGAGTCGTCCTGCCGCGGCTTAAACTGTTCCCACTCGCAGCTGTACACTTAAATTTACCAGAAAATTCAAGGTATCAGTCCTTGTTTTGTTTTGATTAACTGTCATGTTGACTGTTAACGTTAGAGAACTTTAATAAAAGTTGATAAATGTTGGACGTTGCATGTGATGGTCATCAAACCACTAGTCGACTCGACTTTGACTTTGCTGTCCGACTAGTCAACTCGACTTTGACTTTGCTGTCCGACTAGTCCAAAAAATCTGGAGTCGTTAAATGGCCTACAATATACCTACATGCTTTAATAGAACTGAGCATTTCTACTTCAAATTATATCTTCAAATCATGTTTTTGACAGAATTACTCCATTTCTGCCAATGAGCTTGGAGTGAGAAACACAAACAAAAGTCAAAAGAGGCATTTCAAGGCGTTTACCTCTGCAACCTTAGAAAGTTAAACAAATGTTTTTGAAAGAATTGTCTTTTGAACCAATTCAGCCATTTGAAAAAATACTCAAGCTACAGCATTACTAGTTATAAAAGAAAACACAATTGCATGAGCAACTATAAATTTCATTTGTACATCTAACATATGACATGCAGGTGAAAATCAAGAGCATAATGGCTGTCCAGCCTGTACGGTGCAGTGCAGTGTATGATTTTGCCTCCCTTTTTGTTTTAAAGTTATGCCCATCTGAATCAATTCTACATGAAAGAGAAAAACAGTGGAGTCAACTGGATATAGCGGCACTTTCAAAAAAATCAAAAGGTTTTTACACAAAAAAAAAAATAATCACTTTGCAGCTTTGCAAAGCATGAAGCTTCAGCCACTGTCAATCGTTAAGATAATATAAAGTTTAAGAAATGATGAAATATAATTTGCACCAAAAGCAGTCACTGCAGTATAAATACAAAGCAAGACTGTATGTGGCTGTAAAGGCATGAGAATGCAGCTTTCACTGCAAATGAACATCATCCACACAGTGGAAAAGTTCATGTGAATGCGGCTTTACTCCCGGCTCAGACGGTCTGATTGCTGATTACTGTGTCACAATGCAAAGCCCTTCACTGGAGCACAGCGTTTGATTATAAAAGCGAGGGTCGCGCCTCTTAAGTCGCATCCGCTGACGCAAACGTACAGGCACCAAAGTGGTCAAAAAGAAAAATGGGCAATGTGAATGATTTCGACTGGTGCGAGACGGTGATGACAAAGGGCCAGTGACGGCACAGCACAAGAACCCGTTGTTCATGCATGAGTGGTAATAAGACGGAACAGATGGAGGAGCAGGCTTGGGACTGCATGCAAATCGTGACATTTCAGAGACTGACTTTTTACCTTCTGCACAGTAGTTTAATACTAATTATTTCTCAAGTGTAGCTTTTCTCAAACAAGCGGTGAAAACTGAAAGTCTTGATATTTGAACTTGAATATCCAAAAACCTGGGTACCCCTGATCAAATGGCACTTTTTGTTGATTTAATTAAATTAGAAACCAACACTGTAGGGCATTCCACATTTCTGACTCTCAGTTGTTTATTTGTTGAATGAAATATACTGGAACATAAACATTCAATGTGCCCTGTGCATAAGTTTGGGCACCCTTCCAGTCCATGCTTCATCCCCTGGTTAAAATCACAACCTCCAATAGGTTTCTTGTCTGCAGCTTCTTGGTTAAGGAACAAACCCCTCTCTTTTCTTTTGTTTCTTCACTGACTGTGGGGCATTAGTGTCCAGGATATTCGGTCTTATCCCCTCCAACACTTCCTGTACTACTGGCTGCAGACAGCCCCAAAGTTTAATAGATTCACCCTCAGGCTTGAGAGCTGACAAGCTGTTTATTTATTAAAATGGTTCTTCTTTCTCTTCCCCCATTCATTCCTTTGGTGGTGGGAGGCAAAGAGTATCATTCTTGATTTACCAAACTACAGGACTTGATTCCACAATGTCTGATTTGTGAAGTGTCCTCTTGCCTACATTATACACTGATCCTTATACACTGATCCTTATACACTGATCATAGATGAGATCCATGTTTCCAACAACACTGCATGGTGGGAAATGTAGTTTCAGTTTGCTGATCAGACCAGTCTCTGAGTATTTCCCCTTACAGAAATGTCCTTGACTTTGAAATGTCATTTAGATATGGAAGATAAAGAAAACTGAAGTCCAGACAAACAGCGAAAGCACTGCAGGAAGCAGGAAAATACAAGCAGGAAGTGCTTAAGTAGTTTTTATGGTCTCTTGCTTTATAAAAGTAAATTATCTTTCATTTCAGACCCTTAGTCAGCTGCTTAGATGAGGCCATGGCTGCTGAAACACCCTGAGAGGTTTGAAGGTTTACACACACACCTCATTTGGATTTAATCAAATATTTTCATCCCATTTTTAAAACACTAGGTGATCAACTGAGCATTGGTCTTTTTTTTCTTTTTTTTTTTACAGAAAATTAATAGTAACTGCAATAGTTGCTGCTTTGTGACAATGACCATTGTTAAAAGCGCTATATAAATAAAACTGAATTGAATTGAATTATATATGCAGTTATGTTTTAGGTTTTTAACAGTCCATTAACTTCTTTACATGTAGAAAATAAAAATAACAGGTCAACAGGTCAAATTCACTTGCAAATTCACCAAGCAAGTCTGAGATCATGATATTCTTGTGTTGACCTGTGTAATTAAATACAAAAACATGCAATTTTACATTGTGTTCAGAACTGCAAAATGCCAATATTTTATGGTAGACATGGCAGTGAACACTGAATATAGCATTATATTGTAATGCTGTTGTTCAGAACTGCCATGTTTTCTTCTCCAGCCAGGTCCGCAGACCTTTTAAAAAAGAGAACACTGATTTGCTCTTTTCACAACTCTTCTGCACTCATAGAGTTTTGACTTTTATTTTCAGGGAGAGAAAAGACATGAAAAGAGAAAGGGGGCACAGAAAGGAGATGAAAGGAAGGAGATCTCTCTGACGGGCTTTTTCCTGTACCTCTTGTCCGGACACAGTGGTGTAGTCCAGAGACGGGTTTCGGAGGATGAGACGAAGCTCTCGTCGATGCGCCATAATTTCCGAGAGAACGGCCTGAATCTGGTCTTTCCTCTCGCGGATAATGCGAAAATCAGTCAGGTCTGAAAACAGCTCAGTCTTATTCCCAGTCCTAAAAATTAGATTTGACAGATGGTAAAAATAGCAACAAAGGAAATGGTGAAATGCTGATTATTAGATCATTAGATATCAGATTTTACACCAGATAATTCGATTATTACTGATTGAAGGCTTCTCTTCAGTATCAAAGATACTGTCTTTTGCTACAGTTTTGGCGCATTTGCAAAGAAATATATTAACCATTATTTTAAAGATAATCAAGCAATAATTTTGGCACATTTAACTCTCAAAAGAACAGAAAATACATTCAGTAGAGAAGCCACTGGGCAGCTGAATGGAGTCTAATGAGACTAATTTTGCAGGCCTATACCACAAAACCTTAGAGCTTTCTAAGACCTTACAAAACCTTTAGTATTCAAAGGTTGGATAAAAACTTCACAAGAAAAACCTTGGTAAGATATTCTCTCATGTTGGTCTTGTCCCAAGATTACAGTATAACAGCTTTTGTTAAACATTTATTCATGGAATTCAGTGACTTCAGTGGATTACATTATTATAAGTGAGTTTCTGGTCAGTGGGTTTTCAGTTCCTTTCCAAACGCAGAGAAATTAACTGAAATTGTCTGTCGTATTTGATGTGCCAGGTAAGGATTAGGTTGAAAAGGCTAGAGTATTCCTTTTAGCCACATGCCTATTAATAATGACACTCTTGATGGGCATTCTCCACAGAAGATCATTCTGTGTTCAGGATTAGGCTCAGTGTTTGCAACTAACACACACTCACTTGGCAGCTTTTTCATTCAGTACTTTGAGGAAATTGTGGGCAGGGCTCAGGAGCTGGGGTGTGTCCAGAAGCAGACTCTTCAAAAGAGCAGAGCTGAGATCTGACTGGACTGCAGGAACGAGTGCTTGAAGCTCCGTACTCAGGCGGGCCAGCGTGCTACTGATGAGGTAAAACTCCTGAGTGGAACACTGATACACAAAAACAAAAACAATACACATGAAAACAGCAGCTCCCCTCTTTTGAGCCCTAGAAAATGTATGTGCACATTTCTAAACATGTTTACTCCCAGCATGCTCTTATTAATCAAACCTAATGAAGCAAAAACTCTTTACAATGAAAACGCAAACCGCTCTTCTCCATATTTCGATGCTAGCCAGCTACGTCAACAGCCAATTAAAGCCTTGCTTAAACTCTGCAGCTGTTTATACACATGTAGCCCATTTCCCAAAGGCATATCTAGCTCACAACCAGTCATCGCAACTAATCATAATGATGTGGGAGAAACACTCCCTCCCTGTGTTCATTAAAATTCAAGAGTGTGGTAGCTTCACGTAGGCTGCAGGAAAACATCTCGATGGCATACCCAATGGAATGACTATATGAGTCTAATATACTGGATTACAGAACAGCGGGCCTATTTTGTTCCCTTCTTTTTATACTATCTCTGAAGTTATACTTCAACAAGAATGTGAGGAGGCTAATAGAACAGGAACCAGACAAAGCAAAATGCGGTTGTGTCTCGTATTGTTGTTTATTGGTGTAATGATTTCAGTACAGTAAGAATAATACTGAAAATAGCATTTACATTTTTTACATTTACGGTATTTAGCAGGCCCTTTTATCCTTTTATTACAGGGGACAGTCTCCCTGGAGCAACTTGGGATTAAGGGTCTTGCTCAGGGACCCAGTGGTGGTATACTGAAGGTAGGATTCAAACCCCACGATTCATTGGTCCAGAGGCAAGAATCCTACCCCCTAGGCCACCACCCTATCAAACATTCAAAGAACGAAATAAACCTTAAACCTGTTTTCCAAGGGTCTTTCAGGGAAAGCATGACATCAATCTTATCAGAGGAAACCTGAGAAATAATGCAAATCCATCAGTGATGTAATGATTCAGAACTGAAAACCAAATCTACAGTTCTCTGTAGACTGTTTGACTGTCTGTCTGAGCATGCATTGGACATGAATGTATTTTTGGTTTTCACTTTGTCTTGACTTCAGGAGTACGCGCACAGACTACACAACTATATGTGGTTTCAAATAGTGAATTCCAATCACTCTAGAACATGCAGGAGCCACAGGATTCTGATCATGGAATGAAATTCCAGCCAGTGTGCAGTTCAGTACATATGTGGGGTAAAAGAACAAAGGTAAAATTTTGAAGAGCTGGGTAAGGCACAATTCATTGCAATTCTGACCGCTGGCCTTCCTGAGCAGCAGAGGGGTCTGTTACACTCTACATCACTTTACATGACGGATACATCAGGGGGGGAAAGTTCTCCAAGCATGAAAAATGTATGAACTGCATGAGTGATCAGCTGGGTGATATGACGAAAGGAAATCAATGATAACGCAAGAAACATTGGAAAATGTGATTCATTTGACTGGATTTGCATCTCATCACTTTGAAATAGAGTGATTTTTAAAAGTAATGTATTTCATTTCAATATTTTTGATCATCGAGTGTGTGCTTGGAATGTTTTCTAAATGAAGGGAATAAATACAATCTTTTAGCAGCTGGTAGCACAGGGTGGTTAGGACGTTCACCCTGCGATCAGAAAGTTGTGGGATCATTTCCCAAGACTGCTAAGCACCTCTGAGGTACCCTGAGCAAGGTACCGCCCCCATACACTCTGCTCCCCGGGCGCTGTGTTTCTGGCTGCCCCCTGCTTCACTTGGTGAAAGAATTTCGTGCTGTTCACACTGTGTTCCGTGTTGTGTTCACGTATGACAGAACGCCCACGTTCACATCACATGAGGTATAAAGATGACAAAAAGATAATATTAATGGGGTAATAATATTAAAGCTAATAAGGTAAAGGATTCAAAGGAATCTGGGCCAAACATATAAAGAAATCCAAAAAAAGGTTAGGGCTAGGAAGAAACATAACTCAAAAATTAAACCAAATTTTTAGAATGATAAATCATATTACACCTAACATGTGTGTATTGTTAACGCTGGTTTTCTTAGCGCTCAATCCTCAACCAGTTTGTGCAACACCGAGATGAAAATCTGGCTAGAAATCAGCCTTTGAATGTTTGATTTAGTACCAAAACATACACCTTGCTGTTATTCTGTTGATTTGATTCCTTTCACATAGGCATATAAAATGGTATTTGGTCCTGTGGTGCTGAATGACGCCAGGTTGACAAAGACCACATTTCTCCTTAACTGCTGTTCCAGCATCCACAGGATCCAAACAATGACCATCCACTTCGCCCTCTTTTCATTACGCTAATGGAGCAATTCAAAGTGCACACACCATTGAGCACCGGCCCCTTAGCCTACCCGACTGAGTCCGAAAATGAATGCATCCAAGGAGACATTCAAAAGGAAAAGAAATTAAGCTTTCTAATTATGAGGGCAAAGGGTGGGCAACAAGTCTTTGACAGGCTAGCGGAAGTTAGATGTGGAGACAAAACATCAAACAGATTTTCATTTCTTAAGCCTCTGAAACAGATATGGTAAAGCCAGCACTCAATGTGTGCCTCAAGTAAAGCTGAGGATATCATACTTCAGATCTGTTTGACATGCAAGTTATTAGGCTCGGTCAATGGCTGGAATTCTTTGACCAATTAAGTGCAGCTTCAAATATAGTGCTTTAGCAAAACATGATTTCAACTAGGGCTGCACGATATTATGAAAACCTGCGATAAGCGATAATGTTGAATGGCGATCTCACATGCGATACGTAAGTAAAAACTTAGCCTTTATAGTGTTAATTTTTTTCTGCTTTGGATTTGCTGGGGACTCCAGACGCTGACTAGTCTATGCAGAAATGAAATGCTACATTTCCATTCCACCATGTTTTTTTTTAAGGACAGAACATTTAATGCCTCCCATAAAACATTTGAGCCATTGAACATTGTTTAAAAAAAAACTGAAAATACTTTTAAATCTTGAATAAATGTAAACATAATTTAAATTATAGTAAGTTCTTAGCCAGAAAAAAATAGCAAAAGGAACAATCTATAACTGGAGCACAAAAGAAGAAGAAAACTGCCCAGTCATTTTTTTGCCCTCATCTCTGTGGCACTGGGTGAAGAGCTTTGAAAAACATTGCTTTTATTGACTTAACTGCAATAAATGCAATATGTATATTTTTTCGCGATATGTATATTGTGCATGTTGATATTGCGATGACGGTAAATTTGCGATATATTGTGCAGCCCTAATTTCAACAAATAAAAACAGTGTTGAAACAGTCTAAAACCAGTGTTAACTCTCCTACACACAGCATTTGTTTCTCTTTCACCTGGCGCTACGCCACTCAGCCGCTCTCAGTTCTACTGGGTTCAAAGATCTTGTGTTTTTGCTAGAAATTTGTTCAAAAAGACCAGTAGTGGTTTTATTACATTACATGTTTTTTATACAATAACTTTGATTCTACATTACATGGAAACACCAAACAAACACCTCAAGCAACAAACCAGGGGAACTTCCATTTAACTACCTCTGGTTGCACAGCTTTCTTAGACTAAAAGACTAGAGTTCACTACATTGTCAGGACCTTAGCAATTTGCAGACTGATCTTATTCAAGAAGTATTTTTAATGCAGGGGAAATGGTTTGGCATGAATGGTGAATTTGGAACAGGTCCCTGAAGTCGTCTGCATGGGGACTGGCTGTTTGTTATAAAGGAAAAGAATAACTTCCGAAGTTTAGAGCTGGTTTAGCTGCTCTGTGGTGGCATTCTCCTTGGCCCCACGCTGGCATGTTCCAGTCAGATGCCCCAGGCAAATTAAGTGCCCTGGGCAAAAGGCAGATTCTGCACTTCAACATTTTACCAAAGCACAGGAAATGTGTTTTTCCCCCATTTCATCTGAGACCACACCAAGATAAGTTTCCCAACACAATTCTTGCCCGTCTCAGTTTATTTATTCCAGTTGAAGTTTATTTCTCCATAAATGTAATGGTCAAGCTCCACTTAATTTTGAATACTTTATCTTAACAGCAGCAGATTTTAGGTATCTGATCTTTTACAATATTTATAGGGTACAGACAGAAGAAGCATCATAAAACATTCTGCATTGCCAACACACTGGTCCTGCTTGGTCTGCAGTCTTTTCATATGGGCATGCTAAATCTGGCCATACCTTTTTGTGGTAGATGCTGCAGAGGCCCCTCTCCAGGTCTGGCAGGCGAGTGAGCAGGGTCTGGATGGAGGGTAATACGCTGGACTCTGAGGACAGGATCTCAGCCACCGCATCCTGACGAGAGTTGATCTCACTGAGAAGGAGTGGAGAGAGCCAAGTCACATTTGTGACGTGTCAATTTCAGATCTTCAAACTAAGTTAAATATAAGACAAAGACAAAAGTTTGCATTTATCAGTCTTTCAATTAAAGAAATTAAAGACTAATTAATCACCCAGGTCTGACAACCGCCTAGCCTGTCAACTTAAATAGAACCTTTTTAGCTATGTGAATTAGACTAGAAGCTCTCAACAAGATGAAAAAGGAATGAGATAAGAAACAAGGTTATGAAAACATGAGTCTGAAAGGGAGTACAAGGCTCTGGGACGACAGTGAAAAACCTTTAATAGTGGTGAATCTTCCAAGGGGGGCCAGAATACCAAAATTCCTTCTGATAAGGTCAGTGTTTATGATTCCAGCATTAGAAAGAGACTGGGCACAATTGCTATTCATGGGAATTACTAACTACTGCAAACCAAGAGAAGCATAAAGATATTTGCAAAAAAAGACCCTGATAACTAAGTAACACAGTCAGTCATTTAAAAATATTTTGTGGTAATGCTTGACTTATTTTCCATTTTGCAAGAGAATACGACACCATTTTTATGTGACATATGTAAAAAGTGGAAATCTGAGAAATACCTTTTATATGTGTCTATATTTATAGCATACCATTAGGAATAACTAAGCAAAGAATTCTAAACCTCTCATAACAACTAAGGGCTTGTTTAATTAATGCAGAACTAAACTCACTGCACTTTCTGGTACCTTTAAATGACATTGTTCAGAATCCTCGTAAAGTACGGTCAGAGAATGTTAAATATACTGTTCTGACCTCACAACCAATCTTTCTTTTCCCTTGATTTGTAACTATTTCTTTATGGCACATATGTTCACACTGTTTGGAAGCAAATTTCAGTTTGATACAAGGTTTGTTTCGGCATTAAAAATCCCATTAAACAGTGTTATGGCAGCATAGGACTGGTCATTCTTTGGGGACAATTGATGACCAGTCTTTACTTCTGGGAACATTACTTCTGGGAAACTTAACATCAAATATATAACTTTTTGGAGCCAAGAACGCAAATGCATCATGAGGGATAAAATCTAAATTTGGAGGGAAAAGTGAAAGGTCATAAAAGAAGGTTTTATAGAAAGTTTAAGCCCCAATAAAGGCAAGCTGGGCTTATCTCATGTCTACAAATGGCAGAGTTCTCCAGTAATCCACATGGGCAGCCCTCTTTCCAGATGCAATGAAAAGACAGCTGCGTGAAATAGTTTGCAAAACAAATGGCAGGAAATTCATTTCTGCATAAACGGCTCCTAATATGTGCCTAATCTTCCCTAAGCCATAATAATAAATACAAAGAGTCTCACTGAAAACCAACTTAAAGCAGAAATCGGATATTTGAATGCATTGCCAAATTAAAGCAGTATCAGGGAGGGTTTTTGGAGCCTTTTTTTTTTGGTCAATAGCAAGTGGGGATGAGATGTTATTTTTTACTATAAATTTTCCTCACCCACCGGTGACAATTAAAATAAAAACACAATTAAAATTAAAAATAGTGGTAAATCGTTATCTGCATCAACATGCTGCATTAATGCGAGACTCTTATCAGGCGATAAAAAAAATATCACCGTTAATCTGTTCACAAAGTTGGGTTAGGAGCTGGGTCTATACTATGCAAGCTATGATGACTTTCACCTTGCTTTCATACCTGCTGTGAAACAGGGACGTCACTAGGACGGAAAGACAAAGGGGGCCTTAACCTTAGCCCCCAGGGTTGTAGGCAGGAATTAGTGTGTATAGAGGGCTGAAAACTTTTCACCAAACTTTTCCTTTCACTTAAGGAAACAAGTAAAGTAAAGCAGTGAACAGTTATAGACACTCATAGTATTGTTCTGTTAAACTGAGTACAAATGGCACTACCAGAGAAATATTACTAAACGGGCTC
>JBBJLR010000042.1:6630058-6648258 GCA_037577145.1 Brachypetersius gabonensis | reverse complement strand
ACACACACACACACACACACACACACACACACACACACACACACACACACACACACACACATACATACACACACACATACATACACACACACAGTGTTGCCATCGTTCCATTCACTTCTGCCTCAAACCCATTCAGCCCTGCCACAATCTCAAGGACTCTGTCTTTTGTCGTCTCTTAGCAGTTGCTGAGGCAACCAAAGCATGCACGCATGTGATCTGTGCGAGAATATCACAAGCTTCTTCTTTCCTCCCGCACCAGCAACTCAGACGTCTCCAGAGCCCTTTTTCTAGGTTTAAGCAAATGCGCTTAAAGGGAAAAACAATTGATGACAAGTGGCACCACACAAAAGAAAAAAGGGGGTGGGGGGGGGGGTCTACAAGCATTTCACAACAAAGCTGGCATAAAAATCACATCACACCCATCTGAAACACACCCACTCACACATACACACACATCTGTGCTGCTCTCTACTGTATAAAACACTCAGTCTCTCCTGGAACTTTATTTATGGTCATCATTCCAAAGGATAGCGTGCCAGTTTCACTGCGGTTTCTTTTAATCTGGCTTTATCACACTGTTTTTATTGCTGGTCTCAGATCAGTTCAACACACCTGCCATAGATCATCAGTGTTTTCCCAGTAAAGCAATAAGAGATAAGAAAAGTCAATAGAAAATGTCAATACAATCACACATTGAAACCCTTTCCCTGCTACACTTATCTTGACATACAGTGCTGACATTTATTGCTCTGCTCAATATATTGTCCTTTCTGTGAGTTTTTTTTTTTCTTGTGCCTTCCTTTTTTTGTATTGTTTCTTCAGTTCCAGTAAGAAGGACTTTGGAACCCTAAGGACTCATATTACTTTCTTCATGCATTTTATTTTTCCCACCTATAGCATTTCTGTGGTGTAAGATATTTAAACAGTGGTGAGAGTTTTTCCCAGCCTTTCTATCAGAAGTCAGTACATGGCTATTATGCCTTTACGATTGATATGTAAATGATGTCTGTTGTGATTGGCATCCTGGTATAGTGCTTTGTTCAGCTGTCTGAGTGGAAATGTACGTAAAAAATGATTTCAGTCAGAATTCTGCAGTGCCACACTTTTAGGTTGTCGTTTCTCTTTGCGTTGTTGCTGACTTTCGGGAAGCAAATGGATTATCATGGCTTTCCAATGTTCAATCGTTTCTTCCACTCTATTTGCATTTTCCCATTTCACACACAGTGGCTGAATGAATGATTGTCATGCTGGCTCAATCCAGCACTCCCACGCCATCAGAAACATTCTTTTCTTTCCTAATTATCACTTGATGTGTAGTTGTCATAAGATCTTTTCACAGCGAGGGGTGTCACAATACACTGCTACTGGCAGTAATCGTAATATATTTATATATCGTAATATGAAAATGAAATACTGACATCATATTATCCCCGCAATTAACTGGCAATCTATGAAGAGTGTTTCTCCACCTTTCACCCTGTGAGCACTGGGGCAGGCTTCAGCATCACCTCGCCTCCACTGTGGCTCCCTAAGCAGCTCTCTGTGTGTGTATTTATGTGTGCATGAATGAATGAAGGAATGAATGAATAGTACACATATGATAATCTCATAAATAATCCAGTGCCAGTAACTAACACTCTCTGACTCACACTCCAACATGGTGGATGGTGGTATTGCTCCTTAACTCTGGTCGCCACCTGCCATAAACAGATAAAAGAAGAAGATACAATAACTACCTTACAGCTGCTCCCACAGTGTGTGCTATGGCAACTACGTTTTTTGTCATGCAGAATCACATTAGATGTGATGACAGACAAGAGTTAGCTCCTCCTTGGATTTCATACAACAAAAAGGACGCAGTGTTTGAGACCCCAGTCTGCAAGAAAAACTGATTCACAACACAAGAGGGAGCAATAAAACCAGCCTGCTCTCCCACAATCATTCAACAGATTGGTAGAGAGACTGAACTGAGTTTGTTTGGTAAAAGTTACATTAAGGCCTTCGTTGTGTTTTCAAACCTTAGTTATCATGCCTTTGGACTTGAGTGTTTTCTCTCTCCTGGCATTTGAGTCAAAACACAAAAATATATATACACAGACATGGCCAGTGCAGGTCAGGTTGAGTGCCATTTAGCAAAAAAAAAGAAAAATTAATTTTGATTGGTAATGCTATTATTATTACTATTATAATTACTATTTTTATAATTACTATTATTATAATTACTATAACATGATGTTCAGTTTTTCTTTATGTTTTTATTGAGATTTCTCATGAATCTAAAGATCAAATGAAGCAACTAATGAATTGCCACTTTTAGATGAAAAAAATGGAAAATCCAAGGCAGGACAGAAACAGCAGCAGACAGAAAGGAGTTAGCAGGTGGTCTGCTTCGTGGCTCCATATTGTAACAAATGTTCTTGGAGGGTGTTCAGTCCTAGGCTTCTTTCACATTGTTTTGTGACAAATTAAGACTGTCGCAGAAATTGGAAGTGACTGGCTCAAGATATCCAAGGAGCAAATAAGACACGAGTTGGCATTCATCATTCTCTCCATACCAACTGCTTTTTCTTCTATTAGGCTACACACACTTCCCCTAAAGTTACTTAACTACTTAAGTGATGAGAAAAAGAAACCGTAAAAGAATGTAGAATGAATAAGCTGGTCTATAAACTGTAACTGCAATGAAAAGACAGTTTATTATATGGACTATTGCCAAAATATCATAACTTCCATTGAACATTCAATTGGAATAGGAGAAGGGCTTCAATGTACAGAGACATTTTGGATAACACCATGCTTCCAGCTTTTGTGGACCAGCATCAGTGTCTGACCTCAAAAAAATCTCTACAGAATGAATGGGCACAAATTTACACATAAACACTCCAAAATCTTGCCTTCCAAGAAGAGTGGAAGCTGTAATAGCTGCAATTGCTGAACAGATGCCAAATAAAAGTCTATGTATTTGACCTCATTGGAGTAAGGGTCACTATATGTACACAAGTCCCCAATACTTTTGTCCATGTAGTGTAGTTTGAAAGAGCGCTTGAAATTTTAACCATCCCATCATATTAAATTGTTAGAGTAAGTGAAAAATCAACAGAAAATAAATGAGTAGATTGGTCAGTAACCCAACCTGAGAGGTTAAACAATTTGGTGTCTGATTAAATTACAGATATATAAGCAATACTGTAATATCTCAAGATATAAATAGAAGAAATAAATAAGTAAATAGGTAAAAAAATAAATAAATTAAAAAAAAAATTTGCTATTTCACAACAGGCAACAATACACTGCACTGTAATTATTGAATGAAATCTTAATTGCAATAATAACAACTCAACTTCTGTTATTGCGGTCAGTTATAGTAAAACTATAGTAATGATAGTTTATACAGCAATGAGACCACAGGCCACAGACTCCTTTTTCCTATGCGGGTATTAGTGTCCATTCTATACAATAGTCAACAGTAGTAAAACCAACAGCACACAGGAGAAAAGGATAAATAAATGCATGCTTTACGGTCACCACTTTGCCCATTACAAAGCATCTGCGGTTAGGATTAGGGTTAAAATGACACTCAACAAAAAGCTATTTGCTTTCTTCAGTGGTCAGGTCCTGGGGAGAATTTGCATAGAAGAAACAATAACTAATGTGTACTGTGGTAAATGGCATCATCACCCATGACACAGCATCTAAAACCCCCCAGAGAGCCACATTACGCACACCACACTAACCACTAGGCAACAGTTGCTATGATTGAAACCTTGGCTTCCTTGGGTGCGCTTGAAAAAGAGTTAAATGTAACCATCACAGACCTCATCCACATTAAAGTGTAAAAATCATTTGTCTTAGCATTCTGGACACTTCTATAGCAGAATGTGCAAGAAACTCTTGGTACTTTTTCATTATGCCATCTTTCTGATATAGAAACATAATTACTGCCCAAAGCTGGGACACTGCTGAATGACAAAACTGGAGGCAATGTGGAACGATTCCCTGCCCAGTGGAATCCTTCGGGAGGTCATTTTATGGGCTGTATCCTACAAAAAAATTAAATGTGGATTAAACAGAAAGAAAGAAAAAAAAACGTATGTGAGAGGCAGAGCAATGTATAAGGAGTTCAGAAATAAAAGTCATTCTCTGTAATATACACACTAAACTCTTCGGTCTATGCCTTAGCTCCCTTCTGCCAGTGCCAGTGAACAGAAGAAGAAGCTTCTACTGTTTTCCAATTTCCACTTTTCCCTCAAAGGATCTGGCTCCAGCAAACAGAGCAGCAAGCTGCATGGTGGGCAAATAATGGGCAAGCATAAACCACTACCTAGGAGCAACACAGTCAAATACTCCTGCAAACACACACATTTCAGTGGAGCTCAGTAGCAAGACCAGGTAGCTAATGCTGAACAAGCCTCAGTTCCGAGTTGCATAATTGAAGTGCCCTTTAAAGAGTGGATGCGGATGTAGACATGCCTACGCACTGATTTGACAGCTGTTCTGGTGAAAGGTGCAGAAACCTTGAACTTCCCTCCACTTATGTCAGACAAACAAGGCAGTGATTATGCTCTGACACACTGGCACCGGTTTCAATTACGATTGGACAATTTAGCACCCATTTTTGCCTGAGGAACTTCACCTTTTGCACAAGATCTTAAAGAAACATGCTGAAAAATTGGCCTGACACAAAAGCTCCTCTCTCAGCAAACCCAGAAATGTGGGTAACATCGGTATATTACCAGCAAAAAAGTTTTGTTTTTGTTCTTTATCTTATGCTCACACTGTTCTGTGAATCACGATGGCTGGCATTCTAGTTTGCTCGTAGTTGTGCCACGTGTATTACTCCAAATCGACAAGGAAAAAGTCCAGGCACTAGTGAATGGCACTAATAAATTCAGTTTGTTTCCATTTCCATTTATCCACATTTTAACGGGCTGGACTTTCTCACAATGGAAAACATTGCCCAGTTTATTGACCTTGTTATTTTATTTAGCATTGTTACCATCTTTGCTAGATCATTAACAATAAAAACATTTTTAAAAAAAAGTATTGGGACAAACCTCTCTTAAGGACATTTTGGACAACAGCTCTTTTTTGTTACCTCTCTTTTACATTTTCATCAACAAAATCATTAACATGTTAACTGTTAGAAATATTGTTCTAGCAGTTTTTTATACAGACTGGCATTGTTTTCTCTGCATCGGAATGAATTACAGTATAAAATAAGAATCATTGCAGTGAGTGGTTTTGCAGCAATCAGGATTTTGGCAACATAAAAAATGTCTACAATGCGATAATTGGACAATATTAGTGGACAACCAATTACATCAAAATTCTATCAAAATATAATGGCGTATCAGCCGCAGCCCCAGAAAGCTGCTACTGGGTGTCCATGGTTGCGGAAATGGTGACCAGTTACACTAATTACTGGGGACAGACATGCAGCAAAAACAATAGTGCAGGTCAGAACAAAAACAGAGAGAGAAAGAATCAACCTGAGCAGAGAGATGGCAAATCGTGAGACAGCAGGAGACAGAGTGAGAAATAAGAGAGAGAGAGTGTGTGAGTACAATAGAGACCGCAAAAGAGACAGAAAGAGACAAGGTGTGAGAGAGAAAAACAGAAAGATATATTGTTGGAGAGAGAAATAGAGAAATAACGAGTAAAAAAAAACCCCACAGAAATAAAGAGCAAATAAGTGAGAGAAACAGAAGGACGGAGAGAGCGAGAGACAGAGAGCCATCACTCCCACAGAAAGTGCTTGGCCCCACGGTAATCTAATCTAATTCCCTCCTTATCACTCACATCACACTCTTCTGAAACGATCAGTGTATTAGCAGGCCTTCCACATGCCATGCAGTTCCACAGTCACGGTTAATTAGCCGTCTGCACACAGTGTCCGTATGCTCGCACAAGCAGCGTCATTTAAACAGAGGAGAACAGGAGTGGCACTGCAGTCAGAGCAATGAGATTTTTACCACTATAATGCTCCACTCCTCACTTGATTTTCACATTCCAAGCTGTAACTGCATCAAAAGCTGTGAAATAGAATGCATTTGGTTATGCGCATCCAATTCTTTCCGTAGGGTCACACAAGACAACACAGCCACTTGGTCTTTGGTCTCCCAGCCTGGAGAAGTGGTGCATTCTATTTTTTTTTTTTTCCCCAGAAAATGCCTCATGGAAGCACATAAAATAATTGGGCCCCTCACAAAGATTAAAAAGCAGGCATGTATATCCCCAGGATGTGCAATTAATGATGAATTTAAGATTAAAATCTATTCATACACTCTGTTACTAGCCTCATTCTATTCTCCCTGCTCTTGCACAGTTTAAAAAATGCTGTTTTAACATAAAATAGTGCTGGATGCCATAAAGGAGAGTTCCACGAGTTTTTTTCAACATTTCTGAAAACCACAAGTGTACAGATATACACCCCCCCCCCCAGGGATGCACTGATACATACACCTCCCCCCAACCAGGGATGCACTGACACATACACACACACACACACTTTTGCATAGCCCAGTACAACTGAACCAGCAGATCATTGAAACAATTATCTGATATGGCACTGATATACTGATTTTTTTTTTTTAATCCTGAAATGAACTAATTGTTAATAGACATATACTGGACAACAAAGTTACCACTCATAGCTTCATAATTCAACGAAGATTCACTGATTTAATTTTGCCATGACAATCAGCACATTCCAACACATTATATTCAGGCAGATCCTAATCAGGTGTGCTAACAAAACCACAGGAACTTACACTGTATGTGCGGTCAGTTCTCAGCCGTGTCTCAAATGTTCCACTTTTAGCTTTCTGTCAACCTTCTGTCAAATCCCACATGTGCACACCCCCTCACAGGACTTTGTCTGTCTAAGTATTATGTTAACTGAAACTTGTAATTGCAGTCACAGTGACGCTAAAAGTAGTTGCAATTATCAGCTTTGCTAAAGTAGACACCGCAACATTTTTTTGGAAACATTAAGAATGAACTGTTGTGGATCAATCCTTCAAATGAAGCAACGCAGACAGAACACAAAAAAGGATTTTCAATGCAGAAAGATGTCAGTTTTACAAACACAGATGAAGCCTGGACTAAATGAAGTAATCCTATAGTAATAGACTAGGAATCTTGGACCATTCCCTCACATATTAATGCTTTTTGCTTGTGGCAGGAAGCTGTGCTTATTTTGCACAGACCTTAAAATCATTCTCAGATTAGTCATTTTTATTAACGACTGAAAAGGTATTACAGAAATTTCCAAAACAAACAGGTATTTTCACAGTTAATTTAATCATGTCCAATTCAGCTTACTAGCTAGGGCTCCCTGATCACATGGGGCCCCATCATCCACTTGGAGGAAGGCTAGGACACCACATGGGACCAAAGTGACAATGCTATCAAGCGTATCATTTCTGCTACTGTAATGTCGACACAGGCATTTAAACATACTAATCATCCAATCAAATAAAGCAACAAATTAAACATGTTTTAAAAAAGGCAATGTTGTGAAACTTGCTGATCCTGGAGATTTGAGGGAAACTTGCTGATCACTCCACTACTGAAAACCAACTCAAGGTAAAACGCTCATTCTGAGAAGAAAAGTGATGCTAAAGCTTTTGCCCAAAGTGCAGAAGATGGACATCAGACATGATGCTACATACTAGTGCCGTAACCCTGAGCGCTTCACAGGGTGATGAAACAATTGTGCAGGCCTGAACCATAATGAAGGCCATTCATTCTCCTTCTCTATGGATTAACCTTTTCTCTTCAGGTCCTGAGGCCACGCAGCAGTCTACAAGAGTGGCACTGTGTGTGTGAGACAAAGGCTCTAGCCAAACTGAAAGGGAGATCTGGCTAGCCATGCTCCATCACTCCATCCATTTCAATTCACCACGCCGTTCTTTAGCTGACAGCGTTGAAAAATGAGGCCAAAACATACAGCAGGAGTGCTGAAGAGTACAGCACACAGATCACATGTTCAGTGGCAAACATATGCTCCACTGAGATTTAAGCGGCGCTCAATATACAGTTGTAGTATATATGGTTAATATTACTGTACATTACATGCAAAAAAGTGTCAAAAGTCTAATGTCCTGTGTGATCATTTTAATTCCGAGTATTGATCCTCCTGTTAGTGTTTCTAGAAATCACAGGTGATCAAGCAGAACATAAAATTGGTTTTGATACCAAAGACGCTATGATTATGTCTGAAAAATGTACTGGGACTGGCCAAAAATGAAATGAATGAATGAAAGAAAAGCTGAATGAAATCAAAACAAGTTCAGAACAATCAATTATTATTTCTATCAAATCAATCAAGATGAAGTAAACAGATTTCTGAAGTAGGATGCAAATCAAACTGTTTATGCAGAAATGCTTCAAAAAAAAGAAGAAAAACATTTTCCTCGCAGCAAATGAAAAAGCTCCAAGTATCAGACTTAAATGGGATATTTAAAGTCTGAAGTTATTTACTGACCTCTAATGGTTGTTGACAGTAACTGCCTCCAATTGACTGCGATCCAAAGCTTAGCGGAAAGTTTGTTATATTTGTAAAAATAAATGCAAAGCGAACATATAACCATTGGGAAATTGGAATAGGAGCATCAAACTGAGCATTTTGTTTTACTCTTCATTTTAAAGGATGAGGAGATTGATCAGGCTTTTTGTATTTCAGATACAGATTATAAACACCATTTTACAGTTTTTGAATATGAACTATTACACTCTTACTCAAAATCACCCTTAAAAGTAATTATGCTTGGAAGCTTTTTTTAATTCTCCAACATGAAAGACATCCACTTCAATCATAACTGAGTTTCAGTCCACACCAGCTCGCTAGACACCAACTTGCTAGTCTTCCATCAATAAAAGTCCTTCTAATTTCCATCAAAGTCCTTCTGATCAAAGTCTCGTTTTCACGAAAACATGATGATCGTGTTTATGAAGCTGTAGCAGAGCAGTTCCTGCACTGTAATAATACTGTGTGAAGATTCTTCTCTGCTACAGCAGTAAACTAAAATAAGAAGATCTGCCTCGCCATGAAGTTTTAAATCCACCATGAAAGCAAGGGTGATGAACAAAGTAAAGTGGCTCCAGCACAGTTTGAGAAATGTAAAATTCTCTCTACATTTGACCCATTCACCAAGTGAAGCAGCATCCAGTGTGTACTTTGCTTATGTTTACCTCAGTGGTGCCACTGACAGTCCTGGGATTCAAACTCACTGCCTTCTGACCTCAAGGGCAACTCCCTAACCATCAGACCACCAGCCAACATGGCAAGGCCAACATGGCAGTGTGGCTTGGACACCTGCTAACTGAATATTGCCAGATATGCAAAATCTGCAAAGTCAGGTTTTTCCTGCTGGTTTAGCCACGTTTTCGTGAAAGCCACTGCTTTAATATAATTCACATGTGCCTGTTTTAATTTTTTGCTTTGAAAGAGTTTTCATCCTATTACAATACAAATCTACAAAGGCAGTACAAACAGAGTCTTAAACATTCAGAAGCGGATCAGTATACACTACACATGAAACTTCATAAATTCATATAAATGTATAAATGCCTCACCTGGAGAGAGAGATGGTGCGGAGTAGGCGCTCGGTAGGTTCAGACAGGTCAGAGGGCACCAGAATCTCCACAGGCTGGACCTTGAGGACCCTGGTCTCTAGCTCAGAGCGTGACCCGTTGTCCTTAAAGTAGTCGACCATCACATCTCCTGTGCTGGGCTGTACCACCTGCACTCAGGATTAAACAGAAAACCACAGTCACAACCAAACCCACTTTGACCTGGTCAAAGCAATCAGTGCTGGATTATGAAGGACCAATGCAGAACTTAATTTGCTCTCATTTAAAGTGTCCCACTGGACACAATTCCATTAAATAAGGAAAGATAATTTTCTAATTACAGCAAAACACCTGGATGCATAACCTGGCATTCTAGACCCTTGAAAATAAAGTTCCCAAAAAGAGTGAAGTTGTAGAATCATTACTTCTGGTTCCCTGGAGAACCTTTAACTGGAAGATTATTCAAAGAATCTTTTGAACATTTAAAGAAATACATACATTAAATAAAAGCTCTAAAGCGATTGAAGAGCTTTCCTAGCATCATATGCTCAAGCCAAGAACCTTTTTTTGTTTTCTAAGAATGTACTCTTGGAATCCAGAAAAGACGGTATTTACCACCAAGCCAATGGTCAGCTCCTTGCTTTGCTTGTCCCAGTTCTCACTCACGCACATCAAGTAGCTGTTGGGCGTGTCTTGCACAACGTCTTCAGCCTCCTCCAAATCCCCCAATGACAACAAGGGATTCACATCTGAAACCAAGTACAACATCACACGTACAGTTCTCCAAAAAGACTCCAAAGCAGCTACAAGAGCATAAAGTAGAAATAAAGTTAACAAAACCTGTTGCAGAACCAGCTTTAAATGTAATACTGGCTTATTGATTAAGTTTGGAGTTTTTTCTTTAAAAAAGGAGAACTGGAAAAAGTTGCCTGCACACCTTCCCCGACCAGTGTAGACTTGGTGTAAAGTGCGCTTAGTTGCCGAGTGAATAGGGAGCTCTTATTGGCACTAAAAGCTTTAATCGCTGAGGTTTCTGTCTGCTTCACAACTCCCACCTATAAAAACAAAAAAGGAAAGGAAAAAAAAAACTTGAAGTTTTGGGCGAAATTAACACTCACATAACTAGAATAAAGCATTGCTTACAAATAATGCATTGCCTATCCTGCAATTTGTTTATGCGTATCTAATTTACAGCACAACAGAACTTGAAGGGTACCCACTGACTTTGTGGCCCTGAGAGACGAGGCGGCGAACATGGACGAAGAGGCGGTGAGTAGGAATACTGGCGGTCATGAAGTTATGATCCAGGTGACAAAAAATGTTCAGCTCCTTTGCTGCAATCTATTTTCAGAAGCACAGGAAGCCACACTGTGACAGCATTCATGTGCTCATACAGAACCGAATATTACATTTTACTACACATGCCATACCCAAATACTTGCAGATTAGATGAGTTGGTTCTCAACCTTGGTCCTGGAGCCCCCCTACCCTGTACAATCTAAGGCTTTCTTGGCTTTACCCTCATGAATCCAGTGAAGTGCTGATTATCTGATTTAGCTGAGAAGTTTGTTCAGGTGAGAACAGAAAACTGCAGAGGGACCGCAGGAATAAGGTTGGAAACCACTGAACCAGATTGTGGAACACTGCTATGAGGATTTGATTGCCTCCAGACAGAAGAGTAGTAATGAGGCCAGGTACTGACCACATCATTCGATTGGATCTGAAGGGGTTTTTTTTCCCCCCCAGACTTAGATTAAGCCTATGCCTGTCCTCTAGCTCTGTCCAAAGTGCAGACTGGTCTCATTCGTGGTTCCCTGCTGATGGAATGAACTACCAAAGGTGACCAGAGCAGCAGAACCTCTCTCTATCTTCAAACATCTCATCTATTCAGAGAACATCTCTTCTCTTTAGCACTATCCATCTTCTTGTGTAATATGGCCTAAAAAGATTTTTAAATGATGATGCACCACCGCAACCTCCAAAATCAGTCCTAAAAAACTCACTGAAAACTATTTTTATTATTATAATTGTTTCCAAATCAGTGCAGATGAATTGCCACATTCAGACAAACATGGCAGACCCATTTTTAAATCTAAATGCAATGCCCAATGCACAGACTGCTTTCTATCCTACCTCTGCATCCTCTCCAAAGAACCTGTACTTGTAGCCACACTCCACACAGAGGATTGTGTCTTTGTATTGCTCCTTGATCTCCATGTACTGTTGCTCTAGGGGAGTGTAAATGCTTTTGGTTCTCCTGTTAGGACCTGCAGGTTCTGGGGGGGTTTTCTTAACACTGCCACCACCTCCAGCTTTTGCAAATGTAGTGAAGTTAAACCCCTGAGAACATTAAAAAACAAAAGGAATTAATGAACATAACTTTTTCCGGAAACCATTATTAAACATCAAAATCCGTCAAAACAGGCTTTGGATATTTCTAAACTCTATACTTAAAAATACGCATCTCAGAAAGTGTTATTTGGATTGATGCAAGTTCCCCAAAGAAACGGTTTTCAAATGGACAGTTCTTTGCATAATTCAGGAAAAACCTTTTGGCCAACAAGCATTTAGGAATATATATTTTAAAAGTGCAGCCATCGGTCTTCACAAAATTTTTTTTGAGACTTGAGTAAAGAAGAAAGATGACATTGACATGCTTATTGCAACGAGAAAGAATATAACATAATATGACAATAAAAGTACAAAGACAGGCAAACAACAATGCAATACAAGAACATTAGTGTAAGAAATAACAATGTAACAAAATAGCAGAGCGAAATGGTTTACAAATGTGGTTTAGTGTTGAAGCAATAAAAATAAATGCAATAAAATAGTACAGTTCACAGAGTAAACAGTTTATATTGCACAAATCCGATTCAGAACAGAAAACACTTCCACAGACTGGTGTCAAACCTCTTTATCTGGCCTCGACTCTTCTTCCAAGTCCTTCTCCAGTTTGGCTTGTAGGCCTCCCATGTCTAGAGCCTCAGTCTCCATCCTCACACTCTGCTCTGGAGCTCCACCCTCAGGGTCTCCTTGGCAGCTAAAGCTTCGCAACTTCTCCAGAGTGGAGCAAGAGAGACTGCCTTTGGAAGTTGATGCCTTTTCATCTACAACAAGACACATACTGAATTAAAGTCTCATTTTGTGGGGCGACTAGTGTGGGTTTGAATCCCAAAACTACTAGTGGCACCTCCGAGTTACTCTTGAGCAAGGTACTGTCCCCACACACTGCTCCCTCCACACCCCACATTGGTGGCAGCCCACTGCTTCACTTGGTGAATGGGATAAATGCAGAGAAAGAACTTCACAATGTTCACACTGTGTGCTGTACTGTGTTCACACGTGACTATAAAGGGCCACATTAGAGTTATCATACAGTCTAATGCTTTATATATCAATATTTAAATACAAATACAGTATGAATAAAAGGAATAGTAATGTTATGTAGTTTGTAAACCGCTTTTTATTTCATTATTGCAATTTGGCAACAGCATTTTTTTTTCTTTTTCCAGTTGAATTCTTCATTGAATTATTCTGTATATTACATTAAATATTTTACCAAAATATTTCCGTAATGTTAAACAGGATAATTAAGCAGAAATGATGACGATAGTAAGCACATGTTAAAATCTTTTCGATTTGTAACGTACAGACAAGGCAGGTAGGTGCTTTATTCTTTTTTTGCCCTTACTAACAGTAGTTAAACAAAAATCTATTCTATGTTTAATTTTATAAAAATGTGACTCTCATGGACGTAAATGGATATGATGAAATTTGAATAGTTTTTACCCACCTTTGCTCTTACACTTGATGCTGAAATTCTCCAAGCCCACTTCATCCAGCTCTTTCCTGACCTTTTCCTCATCATGAGAGAGTTTAGCCCGTTTTTCCAATGGTTCTCTTCTACCAGGCAATGTTAATCTTTTCTAGATGGAAAAAAAAACATGACATTTGTTCATTTATTCTCCTTTCTATCGTTCTACAGTATGTGAACAAATGCAAAGTGTTTAATATACATGCCAATGCTAAATTGCGCGTTATGAACCGTTTGACAAAGCCTCCAGATTCTTTATGTTCAGTGAAGCCAATCAAAGCCAGTTAGATGAGAACTGTTACTTCGACAGATAAAACCATGCTTTGGAAGCTGGAGGATCAAAAACACAAGCCATCTCCACAAGCGTGCTCAACATAAAAAGTCACAGAACACTGGCTAATGATTTTTATACACATCACTATTGAAACGTTTGGTGGTCCAACAAGCCCCCATTGTGCCGTTTTTATTTGTAAACTCTTTCCAGAGGGGGCATTTTACAAAGCAGGACTTCTCAGTATTCTCAGGAGTGTTCATAAACTTGAATAGCAGAATATTTTCAGCAAGTTAGGAATTCCTTACTGAGATCCTTACTGAGTACTGATAAGATAATAAAAGAATGTTTTTTACAAACCTGACATAGCTTGGTATTTATGTAACTGTTTTGTTTCTCTTAAAACTATACCAAGGGAAGAAGTACACAGTACTGTAATACTGTACTAATTACACACTATGTTAACACTGTACTGATTACACAATACAGTAACGAGTCAATCAGTAGAGTATAACAATCCTGTTATACTCTACTGATTACACAGTACTGTAATTATAAATTACTGTAATATTGTATTACACTGATCTCAGTACTGTTATACAGTAATCATACAGTACAATACTGACCTCACAGTACTGTCATGATTACACAGTACTGTAACACTGCTCAGAATACACAGCACTGAATTACTGTCCTGTGCTAATTATACAGCACTGTAATACTGTTCAGTGATGCACTGCAATATTTTTGCATTTACTTGTATTTTGAAAAATAAAATGTAGCTCGCACCCACAAATAAGATACAATATCTCTGTGACACCAAAGACATAGATAACATATTTTACCAAGGCCTGAGGCCCAAAGTGAATAACGTGGTATTCAAACACAATGGTGTCGTGAATAAAAAAAGGTTTCCAAACTTGAGACCGAGATGTACAAAAGGCTATATGATCAAAAGTATTGGGACACACTTGTTTTTCAGGGTCTGGGCTAGACCCCTTACTTCCAGTGAAGGGCAATCTTAATGCCTCAGTAGACCAAGACATTTTTTTACAACGCCATGCTTCCAACTTTATGGACAGAGTTTGAGGTAGAACCTTTTCTATGACAGCATGACGGTGGCCCAGCGCACAAAGCAACCTCCATATAAGACATGGCTGGATGAGCACATAAAAGCTCTACAGAATGAATGAGCACAATTTCCCACAGAAACACTCCAAAGAGTGGAAGCTGTTACAGCTGCAATGGTATGGGGGTGTATTTGAATGAAATGTCCATTAAAATCCCTGTTGGTGAAATTGGTCGGGCGTCCCAAAACTTTTGTTCATATAGTGTATGGTCAGGGTATATCTAAGGAACACTCACCTTTCCTTTGCCCTCCTGATTACTGTTAATCCTGGACTGACCCTCGTCTGCAGGTTTACTGATGAAGAACCTGCTTATAGTCGTCTGTGCGCTGGACTTCTTAGAAGTCTTTTCTGCTGATATCCTTTTAAAATTAGAATGCATCATTCACAACTCAGAATGGATGTTTAAAAGTGACTACATAGTCCGTAGGTTCCCCAAACTGCTTTAATATCTGATCAGAAACCCAGCACCATTAAAATGTCTATTTTTGGAGCTGCACTCACGTTGGCGCGTAAATGACGTATCCCCGGCGTGCACACGTGACAACTGCAGACTGATAAAGAGAGGTAGGGTTGCACTGAAGCTGCGCAGAAAGCCTCTCTGTCATCAAACACTAGCTGGAAAATTAATATTCTGATGCAGGTATTGAGGGTAATTATTTATTTCATGTCACTAAATCTACAGCATTCACAGTAAAAAAAAAAAGAAGTGTTTTGTGAGCCATGATTTTTCAGAATATATTATTTGAGCAAGAAGGATTTTCTTCACTCTGAATTAAATTATATTTTCCAATCAGATTCAAGTAGATTTATGTGTGATTTTCCTTTTTTGGGTTGTTTTTTGGGAGAAAAACACATCACATACGATAGCTTGAACATGGATGGCTTTTTCTTTACTATGTATGCTGTAGATTTAGTGACTTGAATAATTAAACTTAATACCTGTATTAGAATTTTAATCCTGGAGCCCACTCATTTTCAGCTCATTTTTATTGTTCATGTCGTCCATGGACGCTGGAACCATTATAGCTCCACTTTTCCCTTCCCAGAAAACAGTCAACAGTCAAGACATATGGTTCATATATGGATTTATTTCTGTTTCATATGTGTATTTATTTTTGTAGTTTATATATGGCTTTATTGTTTTATAGCTCCTTATGCCTTAATGTTCCTTTGACAATGTTGCAGTTTGGGCTACTTTATTGGTTTTTTGTCATTATTGAGCTTAAAGCTGGCTACCTGGCATGTTTTGCCATAAATTAATAATTAAAATAATTAATATACTAATAAATAATTCATAATTAATTCACCATAGAAAATAAACAACGTGACACAAATGTATGATAAATTCCAAACCTTTTTTTATTTGTAATATTACAAAAACAAGGCTTTTCACTTCTATATAGGTGAAGAGTGAACACACTGAGGGAAAAGCTATAATTTTGTTTTTCCACATTGCTGGAGGTCAGGACAGTGTGGTAAGAGAACCCAATCAACACAAATCCCTTCATTATTAGGACATTTCATCTCTTTGTCTGTGACATGATTCTTAGACAGAACATTGACACTCTGATCAATGAGGATCAAGCTTTTTTTTAACTGACTGCCTGTGCCAAGATGCAAACTTCCAAACCCAGAGTGTTACTGCTTCAGCCAAGTAAACCAGAATAAACATCAATGGCTCATTTGGGGCAGCACTATCGTTACATAGCGGTCACATTATCTGATTAGACCTAGTGGGAGGAACACACACATCACAGAGAAATATGCGATATATTGTTTCTGATGACGGTGAAGAATGGTGAAATCTATTCTGCTGATGTGAGGGAGCATTATTGCATATAAATTGGTTATTGACAGGTCTATGAAAACAACTTGCATCTTCTAACTTTCAGTAAAAAATGACAGAGCCACGTTGCCCTTGAAAGCAGCTGCGGCCGCATTCAGACACATACTACTCGTAAAACGTCATGCTTGAAATAAACCTGAAGCCAGACTTTTACTGAGTAATGGGAAAATGCATGACTCGACAAAGAAGTGTTTTAGTTGCATTACTAAGACATGAGGACAGCAACGGCAGTCTTGAATGCCAAACAGGACTCGGATGTGTGGATGTTTTTTTGTTTGTTTGATTTTTTCTTTTAGACAGAATGTATTTGGTTTTAAGAATAAATAGGACACAAAGGTAATTAAGAGCATTTAAATAAATTCACTTATTACAATCTCTAAGCTATTGTTATCTCACTAAGCGCACACTGCCAACATTTTGCTCCTTGAATGCAACAGTAGCTTTAGCCCTGCAGTATACAAGCCCCCTGAGCATCACGATCATTTCCAATACTGAATGAAAAACCCATAGAATTGCAAAAAGGGGGAGGAAGCAAAGCCATACTTTTTTTTTTAAATACACACATACACATCACAACCAACCTTGAGAAAAAAAAAATCATAATTACTTTGGTATAAGAGTTCCAAGGTAAGATTTCTGTTCTAACTTTCCCAAGCCAAAGTCACAAAGGATGCCATCGTTCTCCCCCTCGGATTAAACGTTACTCCCAATTCCCAGGTGTACTTGACAGATGGCTTGAGTTTGACAAACAAATGTAAATTTCACTCTTAAACTGCATGGCAATTTGAAAGGAAGTCAGAAACCAAGCATATTGTACCAGCACAAACATATCTACTGACAAATATTGATGATATTGAACTTTGCATTGCATAGCTTTAGAGCTAGACTGTACTAGAGGATTTATTGGAGCAGGATTGTGATATGATTTTTTTTTCTGTGCAATTGTAATGCCTTTTTAAAATGTGCTATGAACAGAGGTCAAACAAGACATGTGACGTGACATTTGCAGCAAAAATAATTTATACTTCTCATTCATGATAGGCCTTTACGACCTGCATCAATAAACAAGAAATTAGTGTAGTTGTACCAATTCATAAAAGCACCAACTGTGTAAAAATGAATGTGAACTTCATGAGGAAAAAAAAAAACTAATTTATACCATTAGATTATTCTGAAACACACCAAGTCAGGGGCTAGCATGATCAGTCAGGGTCAACATCCATACAAACAGCACACATCTTTCAGCGTTCTGCTATGCATGGCTATAAAGACTCCAACACCAATACTAAAACTGAAGCAGCTGCGTTTTTGAAAAAGAGAGAAAGGACAAAGCTAGCCTCAATTTTCAGGTTATAGTATTGTCTGGACAGCTAATGCCTCTGCAAAGCTATTAGTCCATCCAGGTAGGCTCAATGATTTTCTTCTAATAAAGGCAAACATCTGCAGATACATTACAGAAGCTATCACATAACATGAATGCCATTTTTTTCCCATAAACACATTCTTTCATATTAACTGTTGCCAGCTTTATATACGGTATATATATATATATATACATAC
>JBBJLR010000042.1:6618266-6629958 GCA_037577145.1 Brachypetersius gabonensis | reverse complement strand
CACACACATATATATATATATATATATATATGAGCATACGTACATATTTATATGATTTTCAATGCATGTGAAAGGTGAAAGACGAACATAGATCAGGTGCAGTATTTTTGTACCATAATCAAATGAAAGTTATCATGGTGGAATATTCGATATCGTTGTTACTCCCAGCCTACTTACTTCTGATTATCTACATTACCACAGTCCAGATCAGTAGCATGGCATTTTAAACTAGAAACAATGCAGTAGCAGTACATACGAATAAGATATTCTAACAAGGTATTCTAACAAACTTTGAGTTGTGTACTGCAAGTTCTCATTGAGCTCAATGGGACTTGTGTGGAAACAGTTGCTATGAAAGAATACGTTTGTTGGCGAGGCATGGATGGATCATTTGTTCTAGGCCCGGCCCAAAACTCATGAGCAGAAGAATGCGTCCTCAAAGAGCACCAGATACGGGCCATAAGCTGTGCATGGCAAATTCACAAATGCCTAGTGCCTACAAAGTAAAGACTTAAAATAGCCATTGCATTATTTCTGATGGCACACCACCTTATAAAGATTGTAAAGTGTTTGTGATGCTGTCAGATAGTCTTTGTGATAGTCTTCAAATGAAGTACTTGAGTGCTGCTTGCATTTCCCACAGGAAAGTAGGTTCAGCAGAAAATAAAAGTCACATACTGTTCTCTAAACCAATGTAAAGCTGATATAAGGTATTCATCTCTTGCTAAAAACATTCACTTTGATGAGATGTAACCGTTAAAGAGACAAATGACTTTGTTAGATTGATATTTGAAAATCATAAAACAAACAAAAGTCTTTAAGTGTAAACATTTTTTTTTTCCGGATGCCCAATGTTCATTTACATAAGGACAAAGTATATAAAATAAACTATGCAATTAATATAATTAAAAACAGATATTTTTAAAATGTAAAAAAAAAATAATGAAGCTAGCTTTTATCAGTTATTTTTTAAGTTCCTGCTTACATATGATTTTAACAAGTGTTCTGTTGTGTTATAAATAGATATCTTTCTCTGTATAGTATTTAAAACGGAAATGTTCATCCTGTTGTTGCAGTTACATTCATTGCTTTCTGTGACACCAACGTAAACTAGACCAGTTACTCACACACACACACATACACACACACACACATACACACTTCCCTTATAAATGAATAACCTTGTCCTCTTTGCAGCAGCTCTGGTGATGAGGTGTGCTCTATGTGCGGTTGAGTGTCTGGAAGATTCTGGAGATTTGGAGCATGACAGGGCCAGTCTCAGGGTCATTCATCCACTGCGTGCTGTTCAAAGGGTTTTCTAGCATGTCCTCAAAAGCTGCAGGGTAAAGACATAAAACACCAGCATTACATTAAGCCTACTCTTTTATCGTCATCACATTTTATCCAACATTACAATGTGAATATGTCCAGGCACGATCAGGCATTTCTACACCAAAAGTAAAGAAGTATATTACCATGTAACATCAAAAAGTGGATTGAAAGCTTCCTATTCCAAATAAATGTTGTTATTATTATTATTACTATTATGATGGTGGCAAAGGTGTTGTTAAAGTGTTAAATAGATAAACAGCGACTACTTTGAATTTTACTTGCAAACATTACTGTAATACAAATACTCGGCTAACTGCTTTTTAACTCTAATCACAGCACGCAGCCCTGTGAGCATTAGCAAACAGTCCTGTGAGTGTTTAAAAGCCTAGAGACAGTAACAAAGCAGCAAAACAGAGCCAACAATACAGGAAACTGACCACAGACATATCTGCAGAGAACAGCAAATTACATGCGGGCAACACTAACAAAAGCTGACACCTTTGACAGAAAGGCACTGGCATCAAAATATGAGGTGACAGACTCACCTAGGAGTGTTTTAGGGTTAGTGAGGCCCAACTGTACCACAGGGTTTTCTAAAATGGCTTGGAAGAGAGGGCTGTTGGTGTCGATACCCTTATCCAGCTCCTCAGGGGAGGGCTTCCTGTCCCCCAGCAACCATTCACACTGCACAAAAACACCCACAAACTCCAAATGATGGCATAAAGCAACATTTTCATATGTATCCTGCTTTAAATCCTACCACTTTAAAGAGTGGTACAAAGGAGGAGCTTCCAGGAACAGTAACTAAGTAGAATTACTTAGTATCCACATTTGTACAGTTCCACATTTGTGTTAATGACTGAAAGAGAAGGTATTTTATAATAACTTGGATTTGATGAAAATGTATTTGTTGTGAATACTGTCATTGTCTACAGAGAAAAAAAAACATCCTTCACATTCACTATTGCCTTATTTCTGTCATTCTGGACCTCTAAACAAGTGAATTAAAGTAAAGAAGTAAAGTGAGGTAAATGAAATGTATTCTGTAAATTCAAATTGTAAAAATGTCAATGTAAATTCCTGTAATTCCAATCGTGTATTTCTAACAGTTCACAATTTAGTCACTTACAGCAGCATCCTGTTGGTTATTGTTGACACGAAGTGCGTCTATCACTTCTTTTTCATCGAACCCCATCTCCATCAGTGCAATCACTGCCTGCACATAACCACATAGGTAAAAGTTAGATTATATTTCCAACGAAACACCGAAGTATAAAACATTGCTTTCGATTTCAATCACGTTTTTGGGCTCAGCATGAATGGATGGCAAACTTAACAGTTTATAAGCTATTCAAGTCATTCTTAGAGCCTGAAGATAAAGGCCTCAGCCTCACGCCGAACACATGATACAAACCCGTGAGTCTGGCCTGAATTCTCTTTTCCTACGGATCCTCTTAAAGATTTCGGTCAGCTCATCCTGCTTGGCTTCCTCAGAGTTAGACCAGGAGGGGGTGCGTACTAGAGCCCCCGAAGCAGCCGGAGAGGGGCCTGCAGATGCAGAAGCCGCTGCTGCTGCAACACCAGCTGCTCCTTGTGCTTCCTGACCTGGCAGGGGCATATCCACTGTGGGGTCATCCACATGCTCGATCAGCCATTCCATCGCCTGTGTCACAGACATGCTGCAAAGAAAGTGGTTTTAATCAGTGCACAAAACATACAGCAAAAACACAGATATTGGTTTTCAAAATAAGAGTTTGCTGTTGTACGTGAACACCTGTCCACAGTCCATGCAAGGAAACTAAGCCACAAAAACAGCCTGTACCGGATTTTTGTAATCTCATAAAAACTACGGCATTTATATATAGCTATCCACCTGGTTCCCTCACAAGGTATGTTAGTGCTTTTTGAATGAAGAACAACACAGAACAGCCAGTAAGAACAGAGAGCATGAACATATACCAGTGTTAAAGGCACATTTGCAGAAACAGGCTGTTTCATTCTATGGGAATTACTTTTTCTGGTACACCAGTATCATAGGTGTTTGTTTCCTTTGGGGGTGAGGTGGGGGATAAAATAGAAGAAAATGCAGCATAAACTTCAACTAAAATGTTGAAGCTTCTTAATGAGTTACCATTCTCTGGTGTTTAAAGTGAGTGAATGTACTCACTGGTTTAAACGTAGTGCCTTGATAGCACGGCTCTCTGGGAAACCCATCTCTGTCAGCTGTTGTAGTGCAGTCTCATCCACCCGCTCCTCTTCATCCTCATCCAGCATGGCTTCAAAACAAGGTATGAAAAAGAGACGGAGAAAAAAACAAAACTTTAATACTTTGCTTAAAACAATATGGTTTAAAAATGAATACATTTAGGATTTTATGAGTGTGTCCATATGCACCCACCATTGGCTTTTTTGAAGAGCTCCACAGCATCGGGATTCAAAGCGAGAATTTTCTGGGCTACTTCAATCAGGGACACTAAGATTTTCCTCAGCTCTGTCTGAAACTGGAGATTAATAAAAAAAAATTTTTAAAAAACAACCAACAAAGATATGCCAACAAAATACACATATACAGTAGGGCTGCACCTATTGAATATTTAATATTTTTGGAATCGAGTATTCTGTCGATTTTTTCATTGATTAATCGAGTAATCTGATAAAATCATACTTTTGTGTTTTTAAACAACTATATCAATAGAGTTATGCAACATGAAAGGCCTTTAAAATGAGCAAGCAATTGGCTGATGTTCCTCACAAAAAAGGTTTTTATTCAAACTGAAAACTTTTATTAGATCAAAACTTAAAACCTTTGGCTTATTGGCTCCAGAACTAAGACCATTTAATCAACCTTTCTGGGAAACATTTATGATGAACATTGAAAACAAAAACGTCCTGTAAAACGATATTTAAATATTTTATTATTTTTTTTATTATTGTGCTCCTGAGTTTAAATGTTGCTGATCAATTTGAATTAATTATTATTTATTGATTATATTTTTTTAGCATGAAATGGTCAAAACTTGTTTACAGTTTAAATACAGATTAAAATTTTATTTTAATTTTTAGGCAAATTTATGCACTTTAAGCCTTTTCTGCTACAGACTAAAAAACAATATTTTTTCTTGTTGGCAATATTCGGCATGTTTTCCATCCACTAGAGGAATGAGGAGGTCGAGCTGGTTTTCACAGCCAGTGTGCGCCACTAACTTACAATAACAGAACATTGATCGTTTTTTAACTTTAAAAATATATTTTCATAAGTGACCGGGAGAGCGGGCGAAAATATATTTTCATATATGACCGGGGGAGTGGGCGGGAGCGGGATCGTCAGAAATTCTGCGGGAGCAAGATTAAAAAAACAGTCCCACGCAGGGCTTTACTTCATATCTCCTGCTCTGAGCTGTGTGCTCTTCTTCTGTGCAAAAAAACCCTACTCCCTGTGGCAAAAATAGCATGTTCCCCGGGTCACACGCGACAGGTGGACTTTGGTGATGAATTAAACGAAGCCTCGAGGTAAAGAACATTTCTTGTAATCGAATCCTTCGAGTTACTCGAATAATCGTTTTAGCCCTAATACACATATTAGCATATCCAAATGCATAGTTTTTGTGTACATTTGTGTAGTTTTCTCATCAAACTGGGACGGAAGTGCTTTAAAATGATTGTTTTAATACCAGAGCAGGTCTAACAATGGCAGCTATTACTCACGTCTCGAATGTTATGTTGAGTGACAGTGCGATCAGAGTGGCGAGTTGACAAATTTGCTGTGGCTTTGAGAATAGCATCCTTATCGGGAGCCTTGGCCTCCTGCTTCTTCTGTCACGATACAAAAGAAAACAGACTGAATAATTAATCTTATTAATCTGTGTTACTATGTCCAGCACTTGATATACATCTTTACGGCACAATAAAACTGGGTTATTTCAGAGACGGTAGTGAATTACCTTCTCGTCTGAAGATATATCAGCCATTTTTGGACGTGGTGGCACTGGCCTCTTCTTTATCAATAACAAGCAATCTGGAATGAACGGAAACATTCATAAATGGAAAAAGCTTTGAGATTCAACACTGAGGATGCATGTGAAAACAACAGAAAGTGTTCAGGAACAGACCCGTACCTTTATCTTTAAGATTTTCTTCTGCAACAGTTTTGGCTTCTGTGAGAATCCTTTCTGTAGCTGCATGAATGAGTTTGTGGTGTGTCAGCGTTTTAGGATCTTCTAAACTCCCATGGGCACACTGTCGAAAAAAAAAAAATGCAGTTTAGAATACAATAATCACGAGGTCATCCCGTTAAGATTGTCCTAACCGGTAGAGAATTCAGTCACCTTTGTGCTAAAATGCTTTTGGGAAACCTGGTACTGATTGGTTTAAAATGACGACATTTTGTACAGTTATACCTTAGAAGTACCTTGGATTAAACCGAACTGAAATTTGAATAGTTTTTACTGTATGTAATGTTTACATATATTCTTAATCAAATTAGGTCATGTGATTTAATATGCTTGATAAATGTGATCTGTGCAGAAACAAGCTTCAGATCTGCATGAGTTAGTAAACACTTATGATTGCAAACATCCAATATACTGGATAAAGACGAATCATTAAATGTAACATAGCATTGTAAATTTCAGAATCAGAGTCAGAAAACTTAATTGATCCCAGGGGAATTGGCTTATGTTATGACTGCATAGACACACAGAGCCAAAAACAATATAAAATATAAAGTTTAAAACATTTAAATAAAATATCAGAAAAACTCAATATGAAACACACTTGGCTATATACACAAATTCTGGCTATAATGACTACAGATGAGTAACATATGGCTAAATGAATTACTAACAACACAGATGTAGGTAAGAGTATTATTATGCATGCGGCAGAAATAAATGTAAATAAGTAATATTGACAGTGATATTCACATGGTGAGGCAACTGCACATGATAAGATATTGCACATAATAACCATGTCTGATAAGAACATGGCACACTATTTCACATCATAACAAGGTGAGTTGTATATATGTAATATTGACAGTGACATTCACATGGTAAGACTAGGCTTTTGGTCATAGTAAGAAATTGCACGTTTCAGTTTTTAGCACCTATTTAGAAAACTTCACATGCTAGTGCACATAGTAAGACTATTGCACATAAATTCCCATTTCTATTTTCAGCTGTTTTATGTTTCGATCCCACTCATGGGTACTTTCCTTTAAACATGTATTGCTCATAGGCCTACTTTGCACCAGCTGGTAAAATCATTACGGAAAGATGCAGACACTAGAGGTCATCAAGATATGAGTATCAAATGTTCTGTACAGCCCTAATAGTACATATGGAGTCTGTGTGCAGCTGCAGCCTGAAAACTGCACATGGAAGGACAGTTTTCACCTCATTTCATTGCAGCAACAAAACAACACCCTCAAAGCTTCAGTCAGGCTGTGTCAGGCTGTAGCTAACCACCAAACCCCAGCCTCAGCTAGGTGACAGCCCAAGTTGCTGAATTATAAATAGCTATGTCTACTAGCCTGCTGGTTTCTAAAAATACTTGGTAATGGCAGTCAGGATCCCACTGGGCCTGCAGGAGAGTTTAGGTTGGAGTGTAGATCTTAAAGCTTTAAAAACAGTCCTAAAATACAAGAGAAGCAGTGTGAGAGAGCCTGACAGGCAGACAGATACCTACATGCTTCAAGCATTTCTCCTTGAGCTTCTCTATGGTGGTGTCTTCGGTCACTTCCTCCAGCCACTCCGCGCCCTCCATGGTGCAGATGTGGATCTTCAGTACTTTCCCAGCGAATATCTTCTCCTCTTGAACGAACATGACTCCTTAAAAGAGACTCCACGGCCCAAAACGTGCATAAATGTGCCTGAATGTGCCTCCGACGCTGCCTGTCTTCAGAGCCCCTCCAACAACCAAAACACACTGTAACTCACACAGCAAGCTCCAGCTATTTAACCTTATTCCATCACTTTCCCTTTCTTATCTCGCCTCGAGCTGTAGCCAGCAACCAGAGCTCTATATGTACTTCAGTTTGGTGTGAATTCTGTTTGAAGAAATATGTGACTTTCCTCTATTTTGCCAGCCTGTTTTTGTTGACACCTGTGATGCAGGAGACGACTGGACACGGAAAAGCGGGGCGCCCCTACTGCGCATGCGTGGAATCAGCCCTCGGTCTGATTGGGACAGGCTTTTTTTGTCTCAGGCATCTATGAAATGATATAATGGATTTATTTATTAAAAAGATTTAAATATATAAAATAACATTTCACTTCATTTACACATGAAGTAGCTTTCAGTTTCAAAAAGGCTGATCTAAATTAAGTTATTAATCTAGACTAATTATTTAGGTTGTTTTTTAAATTGTGTGACACCCATAAAATGTGGCATGATTGGAAAAAAAAAGTATTTAAACGCAGACTTTATTACTAACCTTTCAGCACTGAAAAATAAATGGCACCCAAACCTACACACATACATGTGAACTGCACTTTTTTCTTCCTCCTAACATAATTCATATGCACACTAAAAGGTTCTGATATGCTGCCAGCAAACCTACACCCCAACTGACTATTTATTATATAATGCATGTTCTTTGTCCCGCTGTTGTTATTATTTGCACACTTATTATTTATTCCTGTTCTTCTTCGGTTCTGCATTTTGTCATACATAATGACTCCGCATCTGTTGAGAATACAGCTTCTGTTATAAATTTGTATTCATTTAAATGTCGACTGCACTAAATGTTGTCTTGTCCTGTTTGTTGTTGCTTTCATTTTTTTGCATTCTCTTTGATGCTCTCTTTGCCCTGTGTGTATTTTGTCATGTCTGCACTTATGCATTTGGTTTCACTATGCATTTGGTTTCACTATGTACTGTGTATATGGCTGAAATGAAAATAAACACCTATTTGACTTGACTGTACACGACCGCTGGGTTGATCTCCTTTCCTCTGTATTAGTGATATATATATGTGTGTGTGTGTGTGTGTGTGTGTGTGTGTGTGTGTGTGTGTGTGTGTGTGTGTGTGTGTGTGTCGTGTCTTTTTAATCCGTTTCAATCATTTCACTCATGTTTCCATTGCCACAAATTACATGAAAGACTTCCTCAACCGAGCCACTACGCGGCGGCACCAGACTCCTCATCGAAAATCACCCGCTTCTCAAAGTGAAAGAAGAAGGAGAGCGTCTGAAAGCTGCGGAATGTTTCCAGTCCGTAACATCAGAAATGATTAGATTTCAGTTCAGACAGAAATCAGGGTCCAATACAGGAGCACAACAGACAGATCTGTCTATACAACAGACAGATTATGAGGTTTATTTGAGTTGAAAGCCCTCGACACTTGTCTGTAGTTTGAACTGAGCTGCGCTGGAGCTGGGACTTTTTTTGATAAGAGTTGGACTGACTGTGGAGCACTAATGTGTTAAAAGTGCTTGTTTTCTTTATTTTCAATTACCAAACATGTCCAAAAACAAAACTTCCAAGAAAATACTCATTATTGAGGATGACGGTACGTATTCTTTCTCTTGTTTATAAAGTTGGTTTGTAAAGTAGACATCTACTTTTCCTCTTTGCATTCAATACATTGATGTTTTTATTATATATAATATATATCATTATATATAACATATTCATATGTTGTGTAATATGCGCTTGCTTAAACAATAAAAAAAAACCCAGCTGGATAAACTGGTCAAACTGTATGTCAAATTTTTTATTTAATGTGCTACACTAAATATGGCTTTAAAACAGTTTATAAAAGGGAATCAATACAAAATGTTAGGTTGTGGGTTTGATTCACAGGAGTGCTAGGGTACCACTGAGGTATCCTTGAGCAAAGTACCGTCCCTATGCATTGCTCCCTGGGTGCTGCTTTGGTCAAAACTTCACTCGCCTGAATGGAATCAATGCAGAGAAAGATTTTCCCACTTTACACTTTGTTGTGTTCATGAGTGATGATAGGGGCCACTTTACTTCACTTGACTTCAAATAACAGTAACTATTATGTTCATTTTGTGATCTTTTTTTTTTTTTTTTTTTTAGATGAGCCAGAAGAGCCAAAAGAGGGTGGGGACGAACTGAACCCTTTCTCTTTTAAAGAATTCGTCCGAAGCAAAAACCAACAGTTCAGCACCACTGATGGCCTTGAGGTGAACTACAGAATGAATTGCCTTTTTTTATGTCGAGACAGCTGGTGTCCCAAATGTGTGTTTTGTAACAGAGCAGAATATTTTAACGGGGAGTGGTAGATTCAAACAACCAAGTTAACAACTTTTATTCTGTACTTTATTTATATAAAAACAAATCATCATAAAGATAATCATTTACTAGTCCCACAGGTGGAAAAGGTGCCTTGTTACGGCAGCAAAGTTAACACAACAAAAGTAAGAGCAGCAAAACTAGAATCTATACAACACAACAGTAAAATATAGTAAAGTACACTTTACAAATAATACAAAGACATTTATGTGTACATACACACACACATACATATATATAATATATATAGGTATGTATGAACACTTTGGCATATATACAGGTACATATTGGGGCGTTCTCAGTTGTTTGGTAGCAGCAGACATTGACAGAAACACTAGTAATGTACCAGAAAAAATGTAAAAAAGTCATTTTTACATGTGAGGATTATGTGGTTACGGAAAGAGAGTGAGTGAGCGAGCGAGCCTTGGAAAAAAAGAGATGAGTACTGATCAGAGAATATCTAAATTTTCTCCAGTAATCGTCTTTTTGTTTGTTTTAAAATGCGTTTCAGGAAACATACGCTGGTGCTTGTCAAGCAGAGGAGGAGTATGACTATTCCAGTGACTTCAGCCGCAGCCGCGAGGGTCAGTTTTTCACAGATCACTCACTGCTTGGCCAGTCCTTTGAAAACGAACTTGAGGACGAATGGACTGAAAGTTACCAGCCGTCTGCCATTGAGGAGGCACATGACTTGGGGCTGAGTGGGACTTTGAAAAGTGGTGCTTACTTGGATCACTCATTAATGTCCAGTGAAGACAAGGATGACACAGCGAATGAGTGGGAACTAGAAGAGGACTTCTCACCAGAGACTCACTTCTCAAGAAGAAGCGCTGGCAGCTATGAAGGAGATGAGGAGACATCAGTCATTGATATCTCCTACCACACTAAGAAGCTCAGTACAGAGAGTGGGATTAGGGACCAGCAAAAGGTATTGGAAACCTGTATTATTCATTGCTTTGTCTTTTTTTATAATTACAACTTAAAATGTGAGGAGTTTTACATTTCATTTATCTGTTGCAGCTGAGAGAAGAAAATTCTCAGCTTAGGAAACAAATCAAGGCGCTGGTAAAAAAGTCAGAGGCTGACTCCACAAAGTAAGAGCGAATAAATAAAGTAATATTGGTGGGACTTGGAACCAGAGAGGTGTGACATTTGGCATATTTTAAAGGGGCTGTTTATTTATTACCTTTTCCTGTAAAACTGCATTTATATTTGAATGAAAATTGCCATTAGATGGGTCTCATTGAAGCTTAAATTTGATATAACTATGCACTATGTTACTTTGGTTCCAAGCTCTTGGTTTTCTTTATCTGTCTAAATATAAAGGTTTAAAGATTGCATGTAATCAAAATATCAAAAGGATTGCTTTAAGGTATTTATCCGATGTTTAACTACACAAAATGTTGTTGTGCCGATTAAAATAAAATGTCAATCATACTTGATTTAATTGTTGGAGATAAATGACTAAGATCAGTGTATCTTATGTCATGGGTGGCATAACCCAAGTCGGAGTATTTTGTGTGTTTTGGTTTTTAATCTATGCACATCTACTCAGCACATCTATGCTCTGCAGAATCAGACAACTCACAGATGAGTTGCACAACCGAAAACTGCAGGAGGAGAGAGAAGCTAAGGCCTTAGAGACGATGGTGCAGTCTGTGGAACAGAACCTTCAGCTAATGACGGTATGAAACTGTTACCTTTTATTGTAACTATGTGATTTAAGGAGACTTTCAGCTTCATAATTATACATTGAGTAAAAAGGTTATGAAAGACGTCTTTGCTGTTAATTCACACACTGATAATAAATGGAAATAATGAGAATAGAGTTCTTTTCTGTATACTTTATTCATCTCTCATCTAAGCTGCTTTTCCTTAGTCAGGGATGCGGGGGTGCTGGAGCCTATTCCAGTGTTACAGGGTGAAGTTTAGAGAAACACCCTGGACTGGATTGTTCATCACAGGGCAGACACACAGACAATCGCATTCACACCTAGGGGCAATTTAGTGTCTCCTATTTGCTGATTGATTGATTGATTGATTGATTGATTGATTGATTGATTGATTGATTGATTTGTGGGTGGGGGGGGCACTTTTTACC
>JBBJLR010000042.1:6604665-6615590 GCA_037577145.1 Brachypetersius gabonensis | reverse complement strand
TCTGTCTGTCTGTGTGTCTGTCTGTCTGTGTGTCTGTCTGTCTGTGTGTCTGTCTGTCTGTGTGTCTGTCTGTGTGTGTGTGTGTGTCCTATATATTAATTTTTTGTTTGTTTTTTTTTATTTTTAAACAGACAGTGAACATGACCTTGACAGTCACGAGGATTCTGTAAGTAGCTACTGTTTAGGACATTTGTGATTCATTCACCATAAAAGCCCATATAAAGTTCTGATTCAGTTTGTTTTCTGACCTGTTTAGAGCAGTGACAGCGATGAGTTAGACCTTCCGCAAGATGTGGAGACTTGTCTACAAATGAATTTGGTCTATCAGGAGGTGCTGAAAGAGAAACTAGTCGAGTTGGAACGCCTCCTTAATGACAACCGCCAGCAGCAGGTTAGTCAGATTCATATACATAAGTGAATTTTGCTTTTCATGATTTTATTTGTATTATTTTTTTAATTCAATGTTATTTGTGTAGCACTTTTTGTAACCAATGATGTCACATAGCAGTTTTACAGAACCTTGGCCCCTAGTAAGCCAAGTGTGACAGAGTTGAGGAAAAACTCCCTTAAGCTGGAGGAAGAAACCTTAAGAGGAACAACGCCTCAAAAGGTGGAGAGGAAGGAGAGTCCCTGTAGAGAATGTTAACTTAAACACACATTGATCTATGGCCAACAGAGTATTTACAGTTATGAGTCAGTAGAGGTAGTTTTTGTTGGAGTCCGAGTGAGGAGTATTTTGAGAGTCTCTGATCTACAGCAACAGGAACAACAATCTCTGCCAAAGCTTTTGAACAGGAGTTTTTGTGACTTTTCGTAGATGAAGAAGAACTATTTTAGTAATAGTATCTACATGTGCATCAAATGAAAGATCTGGCTCTATAGTGACAATGAGATTTTTACAGTTGACATTGAATCTAACCTAAAATTAAGCAATATCCAGTCTTATATCTTTAACACAGTCCTCAAGAGATATGAAGTTGTGTGCCATTTACATAGCAGTGGAAGCTAATCCCATGTTTTTTGAGTACAGTGTAAATAAAAGAGGTCCTAAGACAGAACCTTGTGGCACATATTTTAATATATTCTTGTAAGAACTATAGTCTAAGGCTCCAAAAGTCTGTAGGGATTTTATTTATATCTAGATTAGTTGTTATGGAAAAGAGACCTGTTTTTTGATTATTACTTATTGCACTTCTTTAAATGGTTCCTGTGCCTCCCCCTGTACCATTTTGGCTAGGACTGTGTATGTAGTTGTAGCCTGTTGGGGTTCATTGAAGAGCAACAAACTCATCGGTTGTTATCCAGGGACCTGTAAGACATATGTAAGAGGTCTGATGATTTCATTACAAAAAAGAAGCAAGCAGTCTGATGTTAAACTGTCCCAGCTTTAGCTTTAACTTTGGATCCAAGGTGCTGAATTTGCTGGTTGCTTGAGAACGGTTTTAATCATTAGAGCACACTAAGTTTAAGTTTTTACTTTTCTGTGTTATTTTTCTTCCTTTTCTTAACAGATACAGGTTGAAGCCAAGCTTTCTGACTCTGCGGCTACTTCTCCAGGGCTGCCCCAGATGAAACTTTTCCTGGGCAGCTTTATGAAACCATATTTCAAAGACAAGCTCACGGGTCTGGTAAGATCACCAAGTGCCTGAATGCTTTTTTAAAGAAAGGCCAAAGCTAGTCATATTAAGAGAGGCAAATTACTTATGAAGCCTTTTTATGCACAGTCTTTTTACCTGTTTCCTGTAGGGCCCTCCAGCAAATGAAGAAACCAAAGAGAAGATGAGTCACAGGACCAGGCCCTGTGACGAAATGAAAATGAGAAGATGTATGTTGCAGATGTACTTGGCCAATGTTTTTGTTGTGCTAAAGGAGTATATTTAAGAATAATTGTGGTTGCATCTTTCAGGGGAGGGATGGCAGAAAACTTTGTTGATCAACTCAGTAGTCACAGACACAATGAAGCGCATGCTACAGCCAAAAATGTCCAAGTAGGTTTTAAAGGGGGATTTTTTTTTGTTTAAAGCGTGTTTGTGGGGGGGTAATTTTCTTCCTTTTCTTTATATTTACAGCAGAAAATGATTCAGACTGGATTTGGGCTTGTTTTTGTTTGTTTTATAGGATGGAGTACTTAACTGCTAAGATGTCTAGAGTAAACGGTGTGGAAAAAGAAGAACTACAAAAACAAATTTCTCGTTTGGAGGAGGACATTGTGAAAATTAGGTAGCTATAATAAGCTCATTCTTTCATTTAGAAGTCTATGCTTCCTTATGACACAGGTTCAGCAGTCCTACACAATTTGGTGATTCCCTGACTGCTCTAAAGCTTTCAGTTAACAGATGAGTTAAATCAGGTGCGTCTGAACAAGAAAAATCATCAAACGGTACTGAACACTGGTTCACCTGAGTTGTACATCACTGCCCTTTGAGAATCCTTTCTGACTGTGAATCCATCTGAATGCCTATAGGGGGCACCTCTGTATTGTTGATCAGTGATTTGGCTAGTCAGACTGAGAATTTGAATTGTGATCTCTTAGAAGAATGAATTACTGAACTGTGATGTATCTTTATTCACCACCATAAATGTGTTTTCATGATTGTATTGTCCTCTAGCTCAATGAGTGAAGAGCAGCTGTATGGGAATCGCAGTGATGATCATGACTGGGACAAAATATCAAATACCGATGTATGTCTTAGAACTCCATGCTAATTCCAGTATTTAAGCTATTGATGTATTATGCTTAAAGGTGTTACAGTCATAACAGTGTCAAAATTGTGAACATTACAGTTTGAAGGCCTACGACCACCTGAGGACTTGATGAGATTCTGGCAGAATTATCTTCATCCGTCTATTAACAAATCAACGTGGAAACAGGATGAGATTGAAAAGCTTGCCGCTGTTGCAGAGGAGCACAATTGCTGCAACTGGGAAAAGATTGCAGAGGCTCTTGGGGTAAGCACAACATTATTTATCCTGTGATTGGTCATTATTGCACAGTATGTGATTCTTAGAAGAAGAAGAAGAATTACTAATTTTGATGTTTCTGCAAACCAATCCTGCTATTTTTCTTCTCCTCTTTTAGACCAATAGGACAGCTTTCATGTGCTTCCAGACGTACCAGCGCTACGTCGCTAAATCTTTCAGGAAGAGAGAGTGGACTAAGGAGGAGGACAAAGTTCTCCGTGACCTTGTGGAAAAGATGAGAATTGGAAACTTCATACCATACACCCAAAGTAAACTTTTAAACAGTATTTTTCATTTACATTCTTATGACACATGAGCTAAACAGACAAAATAGAAAGGAAAGGAGAAAAGGATCACACATTAAGTTAACAATTCTTGACCTCAAATCAACATGACCAGGATTAATACACCAGCATAAAAGGATTCTCTGTTCTGGGTAGTGGTTTCTTTCTCTCAGATCAGTTTTTGTGCTTGTGAATTGCTTATCCTTTACATTGAACCATCAGTATTCTCATCAAGGTGCATGTCCTTGAATGATGAGTGGTTTCCATAATAGCAACTTTTCATATTTCCACAGTGTCTTACTTTATGGAGGGTCGTGATCATACCCAGCTTATGTACCGCTGGACATGCGTTCTCGATCCGTCATTAAAAAAGGGCCCTTGGTCAAAAAAGGAGGACCAGGTATGGAGGACAGTACAGTTGCCTGGCATTTATCTGTTCAGATCTTTTAAGCAAAAATGAGGGACTGCTGATCATAACAACCATATTATACTGCAGTCCCATTCTGTGTGTAATGTTAAGACACTTCGAATTTTTTGCAAATGTTTAAGTGTAGACACTAACAAAGAATATGCTATTAAAGTGAAAAGCCAACATTTAGTTTGTAAACACAAGAATTATCATCCTGGAGTTAGTCCTGGAGTAGGCACAGTTTTCGTTGCACAATGTTGCTTCATTTTGTGTGTTTTATTCTGTACATTTGTGAAGCCAGATTAGTTTCTGTATCTTTTTTGGAATTACACTTTTCACCATCACTGTAATGTTATTGCAGCTGCTGCGGAACGCCGTTGAAAAGTATGGGGTTAAGGATTGGTGGAAAATCAGACTGGAAGTGCCTGGAAGGACGGACAATGCATGTCGAGACAGGTGTGCTGTGTCCTTCCTTATACTTGGACATGTATAAAAATAGTAAATGTAGTATTATTTATAAAAGTAAGTGTGTGTGTGTGTGTGTGTGTGTGTTCAAATGATAGATATTTAGATTGCCTCCGTGATGATGTCAAGAGAGGTCCATGGAGTTTTGAAGAAGTGGAATTGCTAAAAAAGCTTGTACAGAAATACGGTGTTGGTGAGTTATAACCATACACAATACAGCTGTAAGATGTTTTTTTTAAAATAAATTCATTGTGAGGTTGTCACAGTCAAGCAATTTCCTCAGGTAAATGGGCTAAGATCTCCTCTGAAATTCCGAACCGAATTGACAGCCAGTGTTTGCACAAATGGAAGTGGATTACGCGGACCGCTGCTGTAAGTTTGTCGTGTTTGTCAAGTACCTACTGTGTCTTTGTTTTCCTTAAGAAGTGATTCCGTTTACCAGATACGACAAAATGTTGTACCTCTGCAGAAGAGAAACGGAGAGCAGCTGTCAGGACTACCAAAGCCAAAAAGGAGAAAATGTAAAAGTGAGTCTTCCTCTGAAGATGAGCGCATAGAGTACATGGACAGTGACCACGAACATGCAGAAGACAAAAAATCAAACATTCCCTTGGAAGATGGCCAAGAAAACAAAAGAGACGCATACATCCAGCCAGATATGAAGGAGTGGATCCCTGACTGTGGGCAGGCAGAAATTTTAAAGACCACAATAGTCAGGCTGCCCACCCAGGAGGAAATACAGGCTTGTCAAAAGAACAGTACAGATGATGGAGATGCTGAAAGTCCCTCCAAAGATTGTCATGAGTTAATACGGTGCACCATGCTGAATCAACTAGGTTACCCTGTTAAGACTTTCGTCAGTGAAGAACTGCAGGTTTTGGACAAACAGGTAAGGGTTTTTTCTTTGTGCTCAGAAGTACATGTTGGTGTAACGTCTTTATCATCACAGATGTTGGTGCTTGTGTTCTCTCAACCTCTCACTCCTCCGACACACTTGTCTTTAGCTACTGTGGTAATTAAGGACTTCAAATGTCAGGGATTCCATCATGGGGAAATGGTCAAGTAAAGTCTGGATGGACATTAAAATCGAGTGTTCTAATGGGTGTCAGTCCCAGAACAATACCTGAATGCTTTCTCCTCCCGATGCGGAAGTCAGGTGACTCTCTCATGGTGTGAGGGGCAGTTTGCTGACACAGTTTGACTCCACTTGTCCTGTTTGAGGGAAGGGTCATGGCAAATCCATACAAAGATATTCTGACTGATCATTGACCTACAATGAAACATTTTATCCTGATCAGCGTAGTCTTTAAGTCTCTCTAAGGTTTTAAATGATAGAGTATGAGTCACTACATGAATTATGTAAATCATAGGCCGCATTCTCCACCACAGTTTCCAACCTTCTTTACTGAAGTCTAAATGTAGCTGTTCCTTCAGTCACCATACCTACTGAAACAAAAGTGAACGCTTGCCATCCATGCCCCAATAATGAAACCTCTTTCAAAGTCAGTTAGATCTGTTCCTACTGCCATTTTGATCCAACAGAGCATGTTCGGTTGTTAACTGCTTAGTTGTTTGGCTTTGTCATTGGTAAAATTCCTTTTTTTTTGTATTGCAATGTCTTTACAGGATACTGGTCACAAAGATGCCGTGATCAAAGTGTCATTAAGTGATGTGAAAAACATGCTGACTAGAATGCAAACATCTGCAAAGAATCTAAAAGGGGTGAGGATCCTATATAAACATTTTACTGTGATAAAGATTGAACAGTATCAGTTCTGATCTGTTGATACAATGTCGATGGATGGGTTAGATTTAATTAGTACTCCCTATGTCTTTTTTCAGAGAGCCAAATCCAAAGCGACCAAGTTGTTCAGTGAAGAAAAGGGGAATGCACCCAGTGGTGAACAGGAGACAAGCGGAATGAAAGGTGGTCGGACACTGAAACGCATCTGCAGAGGAGGGATCAACACCAAACTCAACTATGATCTTATGATAGCTATTATTCCGTGGGTTGGCAATCTTTTAATGCCCCTTGCTTTCAGTGAAAGGAATGTTTGTGAAGGTAATTGTTTATGTCCATCATCAAATACACTGTGTTCCAAATTATTAGGCATATTCCATTTTTCATTTTTCTTAAATCATCAATGCCACTGATAGTGTTTCTTTTTTATCGTCAAAATTAGGTTATGTAATAATCTGTATTTTATAAAACAAAACTAAGTACAATGAGAGCAGTATTTATGCAATTACTTAAAATCCAGAACTCCATACATTTGGACCATCCAGTGCATCACGGAATTCGGCGGAGAATAAAACTGTTTGGAAATTAGTCTTCATGTATTTTTCAGTCTGCTGCAAATATTTCTCCTTCTGAGCATTGGTTAGGGGTGGCTAAAATAGGGCTTTATGGACAAATGCATGCCTCTTGTGTATCTTGCACCGAGAGACTCCACCTGCAGCCTCAAATACTTGCTTGCTGCTGATCACTGACTTTTCCACAGCTACTCTCTGAATACGGTGCAGTTGCATTCCTTGATATGCCTTTATCTGAACGAATCCTCTCTGTATCTCGCACACATTTTTTTTAACATTTTTTCTTGCTTAGGTTTTCATGGAATGTCCAGTGTTTTCATGCCTTTCACGAGTGGAACAACCTCTATAAAGTAGTTTCACTTCAGTAGTTTCGCTGTCTGAGATAAATAACAGTAATCTAAACAGACAGGAGACAAACGAAAACCTCCGCAGAAAAACTAAAACCCAAATGTTTACCTAACTGATATCCTACATGCATAACAATTTGGAATGCAGTGCAATTACTTTTTTTTACCTAATGTAACTTGGCCAGTTATTGTTATCTTTTTTTTCAGCTGACATTGCTCGATTGAGAGCCGCAGATATCCTTTTCGCAAGATCAGAAGTGTTTACATTTTTTTTGGAGGTGAGGTACATTTTGTCATGCTTTCTACACAAAATGCATATAATGCGTACTAATCACTGTAACCCAGCTGTGTTGCTTTAAAATAGATTCTTCGTGTAGATGTTGAAGGCTGCAGGAAAGTCATTGAAACTGAGAAAAGCAAAGCGCCCTCACAGGTACATACACAGTACGAGCACAATGCTTAGGAACACACATATGTGGCATATAAAAATGATAAGCGGGGGGGGACTTGTATGCATTTAATGATCTAGGAGGTTTTGCTGCAGGAAACGCAGGTAATTTAACTATGTTTAATGTTTTTTTTTTTATTATTTATCCTTCTCAGAAACCACATCGCACATCCCAATCAGGTATGAGTTGCTTTTGGTTGTTAGAAATCCAAAACCTGAAAATCTGGGGGAAAAAACCTGGAAAAAAAAAACATTTCCATTGTCTTTCAGACACGCAGTTTTCATCTGTTAAGACTGTGGCAATGCTGCTTGCTGAGAAGAAACAAAGGATGAAGGAAGACCTCGACATCGCACAGCTCCTAAATTCTAAACATCCTCCACAAACCAAACTGCCACTTTCCCCAAGACCCCATCAGAACAAGAAACCAGACATAGGGCCAACCTTGATGGTTCCTCAAGCTTTTGTTATCACCCAACCAAATATACATCAGGGAGTATATCCCCCACAATCTGTTGGACAAGGAATTCAGTCAGGTGTACACGGTACATCACAGTGTCTTAGCCAGCCAGTTTTGGAGCTTGTATTATCAATGGAACCTGGAATATCAGCACAGCCCACACCCTCACCATTTAACCCAACCTCTACTGTAGCTTCTGCAGAGAATGCACAGGTAGCTCCAAAATGCAAGCCAACAATAAAAACCAATGCCATGATGGAAAAGGTTAGAACTGACAGGTCCAGGAAGAAGTCAACTAGAAAACACCAAGGCAATTGTGATTCGCCTGCAGTTGCTGTATTACCACAAACCACCACTTGGATTCTCACACCTGCTGGTCTGATGCCTTTGACTGACATTCAGTTTCCTTCTCCTGGTATTACTGGTGTTCAGAACCAAGTAATCCCCAAAACTGTTCCTGAGCAGGTACTTCACCAACCTCTCATAGTTAACCAGAATGGACTTGTTCATGCTGTGGGACCAAGCAATTCAACAAATGTCACCCCAGCTGATGCAGCATCTTCATCCGTTGGAACCAATACTGATCAGAGGCCCAGTGTGTCCTCTCTGCCCTCAATTGATGATGCCCCCGTTTTCTCCTCAGCTGTCACAAGTATGACTGGTGTTCCCACTACGAAAGTGCCCAATTCTTTTAATCAATCCATAATTGCCTCTAGTTCAGCTACTGCAACACCTGCCCAAGAAGGAACAATTTCTGCTGCTATCTTTGCAAATCAAAATGTAGAGACGTCACATGTTTCTCAGATGTTTTTTCAGCAGCCTATCGTAGTAAATCAGAATGGCTCTTTGGCACTTATCAGTGCTGCTGGACCACACCTACCTTCAAGTGTCTCTCCAAATTCAATTACAAATGTTCCTGAGGTTTTGCCAAATCCCACATCCTCATCTTCCTCTTCCACTGTTAAGAATGTACCTGTTGTACAGACTGTCACTCCACCCCCAGTTGTCCTACAGAGCCCTACTTCTCAAAGTTTGTCTATGGTACAGCAAATCGTCCAAGATGAAAACCTGTCCCTACAGACCGCAACTGTCAATGCGAGCCCCAATCCTGACACTTCGTCTTTTGACTGTAACCTGATGTTTGCTGAGGATCCCGCTGCAGTGAAGATATGGATGAAAGGTTCTGAGGGAATTTCACTGCCTGAACAAGACAACAAAATGCCTTATCTTCCACCTTTTGTTGGCAATATCAATACGCTTTTGTCTTTGCTAAAGGCAAAAGAGTCTTTGTTGCAGGGAGCAGCACGGCTCCTGCCTGAAGAAGGAGCTGGCATTGAGGAGGGAACTAGGGTAGCTGCTCTTCGTACGCTTGTATCTGAGAGGTTTAAAACCAACCCAGCACACTCGCTTCTGAAGGCTCGCTTTTTGTCATGTTTTACTTTACCTGCCCTCCTGGCCACCATACATCCATGTAAAGAGTGGAAATTGCACGAACTTGGTAGCGACGAAGATGAAGAAGCCAGTCCGGATGAAGTTGAGCTAAGAGAGAGTGGAACAGAAGATAAGGTCCAGCCTAATGTAAGGATGTGCATTGCTATAAAACTGTATTTTTTTCTCTTTGTGGTAAGAATGAATTGTGGTGGATTGATGGAGTTTCCCTGTTTTCTATTGCAGGGGACCTTGTGCAACACAAATGAAAGTGAAGCATCAGCAAGGCAGTTTTCAGGGATGAGTAGAAGAAAGCGAAGCAGGAGCCACACGAGTGCATGAACGAGAAGCACTAATGTTGAGTTAGCGTTGTTTGCTTTGGATTCTGTTAACTCTGTGTTTAGAAAGTATTGTCAAGTTTGTTATTAATACTGAGGCTACAGTAAATATTGTGTGTACTATAGTACATCATTGTTTTTGAGTGAACTGTAAAAAGATCCATCCTTTGTTGTTTACAGAGTAATTTAAGCTCTCAAATAAATGTATGAATGTATTTGCACGCTTGTGTCTCTCATGCTTTCCTGTCTGTATTACCTTTATTTTTAATTTCACTGGTCTCACTGATATTAACGGTGTGATTAACAATTATTCAAATCTATTGAAATGATAGAAACAGCCGCTGCTATCATCACCACTCCTGGTAAGTCACGAGGTAATCACATTGGCACAACTGATTGAGAAAGATACGGAAATGGAAAAACTGAAATGGTAACTGAAAAAAAGGAACTACAACCGTAGTCGTTTCCTTTTTGTCTCTTAAATACTGCCTTTCAAGTCGTATCAGTGTTCAGCTAAGCAGTAAAGGCAGAAACGTCCACAAGAGAAAATTACTATGTCTGATGGCCCAAGTGCTCTGGAGTTTGAAGAGGATGAAGAATGCTGGATGCAACTGGAAGACCACAGGATGCTCCTCACTAAGGCCATTGATCCTTCACGGATAATACCATACCTGAGGCAATGTAAGGTGCTTAATAGTGATGATGAGGAACAAATTTACAATGACCCAAGTCTAGCTATTAGACGCCGAAAAGTAGGTAAGAAACTTTTTTAACAGCCTCCATACATTGGCCTTATTCGTTTTCTTGTATTGGTACCTGATTGGAGACTCTGTCATCTAGGGGTGCTGCTAGACATGTTACAAAGGACAGGTATGAAGGGTTATGTGGCGTTCCTGGAGAGTCTGGAGTTGGACTACCCTCAATTATATCAGAAAATAACAGGCAAGGAGCCGTCACGGGTTTTCTCCATCCTTGTGGGTGAGTTAACTGCTCTTTAAAGAGCACTATTAGACATTTGTTGTTCCCAGTCCTTTAACTGAAAAACAGTATTTTTAAAAAATTTGAAAAATACAGTTACACTTGTGTTGCATCACTGTTTCTGATCATATAAGGCAGATTAATGCATGAAATGATTCTAGTATGGAGCTTATAGACAGTATACAGAATGTTATCATGAATAGTTACTCCATTATTCGTCATATTAACCTGAACTGGTCCAGAGAGTCTGCAAAGCATTTCACACCATTTTGTATCCCAGTTGTATTTGGCTCTTTTGATGCTTTAAACACTCTCTGTCTTAAAGTTGTTGAGGTATTACTCTATAAAATAATTATTCTTGAATATCATCCTAAATTAGACAGGGCTTATTATTGGTGTGTATTTTAAGTGAAAGTGACCATTCTGTCATATGTGAACACACCACAGCACACAGTGTGAACAGCATGAAATTCAACCTCTGCATTTAACCCATTCA
>JBBJLR010000042.1:6559565-6597454 GCA_037577145.1 Brachypetersius gabonensis | reverse complement strand
TCATACGCATATCATTTTCTGTACTAGGGTCACAGGTACCCGGAGCCTATCCCAAGGTCTACGGACGCGAGGCAGGGACTCACCCTGGGTGGGGCGCCAACTTATATGTAATTATATATATATAATGCTGGGCAACGATTAAAAATGTCAAAAATGTCATGGTTTGCATGTTAACGTTCCCAGCCCTAATATATATATATATATACATTTATATCACCCCTAATTTAATGTAAGTCCTCTAAAATAAGGACTTACATTAAATTAAGGATTTACAAAAATCAATTAATCAATAGATGCAAATAAATACTAAAAAGGGGCACATTACTGTGAAGGCTGGACGACTGGCTGACAATTTACTCAGTGCTTTTGTTCCAGTCTCCCATTGTGTTCAAGTCCTTTAGTTCAGAGTAAGACAGCCATATGTCATTCTTATTCAAAACTGCTTACAAAAGTATTTTGAACAGGTTATTCAAGCTCCACACCTGTTCTGGGAGCTCAGTGCTCTCCAATACGTCTACAAAGTTTAATATGTATTTATATGTAGTTTTTCTCCATCAAATCTTGAGTAGCAAATATAATTAATAAAAAATAGCACGTCTTTAAGACCTCAATTATTCGTTTATGCGCTGCAAAACTAAACCATTTTAGCAAGTGACATCATTTTAAATGTAGTCAGTAAAATGTAACTGCACGAGAAAACCTTGTATATCCAAAAAAGAGAAAGAAAAATCATTTTTAATTTCCATGGTCAAATTTTAATACAGTCTATCAAGTGACAACTGGTATTTTCAAATTACGTGAAAAAGCGAAAAAGAGAAAAATTGGAGATACAAGGTTTTGTTCAGGCACTGCAGTGTACATTTTTTAAAGCAATTTTATATTGTCTATTAATGCCAGATAATTACATAATTTCTAGAATTATTTTGCACTGCAAGTCGACAAAATAAATAAAATAAATGATAAATTAGGTCAAAAGTAACTGCACTGAAAATAAATGCAGAAATGTACTGGGTTGTGTACATAAACAAAATAATACAAAAGTACATGTAAATCACCAACTCTTTCACTGTAATGAACATAAGAATCCAGCCATTTATTTTTGAGATCACCTTTAATAAAATATTTGTGCAATAAATACAGCAAAAATTCAAGTATCTGGCAGGAAACGGAGACATTGCTGTTGTTTAGGCTGTACATTTTTCTCCCAAGCGTACAGATTGCTGATGTCTTTCACACACATAAGGAGCACTTCATGACTTTATAAAAACAGTCAACTTTTTTTTATCATATCAAAATCATTACTACGCAACCCTGAGCATTTCACAATGATGTTATAGTTTAAGACTCAATGAAGTAATTCTAAGAGTTTCAATAGGCAAGGTAAAATAAATCCATTGTTTATTCTTTGGAGAATTAGAAAGGCACTCTAAGCAGTACATTCTACTTACCCATTAAAGACTGCCTTATTGTTTTGGGAACATGATTGTATTCTCACAACCGAGAATCCTGTTTTTAATCGCAAAGTAAATTTTGCAAGTAAGGTTAGAACCTAGAACAAGTGCAAATGAACACACTTGTAGGTCGATGAACAATGAGGTAAATAAGAATCCAAGACAATCCCTCTTTTCAATACACTGTGTTCCACCAGTGCCGCACTTTTTTCTCCTCAAGTTTCTCCTCCAGACATTTAATAAGGACGGGGTCGACTTTGGGGTCAAACTTGTTTGCAAACCAGTGGCCGTAGTCCAGTAGCCAACGCAGTTCTGCAGCACCATAGATACAAACACTGCGCATGTGTGTTCCAGTGCAAGGAGGATATAAAGACCCTTCCAGGTAGTTCCATTTCACAAGGCGGGTCTTACTTTTCAAGTCAGTCACATCATCGTCGGATCGGGGGATTTCTCCTGGTACCCCAGGTATCCGCACCAGCGTGGCCCAAAAGTGCTCGTCCGGAGAGTATGTGTCAGCTGACCACTCTAGGAAGTCTTTTGCCACCTGGCTGGTCTGAACATAGTGGACAAAGTCACGTGAAAGGACAAAATAGGCACTTCCGATGAACATCTCAATTTCATGAGGTGGGGGGCTTTTGGCATGCGTGGTCCTAACTGGTAATTTCTGATACTCATACGGGACTTCCTGCAATTCATGCTGAAAGCCAAAGCGCTGTCTCTTTAGCTCACTGGGCCGACTCGACTCCAGCATGTTCGCCCCATTTAGCTTCTTAAGCTCCTCCACCAGCTCATAGTTGGACCTGAGTGGGAAGTCCTGCCCACACAGATTGATAGCATACTTCCATTTGACCTCTGAACTCATTAAGTCTGACAGGCAATTGAGATCCGCATTGAGTCGGGTGATGTGCGCATACTGCACTGACTCCAGTTTGGAGGCGATGATTATGTTTGGAAAACATCTGGCCATATGGTTCACTGCTGTGATGAAGCTTTCGGAGGATTTCTGATCATAATGAATGCAGTATATGTTGCGCGGGGAGTAGATGGCTCGGATGATCCTTTCCACCATGGGCATGTTCTTATGTACTACTAAAGAGTAGGCCAGCGGGAAGTTTTTCTCATCTTCAGTCACGCGGATGTCACTGTAGCCCCTCGCTTTAATGTATCTGGGACAGTTCTCGGTAAAGGACACAATGCTCTCATCATCCAAATCCACAATGTCTCTGCGCCTTATCTCCAGAGACTTGCCAATTTCCACTGGATCCAGCTGATAAATGGCCGTACAGTCAAAGGCATCTTTGTTAGACTGAGTCGCCGATGAGCGTACTGTAATTCCATAGGGCTCGATGTAGAATCTCCTGCTTACGACCACTTTCACGTACACCAGCTTCAGCACACACACAATGAACAATGACACGAAAACCAGGTAGAACTTGTGTCTTAGTTTATGTAAAGCAGTACATCTCCTTTTCATTCTGTGGGCAAACAAAATACAATATTAGTGAAAATACTGGAGTGACTGTAAGGTGATTCATAGAACTGTGATCCAGGAAACAAAACCCAGAAGAGGAAGACGTAACCGTCTACACCGTTCACTGGTAACCATTGTTTGTAAGTGGACGCATGCCTTCAGTTAAAGTGGTTTTAAGCACACATACACTGCCCTCTGGACCTTGTTGTGAGCACCTCTTCTCCTTTTTCTGGCCCGTGATGAACTGAATCGGGTATGTTGGACTGGGGCTGGAACCACAACCCACCAGGTTAAGAGATCTGAAGCAGAGCTCATAAAGTAAAGTGGCCCCTTAAAGTCATGTGTGAATACACCACAGCACAGCACACAAAGTGAACAAGGTGAAATTCTTTCTTTGCATTTAACCCAGTCAATAAGTGAAGCAGTGGGCAGCTACTGACACGGAGGCTGAGGCGTACAGTGTGGGGACGGTACCCTGCTCAAAAGTACCGCTGTAGTGTCACTGGCAGTTCCGGGATTCAAATCAATAAACTTCTGATTGCAGGGGCAACTCCGTATCCACCAGGCCACCAGCTGCTCCAATGTACACTATATGGTCAAAAGTATACACCATAAGGGACTTTAATGACAGACATAGACTTTAATATGAAGCTGTTTGCTTTGTGTACTGAGGCATCGCAGTGCTTGAATAGAAAAGGTTCTTCCCCAAACTGTGTCCACAAGCAAGCCGTATGCTGAAGCATTAAGATTGTCTTTCACTGGAAGTAAGAGGCCACCTGAATTATATAATTAAGAGGTCTAATATATAATATATGTGTCCCAATATTTTGTCCATATTGTTCATGTAATTTACCTTGCACTCAATGGGTGTCACTTCTTTCCTGACGCGTGCCATCAAAAACGTCCTGTGCGAGTGCAGAAGAAACTGAAAAGAGAAAATCCAGCAGAGTCCAGTGGCAGCCAACATCCACCAGACTGTCCTGTGATCAGTGACTTAGGCGAGTTATTCAAGAGTTCAGAGTTTAACTAACACCTACGCAGTCGAGACTCCTTCGAGGCTGTGACAAAACACGACAAAACAAGACAGTGACATGGATCAGAAACTCATCTGATTTCATAAAAAATGTCTAGTTGAAGCAGCAACGAGAGAAACACGTTTCACTGATAACCCACAGTTCAACTGCTGAATCGAACAGAAGAGGATAAGCGTCTCCTCACATTCAGTAATATCTATTTCAAGAGATCAAGACTAATGTCAGCAACCAGCCAAAGTGAACGCGTAGCCCTCGTGTGGTCTCTTAACAGTGAATAAAGGCAGCGCCTTGCTGTTTTATTGGTAGAGGTATGCAAGGGGCGTGACCTAATTCTGCAGCAACCAATGACTGAGCTTCTTAAATCTGTAATAGAACACGCTGGATTTAGTCATTGATTGAGCCTTCTAAACTGAAAGGGCTAATTTACTATGGCAGACACCAGACAGAAATAACCTTCTTCTGCATCAAGAATACAATATATGCACAAAAGTATTGGGACACTTAATTAATTACTCAGGCCAACAAAAGCATTGTTTTGTAATCAACAGGAACCACAACACACTTTTGTAAACCAGTTTTTCATGCTGATTTCAGATGTTTCAGTTTTTTAAGTCACACTGACTTTTTGAATTATGAGTAATATTAGATTTACAATAGACTTGCATGCAGTTTTTATTAAACCTTAAGCACCAATCAAGTAACTGTTTCAATATTTTTAGTGCGATGTTTTTAGTGCGATAGGCGCACACTGTGGCATAAATATAATGATATAAGTCTAATGGTATAAATGTCCATGTTGGTGTAATGGTCAAGTGCCTGAATACTTTTGTCCATATAGGGTATGTGTGAGGAAAGGTGTCTGCCTTCTACTATTGTATTATAGTTCTATCATACTCATTGATGTTATTGATTTTTGTTTCATTTATTTGTTATGCAATCGTTGTGCTTTTTTTCTGCTAGAGACACTTTTGTTTTTTGATCATGTTATTTCTGACCATGCACTTAGCAGACTTTAGTTCTCAAATTAGAAGCTTCACTGCAGTTTTGTACTGAAGAACCTTTAGTTTTTTGGACTTGATAGTTTTGTACATACACCTCACCTGCATTCCTTGTACACAAATCATTATTTCACCAAAGCAACAATACTTTTACCTGAGTAAGAGTTTCGGCAAGTCTAGTAATAGTAATGTAACGCACAAACAACATTCAGAGGTAGTTTTGTTAATGGCATCATTACACTTTTATTTGTCAAACTTGACAGGAAACAAGAATAACAACCTCTTAAGAACAAGGGGCTAAACAATTATTTATTACATAAAATGGCAAAAAACTAAAAGTCTCAATTTCTTTCTTAAATTGCAGTATAATATACAAATCTTCAAAAGTCCCACTCTTCACTCTGTATGAACAAATCCCAGTATCTGGCCATCATGTAACATGGCAGGAACTCCTCATCTCTGATCAGGTGGATGGAGCAAATGCCCATAAATATTTTCTTTGTTGACAGTGACTCTGTTGAGAGAAACATGAGTGGCGCCATTAATTTAATAACAATGTTTTCAGAACATTCTGAACATATTCAGAAGATTACAGGCTTTGCCGACTGCTATGCTGATGTAAACAATGGAGCTATTCAGTTCAGTCTATTCAGGACTTTTTGATAAGGGTGAGGTGTCACATATTTGTCATCTGACCACCTTCCTTTCTAAGCTATACCTGTTCTACCAGTGTTAGTAATAGCTCCTGTTTAATACTAATCTTGAAACGTGTGCTTACATTTAGAGGAAAAAAGGATTCTGAGTGGGAGGTGATAGTAGGGTGGAAACACATGAGACCAACATCTAACCGCACCTTTAATGGGAAATCCTGTACAACTGGGTTTCGATGCATGTTTTTGCAGATGTGGTGGTTCATTTCCTGCATTTGCATCACACGCTAAAGAGCAGTTCTGCACTGACTTTGATGTATCCTTCCTCTGTCAAAATAAAATGTGTTTTAGAGAATCATTTTATACTGTCATTGACTCTATTGAGAGGCTGAATGTTTTACATTTAATGTTAATTCCAGCGCAGGCCGATGTACTCATTAGTTGTCAAGCAATCAAGGCTGACTTAGTCTTTCCATAGCACTGCAGTGCAGCATTAAATTATTCATACACAAAAAAGATTTTCTGTACTGTCTGCTGTGAGGAACACTGACATGTAGGCTTGGTGCAGAGGGCAGGTGTATTCTACTGCCTTCACTGTGCCCTTCCCACACCTAAAAGTGTATTACCTTGAATTTTTAACCATCTTTTGACCTTAATGCACCTAAACTAAAGTCTTGGTTTTTTTTCAAACACTGGTTAAGACAATTTTGAATGTCATTTGAATGTTCTCATTCAACTTGCTCTAATCTTTTTCCCAACAAATTCGGAACAGGAACACCTTTCTAAGAGGGCCATCAAAGAAAAGAGAAGCCTTGTATTAAGAACATATTCTTCATACCTTTGAAAATATGTCTGGTATGTTAAGAGCTTATAATGACCTATTTTTGCATAATTGCCAACAGAGGGTAATAACAGAAGGGTGGTTTTCCCAAGTAGTAGTATTACCATTTGTGCCAGTTCCAAAGCATTATCTGCTGGCTGAATAACTTCTTTCCTGATGAGATTGTCCAGCGTCATACTGTCATCAGCAGCTGCAGCCCTTTCTGATGGCAAAGCTGTATGAGCTAAGCTTGCGCTGACACTTTGTGATATCAGGTCAGAGTGAATGTCAATGGTGTAATTATGTTCATATGCAATATAATGTTGTTTGTTGCAGTGAGTCACTGGTTGAATAAGCTGGGTAGAATTCACCTCTGAGGTTCCTATTGAGGAAATCTGAGAATAATGCTGTTCTCTGTACATCTTTAGTTTATGCTGCAGTTCATTCTGCGTCTGCAGGAGTGAACGTGAATGATTCGGTTGAGAGGCAAGCTCCAGAAGATGTTCGTTTGACTTGTCCTCATGGAAAAGGTCAGGCGATGTCCTGCAATTGAAATAAGACACTCGAATAACCTGTTTTTCCAGTTAATTTCAATATTAAAGAAGTGTGAAAGTGAAGATGCAAATGTACTTGCCATTCTTTTGTTGCACTTCATTATGAACAGGAAAGTGTAAGCATTTTTTTTACCTCTTACTTAAAGGCTGTTTAGAGATGTTATTTAACACAGTCTGTATCTCTGGTAAGGCATCGGCAAATCTGTCTATAAGCAACAATAAGGACAATGAGTCCACATTGCCCAGATTAGAAAAATTATTTGGTTTGTATCAATTACCCTTAATAGTTTTCAGTCAACTTCATAGACAACTGCATAGCAATTCATAATGAGCCCATGGTCAATTTAAATGGACAATATTAAACAAAATGGTTTTTAAGCAAGCCTGTCCTACATTAACTTTGAATGTTTTTTATTAAACCAAAAATCAAATACCTCCATCTTCAGGCTCTCTTGTCTCCCAGAACACCATCTCTAACTGCTTCTGCTCAACTTCTTTAAGGGGTTGCTTGAAATAAATAATTCAATGATCATTATAGGCTTCAGCATTTTTGCAACCCATTACATTATTAATAAACTTTACATAGTAAACTACAAGTGGCAGTGTTACTGACTTGGAAATAATTGGCCCCACTTCTTGGAGTACCCCTCGCGTGTCTCTTTGTGTCATCCTTAGGCCAAAGGACAGAAGCTGGTGATTTACAAAAATGGCTGTCTGGAAAAGCAAGTTAGATGTATAAAATTCATAAAAAAACACTAGTTCCTATGTATTTAAAACATAATTTCTCCTGCCTCTCGAAGTTTAAAGCTTCTAATGGACCAGTTTTACCTTGCTGTATTTGTTCAAAGGTCAGATGTTCAGATTCTTGCATGGAAGGTTGATTTGGCTCTCTGGGTACCTCAAGAGGTGCTCTGAATGTCAAGAGCAGCCTTTTGATGTTTTCACAGTCTGCAAGGTCTAGTGCACTGTTTCCAAATACATTCTTATCATGAGGATTTGAGCCATACTCAAGAAGGAGCTTCACAACCTGTGCATTAAACATAAAAACAAGGGACTGCGAAATCCAAAAACTATTACAAAATCTTTAATAAGTCTTTAATCACAAGTATCAAGTAATACCAATACTCACAAAGGTATCATTTAGCGTTCCCCTTATATTTAACCATGCCTCTCTAAAAGAATATTTATAGAAATGTGTGTAATTTATACAATGGTCTTTACCTCATATTGGCCAAAGGAAACAGCAACATGAAGAGGAGTGACTCCTGAAAGTCCGACCCTGTTGACATCTGCACCTTCACACAAGAGCTGCTTCACCACATCCACATAACCGGTCAAGACAGCCTCATGTAGAGCTGTCCATCCTGAGTGGAATTTGATCACTTGTTTTATAAGATCAGGCACCCTGACCAATCCATATGGATTCAGAGGTATATGAAGAGAACTTTACATTATAAATGAGATGCAAAAGCTTTGAACTAACCTGTATTGTCTGACACATTGATGTCAATTCCAGCTTCAATGAGTCTTTTGACCGCTGGCACGTCTCCTTTCTTGCAGGCCCAGTGCAGATAAGTCTCTCCCACAGCGTTTCTATGCCGAAGCATCTTCTGAGTAATCTTTCCAGTGCGTTTTGTGACTATACAGGAAGAATATAAATATATTTAAATATATGTGATGACAAAAATACTGTATGTGCTACCATAAACAGATGCTATGCATAATGTGTCATGAAACAAAGTGTCACTAAGCAAAACCAGTAATAAGAACAATGATAATGTTATGAAGTCACCTGTAGCAACCTTGTTGCTTTGCTTCAGAAATTTTCTTCTCCTTGCTTTTATTTTGTGCTTCTTCGTTTTTTTACTGTATATGAGCTCTTCATTTTCCACATCTATCTGAAGGTCATTTTCAACACTCTGTGTACGCTGATTGTTATCTTGTGCTGGAAGTAAACACAATGGCTTCTGTGGCAAGCATCTTAACATGGTGACGGAGGTCTCTGTGTCTAATGGGTAAGTTGCATTGTCTATTTGTTCTGCAACGCTTCGCTCATCAAGAGCTTTATACATGCCACGCTGTGTAGTGGATTTTTCTCTATCACAAGGGCTGGCATTTAGGTTTGTCTGAATGATCACATCCATGGCATTTTTAGAGTTCTTTAGGTGTTCCAGCTCGTCAATGAAAGTGCAGTCTGAATCTGCAGAACATCTGGAGTCCTCTCCACAAGCTAAGGCTGATGGGAGTACTGAAACTCCTGCATCTGTCAAGGTGCTTTGGCTATCATAAGCATCGATACGATCATCTCTTGGACTTTTACTGCTTGGAGTGCTAGCAAAGTTTTTACATGCAGAGCTGATTGGAAATTTGAGGAAACCAGAATTCTCAGCTAACTTTAACCCTGATCTGCCTCTAACCTGCACCTCATTGTATATAATTCCATCAGTTTCAGGAGGGCTGACATAAGCTTGCCTGCAGCTGAGTTTGACCATTCCATTGTACTCTCTTTCCTGGTCAACAGACAATATGGTGGAAACAAGTGTCTCTTCAGAGCTTTCAAGCATTTTTCTGCTTGTGAGATTGCTTAGAGTGTCTGTATTGTCCTCAGACATGTATGTAATAGATGTATTATTTGTTTTGATGGCCTCATTGGCAACGTTTTCAACTGGGAAAGACTTTTGCAGGTCTTCATCAAAGCAAGACTGAGTGAGCAACTGAGTGACTTTCAGATGATCATCACTTATTTTTAACTTCCCCAAGACTTTTTCTCCCACCTGGAGTTCTGGGCTGGTGGTCAGTCTGTGGCCATGGATTATATCCTTAAGCAGAGATAGTGAATCAGCGTCAGATGATTCAGGAGATCCCTCCCTAGGTACTGAAGAGTGTGTTACTGCTGTTACTAGCTGTTTCTTATTATCCAGCACAGACTGCCCTTCTGAATTTGACTCAATGATACCATTTATACAGGGAGAGAGAAGAGAAATACTGCACTCTCCATTCGAGAGACTTTGAGTATGTGAGGCACATGTATCTTCACAAAGCCCTTCTTTGTGGTAAACAGCAGGATCAGAATGATAATCACACATTTTTCTGTTCAGTCGAGAGGCACAACCACCTCTTTTGGTTATGGTGCCACTTCCATTGTTTAACAGAGAGACGCTGTTCAGGTCAAAGTTGAGTAAGTACTCTAAAAATTTGTTCGGCTTGCTTGACACTGTGATCCGTCTTATCTTATTTCTCGATACAGTTTCATGATCTCCTCTGGAGCCATGCAAAACCCTCTTTATTGTATTAGACCTATCCCTCGATGAGCCTTTGCACTGACTTGGACCTTTACTATCAGCTGAAAGCAAGCTCTGAAAAAAATTAAAGATTTTAAGCACACTAATAAAGGATGTACTCATACATTTGGAAAAACTGTTACACTAGTATCTACATCACATTTGGAAACACTGATGTTAGGAAAGAGCAGTGCTCACCTGACTTACATGAAGATCCCCATCTACGATGTAGACATCTTCTCTCACTGTTTCAGCAACTAACCCTAAAAATCATGAGTATGTTAAGGAATATGTTCAAATAGCATATGCATCTGACAGTTTTTCAGACAATTAAAAACCAAAACAAGCCAAGATTAAATATATGATTTTCTTTTATTTCATGGCAATAAATGTGCCAAACTAACACAATAATATCAGATTACAGAACATAAATAGAAACAGCAACTGACACCGGACATTTAAAAATATAGCTCTAGCAAAGGTTAAAATGCATCCCAAAGTGGCAAATGGTATGATCGTTCCAAACAGAGCAGTTGTCAGATTACCAGAATATCAAGTATATCTAAAATGTGCTACACTGACCATTTTACAAATTATACATTTGAACACAAAACAAGAATATTAGCTGTCATGAATGAACAGGAATGTGAAAAAGCAGCTAAAAGACAGTTACTTTATACAAACACATCTCCACAGGAATTTTAACAGGTTTGATAGTCATCAGTATAATACTAACTGAATGTGGATCCAGAGAAATCCTGAGTGGCACTTAAAAACCAATGCCCAGGGGACGAATCAGACTCTATGTAGTCCACAGTCACATCACTTTCAGCATCACTGTTCCTGGAAGGTGTTGTGTCTGATCCCAGAGTCTCAAGATTTTGAACCACTGTGAAACCACACATATTGGCATCCTCAGCTTGATCTTTTAATGGGACCATAGCCTGAACTGAAGACACTGAGAAATAAAGAGAGATGACACCTCCTGTGTAACATTCTGGATATAGAAAGCTTTTTACAATTGACTTTAATAATACACAATACAACACCATTGAGTAAAGCTGATTGCTAACAAACATCTAGGATTTCACCAAAACAATACTGTATGGCAATGCTCTGTAAATAAGCAATTCCATCTCCAACAGCTATTGATTCCGCTATTGTGGTACTCTGCACATCACTTATGCTTTAGCCGCTTACGTAATTTGTTTCTGCTTCTCTGACAGTCTTTCGCTTTTTTCTTACTTTCTCTCCAGTCTCCTTTAAAAAATAAAACTTGCAAGTAACAAATCTAGACTGAACCTTACATGTGAATGCAGGTCTGAGTGTACAAATTAAAGTTAGAGTTGAATTCGCAAGGATTTTATCAGTATTTAGCAAGTGTTTGACTAACCTAGAGTTGGGAACCACTTAAACAGAAATTACTTATTGCTTTAACACAGAATCATGAAGTATGATGACAAACCACATTACCCATAATCTGACTTTACCCAGGTGATGTCTGAAATCTAAAAAAGCTGTGGTGTGAACAAGAGGAACAAGAGGTCTGAGCTCTCATTAGTGCAACCAGTACCAGAAAAGATCCCCTTTAAGGTCTTACATTGTTAACACAAAAAGCACTAAGGTCATTTGCAATTTCAGGTTAACAGAACTGCGTTTGATTCATTAAAAAAGAAATACATGTATAAACACCTAATATATGTTAAATATAGCTTGTTCTTCAGCCCTAAATGTACTGACATACCTTTAGGAGAGCCCCCTGTTTTTGTGGAGTCATGTTCTTTTTCTGCACTTCCTGCATCTGGACAGACACAAGCTTCAATTTCACTGCTCTGTTCATTGTTTTCTGCTTCGTCTTTATCAGCAGAATGTCTTGCCCTCTGTGTGTCACACAAATGATTGGAAAAAACAAATCTTAGTGCTGAATTCCACTCTAATCTGAAATAACAATAACGACAATAACAATAACAATATTAATAATAAACAATTATATAGACACTCTCAACCACTTAAAGATTACATCGAAACTTAGAAATGCATACATATAGAAATGTCAAGTCAGCCTTTACTGTGCTTCATCATTTGCTGAGAATTTATGTTTTATTACCGATATACATTTTTGATATACATTTGATTCACAATCTTATGTTGCTTGAGACTGACATGACTTATTGACATCCTGATTATTTATCGTGTGATATAACATTTGGAAGACCAGATGTTGCTTACTCTACAAGGCTCTTCATTACCATTTTCCTCACAGGAAGTGGTGCAGGATACACTTTGAGCTTTATAACAACATAAAAAAATATTGAAATTAAAACAGTAAAACATGCAAAAACTGTAGGCAAAACAGTTTTCAACCGAAATCATTTTTTTTACTGGGAGTAGGTAGATATCTTCTCAGTAGTTCCTGCACATTCATGTCTTCAGTGATGTCTACAGCAGCTTCTTCGCTCGCATTTTTCAAAAGTGGGTCGGCACCATGCTTCAGGAGCAAATCTATAGTCTAAATACACAATCAAATAGAAATTCAGACTGTAATTTACAAAAAAATACTCGGTACTAGCATAACAAGTTCAAGCTACACTGAAAGCACTCACCTTAAGACAACCAATCTTTACCGCATCATGTAAAGGTGCGACGCCTTTGTATCCTAGAGGGTTTACTTGGGCTCCAGCTTTAAGAAGAGTCTCGACAATGGTATAATGCCTGTGCCACACAGCCTCATGAAGAGGAGTCCAACCTGAAAAAGTGGAAATGCATTAGACCTAAATTGTTCACCACTACAGATCAACTGATGGAGTAGTCATGCAGAAATTATTATTGGTTATGTCATGAAGACATTTATGCTTCAACAAGGTGTAATCTCTACCAGGATCTGCACTGATTTAAACTATAAGCCTCCATCATATTGTACCTGCATTATCTGTAAGGTTGACACAAGCACCAACTTTGATCATGTCTTCCACAGACTGAACATCTCCCTTTACCGCAGCAATGTGCAGCGGTGTTTCTCCAAACCAGTTTCGTCTATGAAAACGGTGCAGGCTCTGGACTTTCTCTGTCTTCGGGTTTTTAATGCCTTTGCCATGAAAACCTAATAAAGAAAATACTCTTTATCAGATATCCAATTCATCCATTAGTAATTAACATGGCTATAAGCTCTTACACCCCTTTTATCAGATGACCGTACACTTACCTACGCTGGTATGCAGTTCTGCTCCTGGTCTCTGCTGACCCTTTCTGGACAGAATTGATAAGACAGTTCTCAGCTTCATCCTACCTTCAAACACTGATTAACTGGTGAATACACAGGCTTTGCCAATTCATCAAAATAAGGATGCATGGTGATATTTAAATATGACCATATTTGCAAATAACTGTATTTAAAAATATTGCCATTGGACATATTAGACATATTGTAATTCAAATTCAAATGTAATGACATATTTCTTCTGCCCAAGAAGAGCAGAATATCTGTTATGTTGCATAACTGGGCTAAAAGATTTGTATTTATATTCATTTCACTGTGTTTGTAAACCTATAGTAATAATTATGTGTCTCTGTATTGCTAATCTAGGTAAATATATATCCATTATTTTTATCACTTTGAATAAAAATGAATCAGAATCAGCAGACATGTACATGAGAAATCATCCCAATATTTACAATATTTGTCAAGCACAGCAAGTGTTACAGGGTCTGACAATTGTTACGCAACTCTGAAACCTAACCTGCTTTTACTATGTTTATCCTTTACGACTTTTGACTTTAATGGCCTCAGTGACCACATTAGGGCTGCTGAGTCTTGTTCACGGTACAGACAGTGAGTTGTAGGAGTCTGAGCAGCTTTTGGTACAGAAGTAGTCTGGGTTCGACGGGTCACTGTCTCTGCAAGTAGTACGAAAAAGAAGCAGTAAACAGCCAGTAGATGGCAGTAGATGTGTAAGCATTTAAAACAGTCCATGTAGTGAATGAATAATGTTAGATATATCTAAGGTATATTCTTACACACTTTGAGCAGTGAAATACGAATCAGCAAGACATTACTTTAGACATTCTAAACTACCTTTCATGTGTTTCAGCTTCTTTGGCTTCTTACCATCCTTACCAGCACCCCTCCTTACAAATTAAAAGCATTACATTGGCATGTGTAAATGCTAAAGGAATGACTTTCTTTTCAAAAAATACATGAGTTGCAAATGTATATGTTATTTAAATAAGAAAACAAACCTTGCAGAATAAATCAGTGGGTTGTCATTGATCTATATTGATAAAAAGAGAACAATCCTTTGCCTGAGCAATAATTCACAAATAGTGATGTAGTAAATTATGTTACATTTTAGTCCTTTTTTTTTTTTTTTTTTTACATTTTTGTCTTGCTAAAACCATTTGGTCAGTGTATGTCTTGCACAGGTTAGTGTCTGAAGTATGGTTTCAATAATAATCTTCTATAACAATATACCTGTTTGTTCTTAGGAGGTCTCCTCTGTGCTCTACCAGGTAAAACATCAATCTGCGGAGAAATTCCTGCCAAATAATTATTAGTTGAGGAAGTCCGAAATCTACCGATGCGCAAACCCTGATGTTTAAGTCTAACGTTAAGGCAGAATCTGTAAACAATATGGGTTCAAAGGTGTTCAGGCACCCCTTTAAGTTTAAGTGAATTTAGCTACAGTCAATGGATTCTCAGACATTCAACTGCAGTCACACAGCCTTTACAGTCCTTATAGAAAAGCACTGAAATAGAGTGTAAAGCTTTAGTGCAAGAGCATATGGGCCTAAGCTCACCATGACCACACTGTTTCCACAGCCCTGGTCCTGCGAGAATACTACATTTGTGTTTTCACTGCGACCAATACACACTGACCCAACTAATCAGCTCATTGACAACCCCTTACAGAGTAAAAGTGTGTTAAAGTAGGGAAACCAGTGCAGGGCAGTGTTCTACCAGGACCAGGGTTCAACAAAAACTTAGCTAGAAATGAAGCACTCTTTTTATTAATACAGACGGTTTTGGAAGAAAGATGTCTACAGATTTTTGGATATAATGAATGTTATACTTAGTACCACTCGTTCTTTATAAATGTACTGGTAACTTAGTGGTTACCGTCCCCACACACTGTTCCCTGGGCGCTGTGTTCCTGGCTGTCCGCTGCTTCACTTGGTGAATGGGTTAAATGCAGAGGAAGAATTTCGCGATGAGCGCGTATGACAGGAAGGTCACTTTCGCTTCTTTTTGGTGCTTCAAACTTACCAGAGGGACCATCCACATAGTGTTAGTATGAGAGTGCTTACCACTATCATGCGATGAACATGGGTTATTGTGAGGAGAGGCTGAAAGTGGCTCTGCTGCACCCAGCATCAACAATCTGTAACATTAAATTTGTGGTTAAGCTTGCAGCTTCGCTACCCTACACTATATTGTCAAAAGTATTGGGACGCCTGACTTTTACAGGGACTTTAATGACATTGTATTCAAAAACATTGACTTTAATACGGAGTTGGTATAATATGAAATTGGTATATTATAAATGTTCTTTCCCAAACCATGTCCACAAAGTTGGAAGCATAGGGTTGTCCAAAATGTCTGTAATGCCAAAGCATTTAAATTGCCCTTCACTGGACGTAAGGGGCCAGCCACAAACTCTGAAAAACAGGTGTGTCCCAATACCTTCGTCCATATAGTGTAGCCTATAAATCAGTTTGTAGTCTATCAGCGGTTGAAGTCTAGCTAGCTATAGTCTGGTGTCACCTTTTCATGTAAAACCTTTCGTCCACTTCTTCACTCTCTGGATCTGTTAATATGGTCTCTTCTTGGTCGACACCACCACTCAACTCCATCCTCACAAACATCTAATATGCATAACCAGAATTTGAGTGGTAAAATCTTTTGATTCGTCTTTAAGGCCAGTTTTCCTCAACAGAACAACGATCGTTACTTTTGCCCGCGAAAAAAAACGGTTCAGTGACGTGTGCAGAGCTTAAATGTAGCCCCTCCCCCAGACGATCGCAATTTTATTTGTTTGTTTACATATCTGTTCATTTGTTTGTTTATTTATTCGTGTATCTACGTGTTTGTTGGTCCGTTTAATTTATTTTACCAAGTGTGTGTTGATCATGTACCATGCACTATTTTTTTTGTGTGTAAATATACATATTTTTTTAGTGTAGTGTGTGGTAGCTAGCCTGTGTATTAGACAATGATTTATCACTCATATCCATGATTTTTTTAAATTATTTGTAAGCATTGGAAAGTTGTTGAGTTAATAATTATAAAGTAATACACTTGTCAAATAAAACTAGTTTCCTTCATATGATGAAAAAATCTGTAACAGTGCCTGTCTGATAAATGTTGCAGAGTCCAGTTCTAGACTGTCCTCTAATTTTTAAATGCACTAGTCAAGAATTTCATCCCATTTTCAATCACTTAATAGCTTGTTAAATATCTCACACTGGTCTGGTGATCCATGGTGCAGTCTTAACAACCTGGAGCTCAACACGCTCAAAACAGTGGAGATGATTGTGGACTTCAGGAGGAACAAATTCCTCGTATGTGTAAACATACCTGGCAATAAAGTTCATTCTGATTCTGATTCTGACATACTGTATACCTGCATATACTTTTATATGTTTGTATACACATTGTTTTAAGAACAAATGACAACAACAATGGTAATAATAATAATAATAATAACAACAACAACAACAATAATAATAATAATAATAATACAGTTTGCTATTATTATTATTATTATTATTATATTCAGCAAGCGAATTTGATCTTTGAAAACATTTTAAGATCTGTTTCGCTTTTTTAAGTAAATCTGGCCTGGGGCCAATAGAACCTCTGCATTTCTCTGAAATTATGAGGAGATCGCGCGTCCTTGTTTGGGACACGCCCCCTGTACTGTCTCCTTGGAGATGGGCGTGGTTTGTGCCTCCGCACACACGCTCCGCTGATCTGATTTGCTCCGCCGTACGATGACGCAGTGCCATGCCATCGCTCCATCTGAATTAGAAGAGGATGCAGGTGGGCTGCTGGCCTCAGCACCGGAGTGCTCACTCACACCACGGGACATGGATTAAGGTCGTCCTCATCATTTTTTTCCTCTCCAAATACCACTCTGAATGTGAAAGCAACATTTTGACTTTCAGAGCCATCTGATTTGTTCCTTGTGGACCGTGCAGCCTGTATTAGAAGAGCTCTCAGTCTATTTCTCTGACCCGTCCTGTCACTGGTAAGTAGAAAAGCTCCATTATTAACACTAAATGGACAAAAGTATGGGGACTCACCTGTTTTTAGGGTTTGGGTTAGGTCTTTTACTTCCTGGGAAGGACAGTCTTAATGCTTCAGAATACCAATACATTTTGAACATTGCCATGCTTTCAACTTTGTGGACACAGTTTGGTAAAAGCCTTTTTCTATTCCAGTATGACTGTGCCCCAGTGCACAAAACAAGGCATGGTTGAATGGGTTGGGTGCTGAAGAACGTAACTGGCCCACACACAGCCCCATGTCATTTAAGTTCGTGTAGGTGTAATGGTCAGATGTCCCAATACTTTTGTCTATATTGTGTATCTGTGCATGCTGACGTTGATTAATATGCCAGTGTTAGGATGCTATGTGATTTGATGGTCTGGACCTTGTAGGGCAGAACAGAACGATGTGTCCAATTTCTATTCGTTTGCACTGAAATGAAGAGGCTGGTCCAAAATGACTCAGCTCTGCTCAGCCTGAGTTAAATTTGGCCCATGATGTCTATCAGTGATGCAGAAGTCTGCATAAGCAGCAAAATAAAATATGCACATTAACCACATATCATATATTATTTTGACATGTTATATAATGCATGTACTGACCTCAGCTCCAACATTCACTGGTTGCTTGTTAGACAAGGTTAATACTTCAGTAAAACATGAATAACAGTGTAATGCATTATAAAGAACCGTGCCTTAGTCTTTAAAAAAAAATGGTACCACTGTGTACTTTGATTTACATAACACGCTCTACCACAGTGTCAGAGAATTAAAAGGACCAGGTTTTACATTTTTATTGGACATTATTCATTCTTTGTATCATCATGCTCTGTTTGTGTGGTTTATACATATATTTAAATAATTAAATACAATTGAAAAGACTTTTGTAAAATGTACACATTAATTGTTTAATTAATACTGCTAGCTTTAACTGGTTTTACAGTTTGTTTTCCGTATATGGACATGAGGGTTCTCTCAGTTTAAAAATAGTGTAAAAAAATGGTGTTACAAAGAATGATCTGTTTGTCAAATGCTTTATTTGAACACCTAAAATATTTGATGCATACCTTTGAGAACATAGCATTCTGTTTATTTACTTAAGTGCGCTTTTTTTAATTGACTGTAGTGCCTTAAGCATGTTACATAATATCTCACAGTCACGGTATGCGAGACTCAGATTTTCTTTCTCTCCGCCCACCCCTTCTTCTCTTTCTTGTTCTCTCTCGTTCACCGACTCGTGCTGTAGCAGTACCAGAATGCTGACCAGACTTTTTCGTATCCATGGCCTGTTCGTGGCCTCCCACCCCTGGGAGGTGATCGTGGCCACAGTGACCCTCACTATCTGCATGATGTCCATGAACATGTTCACCGGCAACAACCAGATCTGTGGCTGGAACTTTGACTGTCCCAAAATTGAGGAGGTGGGCTGCATTAAAGTGGAAAGCTACATGATATCTATGTTAAGGCTGCGATGTTGATGTCAGTAATAATTTTTTCTGTTTTATTGTTGTACACAGCAAGTGCTCAGCAGTGACATCATCATTCTGACCATCACAAGATGCATAGCCATCGTCTACATTTATTTCCAGTTCCAAAATCTCCGGCAGCTCGGATCAAAATATATATTGGGTAAGATTTAGCTAACACACACACACACACACACACACACACACACACACACGCACACACAAACACATTAATTTTTGATTGGTAGCTCGGATCAAAATATATATTGGGTATGATTTAGCTAACACACACACACACACACAAACACACACACACAAACACATTAATTTTTGATTGGTAGCTTGGATTAAAATATATATTGGGTAAGATTTAGCTAACACACACACACACAAACACACACACACACAAACACATTAATTTTTGATTGGTAGATTGGATTAAAATATATATTGGGTAAGATTTAGCTACACACACACAGAGACATTATACAGATAGGAGAACAAGAAATCATCTTAAATTTTGAATGGTAGCACGAATCAAAATATGTATTGGCCATCTATATTGGGTAAGATTTAGCTATACCCACACACAGACACACACACACACACACAGACACACACACACACACACACACACACACACAAGCAGTATATAAGTAGAAGAAGGAGAAATGTTCTTTACTTTTGAATGGTACTTGCTGGAAACAAACAAACAAAATACACAAAAGTAGCTTTGGACCAAATTGGTCTGTTCATCATTACATTTTATCACACTCCACTGTGTTTTTATCTTGTCAAAAACAAAGTGGTGACTGTAAATTACTTTTTATTTTAGGTATTGCTGGACTTTTCACAATCTTCTCCAGTTTTGTCTTCAGCACTGTTGTGATTCATTTCCTGGACAAGGAGCTAACAGGCCTGAAGTATGTGAAAGCTTTGTTTTCATGTTGCAGTGTTTTAAAGGTCATTCAATGCTATACAGTAACATATTTTCACTTGTCTCTAGTGAGGCGTTGCCTTTCTTCCTGCTGCTGATTGACCTCTCTAAAGCATGTGCTCTGGCCAAGTATGCACTGAGCTCAAACTCCCAGGTACCTGACGCATCATGTTTGAGTCTTTGTTTAATTATTTGAAAGTTATTTATGGTAATAACACAATTTGAATTGATTTTGATTGTGAAATATTAACTAGTATTTTTATTCCTCAGGATGAGGTGAGGGAAAACATTGCGAGAGGAATGGCTGTGCTCGGTCCCACATTCACCCTTGATGCCCTGGTGGAGTGCCTAGTAATTGGTGTGGGTACCATGTCAGGTATTTATTTTTCCACATCAAACTGCATGACCACAGTGTGAATATTAACGTTTATTCTGCCGTGCACCACAGCAGAAATCACTCCGATCTTTTCTGGTTTATGACAGGTGTTCGCCAGCTTGAGATCATGTGCTGTTTTGGATGCATGTCTGTCCTGGCCAATTACTTCGTCTTCATGACTTTCTTCCCTGCCTGTGTCTCACTGGTGCTCGAGGCGAGTGAAATTCTGTATTAATTGTTCGAAAGAACAAAAAACCAAATAGTTTTGTCTGAAACGCCTCTCTGTCTTACTCAGTTGTCCCGAGAGAGCCGAGAGGGACATCCTATCTGGCAGCTGAGCCACTTCGCTCGTGTCCTGGAGGAAGAGGAGGACAATAAGCCCAACCCAGTCACCCAGAGAGTCAAAATGATCATGGTATGAGTCCTAAAAGCGATACCACTAAACAGTACCACAATCTTCAGTGGCTTTTTGTAGGAGGCTAGACTTGGGTGTCTTTAACACTCCCCTTTGCCTCTTTGTTCTTTGCAGTCCCTTGGTCTAGTAATGGTCCACGCTCACAGCCGCTGGATCGCTGACCCCGCCTCTCCAAATGGAACCCTAAATGTGGGTATAGGTCTGAGTGATCACGCCCCGAAGAGGATTGAGCCAGATATGCCATTGTGGCATTTTTACCTGTCTAGGTGAGTGCAAGATTTTTTAACCTCAAATTGTTTTGCTTGAGCCTAAAAAGATGTGACATTCTGTAACATCATTAACATTATATGGTTTATATCAGTCTTACTCTCATTAATGGTGTTACTATCTCTGTAGAATGGTCAGCATGGACATTGAGCAGGTCATCACTCTGGGTCTTGCCCTCTTCCTGGCTGTGAAGTACATCTTCTTTGAGCAGGTGGAAATGGAGTCCACATTGTCTCTTAAAGTCCCCAATCCCAGCTCCATGCTCACACAGAGGTGGTCTCCAGACCAGTGTTGTAGGAAGGAAATTTCCCCCCGTCCCAGTAAAGCTGAGAACCCCCCAACTCTTCTTCCTGTCATTACCAAAGAGGAAAGGGGTACGGACAGCATTTTTTTTTTACCACTTCCATAGCTTAGCAAACATTTAACCACTTGGCTGTTTGATCATTTAGAATTTATGAGCTGGAATGAATTCAAGAGACTTCCCTATACTTTACTTAAAATGCATATTTTCATTGCCAGGCTAGACAGAAATTGTATTGCAGCTTTCTGTAAAGGATATGCAACGTTGTAACAGTTACTTCAAATGAAAGCTATAAGGGATGCATAGTTCCATTTAGTTCAAGTCTACTATACCGCTTTGTACAAAAACTGTTGTTAGAAACTCTTTCATTTTTCCTCCTCCTTCTGTTAGATTTAGTAATTAAACCCCTGCCCACCATGACCGAACTAGCTCCTAAAAGCACATTTGTGTTGGGAGAAGAGGAAAGCCTGGACAGCGCCATTGTGAAGGAGCCTCAACCCAACATCCCCTCAGAGCCGAGGCCTATGGAGGAGTGTCTGACTGTTCTGAGAAACCCAGAGGTGAGCACAGCATTAAAACTTTAGCCTTCCATCACTTTGTTCAACCACTGTGGCCTTGAATCATTAAAAGCTGAAGATATTTTTCATTTTTTCCTCCCTCCTCCTCCCTTCCTCCCTTATTTTAAGCTAAGTTGTTGGAGAGCCGTTAAGAGTTAGTAAAAGCTACTCTTACCTTGATTATGACCCCTGTAATCTCTAATGAGCTTGCCCACTTTACTTATTCACTTACACTTAACCAATTAGTGTATGACGTGAGAACGGATTAGGAACCTCTTGTGACACCATCCACCTGCAAGAGTTGATTTCTCTGGCTTAAATGTGTTGTGAGTTTGTGTGTGTGTTTGAGCTAGGGCCACACAATATGTATAGGAGTCTGTTTTAACAAACAGATGTTAATGCAGCACAGTTGCTGTCTTTATGTTTGCCTATTTTGGCAGTGTTTGTGTTGATCTGTTTGATTTATGTACACACTTTATATAGATTTAAAGCAGCATATTTTCCTGTGTTTGTGTGGCCCAAGTTTCATTTGTGAAAAGTGGACATAATCCATACATCAAAATAGTATAATATATGTGAAATGATCTATTGTGATTCCGCAGATGGGGGCACGGTTCCTCAGTGATGCAGAGGTTATAACATTAGTGAATGCGAAGCATATTCCTGCCTACAAGCTGGAGGCCATGATGGAGAGCCCAGAGAGAGGGGTGATGATCCGCAGAAAGATGCTGTGCCCAAAACTCCCTCAGCCTTCTGCACTGACCTGCCTTCCTTACAAAGACTATGACTACTCTCAGGTGAGGCAGAAACAACACTCAATCAGAGTGCCAAACATGTTAGAGTGGCGGCACTCAGATATCAATGGACTGAAAAGGGATGATTCAAACGTTTGTCATCTCTACATGAATAAAGTATATTACATATGGCAATAATTACATAGATGTATTCAAATGGATATTCTGTTCATATTTGAACCGAAATAATTTTAGCTGTTTATGTTTGGTTTCTTTTAGGTGATGGGAACTTGCTGTGAGAACGTCATTGGTTACATGCCAATTCCAGTGGGCGTTGCAGGGCCTCTGCTGTTGGACGGAAAGCAGTTCCAGGTCCCCATGGCAACTACTGAAGGCTGTCTGGTGGCCAGTACCAACCGAGGTTGCAGAGCCATAGCTGTAAGATGAAATAATGCTTTCTTGTCAGAGACAGTTCGATCTAATAAGCTCTAGACATGGAGAATTGTACATGGTGTTAACTTTATTACAAATGCTTTAAAAAGCTGAGGGTGCAGCACTGACTGGTCATGTTCTGGATGTGTCTTTGGAAGCTGGGTGGTGGAGCCAACAGCAGGGTTTTGGCCGATGGTATGACCCGCGGGCCTGTGGTTCGACTGCCCTCTGCTTGCCAGGCTGCTGAGGTCAAGGCCTGGCTAGAGAGCCCTGAGGGCTTTAAGTGCATCAAAGACACCTTTGACAACACCAGCAGGTACGAAAACAACTTTTTAATAATTATTTTTTAAATCCTTAACTTCTGGGCCTTTAATGGTATTTAGAGTTTTCGTGGTTAAACTAACCAACAACATAGTAATACATACATTGCTAAGTATTACAGGTTGTAAAATTCGATTTTTAATAATCAAATGCTGAGCAATTAATTTTTAAATTATACATTATAAATAAAACTGTATTTTAAAGAACACATTAAAAAGATGAGATAAGAGATTCCACAGGTTGTTTGTCCAGTGCACGTTTCTCCAGTACAGTGCCAGGGGTCATCATGTAGCATAGTCACACTGTGCCCACTGTGCACATGCACCCTTTGCAGCCTGTTATCTTAAACATTGGGATAAATCATGTGTCTGAAGCCATGTGTTTGTCTACCCTTTGAATCATTTGTTTTCAATTTTACAGGTTTGCTCGTTTGGAAAAGCTTCTGATTGGTCTTGCTTCACGTAATCTGTATATCCGCTTCCAGTCCAGAACTGGAGATGCCATGGGGATGAACATGATCTCAAAGGTAAGACATTAATGTTAGTACTACTTTAATATTCAATGCAATTACATGTGATCATTTATTGAGTCAACGTTATATAATTGCCACCATTTCTGTTCCCAGGGTACAGAACAGGCTCTAGCTAGACTAAAAGAAGAATTCCCAGAGCTACAAGTTCTGGCAGTCAGTGGGAACTATTGCACCGATAAAAAACCAGCTGCCATTAACTGGATTGAGGGCAGAGGCAAGTCTGTGGTGTGTGAGGCCACCATACCTGCCAAAGTGGTCAAAGAGGTAGTTTTTCATGCTATGGTTTTAATACTGACTACATTGAGTACTACAAAGTGGGGTTGAGGTCAACTTCATTATGTTCCTACGTTTCTAATATAGATTTTGAAGACAAGCACAGAAGCACTGGTGGACGTAAACATCAATAAGAATTTGGTGGGCTCTGCCATGGCAGGAAGTATTGGGGGTTACAATGCTCACGCTGCCAACATAGTCACTGCCATTTACATCGCCTGTGGACAGGTATGAGATCTTTTACCATGTGTATTATTTTACACAACCATGCTAAATGTGAATGAGTATGTTGTCACACTCATTAGGAAACCTTTTCAAAATGATAACCTTATTCTTTTTTGTGGTTTCGGATGATATATTCATGCAATTTAAGTGCAAGTGGTGCAAAAAAAGCACCCTTTCTAGATATTGATATTTTTTGTTTCGGCAGGACCCTGCTCAGACAGTGGGCAGCTCTAACTGCATCACTTTGATGGAAGCATCCGGTCCCACAGGAGAGGACCTCTACATTAGCTGCACCATGCCTTCCATAGAGCTGGGCACAGTGGGAGGGGGTACTAACCTGACACCTCAGCAGTCCTGTCTACAGGTTGGAATAGCTCTGTTAACTTTCATTTCTCCTCAATATATCATTTTCTCCAAATTCAGAATCCGAATTGTTTATTGGATAATAAAACAGGGACGATTTTTTTTTGTAAAGTCATAACATAGAGGATGGAATAGGTGATCTGTTTTTTTTTGTACTCTTCTAAGATGCTAGGCGTGCAGGGTGCCAGTGAGGCTCATCCAGGTGAGAACGCCCGGCAGCTTGCCAGAGTGGTGTGTTCCACAGTGCTGGCAGGGGAACTGTCCCTCATGGCTGCGCTTGCTGCCGGACATCTAGTCAAAAGCCACATGACACACAATAGGTGAGTAGGTATGATTGAAAAAAGGTGTCAGATAAATATTTTTAACTCACTCAGGCAGTTTCCGAGACTCAGATTGCACTTAGTATCTCCAAAGGCGATTCATTATTTAGCACTACAATATTGTTAATTTACTGGATTGAGGGCAGAGGCAACCATAACTGCCAAGTTGTCAAAGAAGTAGTTTTTCCACACTATCAGTTTAATACTGACTATTTATATCGAGTACTACAAAGTGGAGATTATGAGGTTGACTTCATTAAGCTCCTTAATTTGTTCTATAGATTTTGAAGACAAGCTAAATATATTTGACCTACTGGACCAGTTTCTCAGACTCAGATTACACTTAAGCCTAGGCTAAGAAGTATTTCCAAAGGCGATCCATCATTTAGGACTACACTTTAGTCCAATACTGTAATTAATGCATGTCTGAGAAAGAGGAGCTTGCTCATTAATTACCACTAATCATTTGAAACTAATATGAAACTAATATGCAAGTTATTAGTTGGAAGAATGAGGAATTTCATGGTGGTTATTGAATTGAATGTTTAACAGTCAAATCAAAAATGATCTATAAACTGAAGTCTTATTGTAAATATTGCTTTTTTAGGTCAAAAGTAAATTTGCAGGATGCAGCAGGAACCTGCACAAGGCAAGCATCTTGAAAACCAATCAGAAACTGAGAGACCGGGTCTAAAGTGTGGAAGACACTACAGTTTAAGGAGAAGGAGACTACACCATTGAAGAACAAGTCATTTCTTTTCCTGAAGAGGATTTTACTTAAGACAGACTACAGAATTGCTTCCCATTCCGGCAGAGAACAGTTTTCATTGTCATCCGTAGAGCGCTGATGCCAAATCATCTCAAAGACTGCTGAAGCCAGACTGTACACTGTACCACTCTGACATTTTACTTACACATGTCAGAAAAAACTGCTGTACTACTCTAAGCCTTCAGTATTTGTTGGATGCACAGGGAGCAGTGATTTATTTCTTTTTCACATTTCACCCTGTATTTAAAAAACGAAACAATAAAACGGGACATATTTTTGTTAGTATGTCACTTATCGTCAAATAAGAACAGAGTAGGGAATAATAGAATAAAAGCTATGATTCTCTAGATCCTTTTGTGGTAGAATGTTCAAATGAATGTATAATTGCCAAATGCAGCCTTCTGCAGACTTTCTCAGTTCTTCTCTGAGTGAATGTTGGTTTCATAGATATGGGAAGTACACATGCTGATAATTAATACAAGTTTCTTGACGGGAGGACTACAAGGGTACAACTATTTCACAAAGGTGCTAGAACAGCCTGAATGACCTGTGAGTCAGATGTTGCTGCAATTGCTTCTGTATGTTTAAGTACATGCACACTGTACGTGTACTTCACATGCCACCTTCTGGATTTTTGTCACTGCATCAACTTCAGGTTTTGCTTTGTCTGCACATGGAAGTAATCTAAAATTCAGAGCCTACCTTTGTTCATGCGGCCGCTTTTCAAATGCCATATTCGGAAGAGAGACTGCTACGTTTTTCAAAGGTATCAAAGGTATGAATTGAAGGAAGAGTTTTGTATATTTTTTGTAATAAAGCAAATCTGGAATGCAAACATTTCCACTGTGTGTGTTCTGATATGACCGACACCTTTTGATTAAATTCCGCATGTAAAATTGAAATCACTGAACAAGGCTCAAATGAATAAAAGGCATCATTCACCAAAATATGAAATGTACATAATATTCATGAAGTTCATGTGTCCTGGTTGATCAATACGTGGAGAAATCTCATTTGCAGGAAAACAATACGCTTACTATTGCCAAGACAAGTTACAATCCAAAATGAACAGGATCTGCTTAAAATAAGCTATGGAAAGGTATACATTTACTGGTTAATTAATTTACAATGTAAAAGATCAGTAAGGGGTTATATACTAGCAGTAACATGGTCAGATAAAAATACAAAGGCAGCTCTTTTTTTAGAGAAGCAATAGGCTACTGAGGCCATTTGTGTGTGTGAGGTTGGTGAGATGTTTAAAGAGTTCTCATGAAGTAACGTCAGCAGACACTCGCCTCACCAGAGTGTGGACCAGCCAATCAGAGAACTCTGCATCACATCTCACCAGGTTAGTGACAGCTGATTGGCTGTTACTAAACAAGGCTCCAGCCAGAGCTACAAAAAGGATGTAGAGTGCTTTACTCTCTCACACACACACACACACACACACACGCACACACACGCACGCACGCACACGCACACACACGCACACACACGCACACACACAGGTTAATCTGGGTTAGCATTGTCACTCCTCTCCATCTAATCTCCTATATGGCACCATCATTATCTCTTGCAAATGGAGCGGGTATCGATAAAAGGTTTGGCTGACTTTATGATCATTAGAGCCCTGCATGACCATGACTGATGTGAGGCTACTTTTGAAAAAGGTTATGTTTTTAATGCTCCCTCAAGGTTAACAGGCTGAACTGAATAAATGAAATAAAAATATGACCGTGTCCAGAATGACGATATAGATACAGACCAGTATTGATGGTGAAGAATAATGAAAATGACCTAGAAAGCTTTGTTTAAGCTGCAATCAAATCAAAGCAGATGGACATAAATCGGTCTATTGTAACTTAATATTAACTTTTAAATATTCAATAAAAATCCAGATTAAGTCTACAATGTAGATTACTAGGTCTTTTATTCTTTAAACATTCTATTTTCTTGGCTTTGATTATGAAAATTATGCTACAGTTTATGTTTTTGAGACTGTGTAAGTAATGCAAATGACAAGATATCTGGAAACAGTTTTCTAAAATCCGGCTCTTGATTTAATCATCCCAGGGCACTGTATACACAAGTAAAAAACACAAAGCAAAACAAAACAGAACATTGTTTTCTGCGTATCCACAAATGACATTCTCTAAAAAGCATTTTTGAAATCATAATGGTACATGTTACTAAGAACAATAACTACTAGCTGTGGGGTCCCTTTAAAAAAGTACCATTAAAACCGTTCACCGTTTATTTTTCACAGATACATCAAACGTCATTTGATTGTAAAGTAATGCTATTAGTGCAAATATCAGTCTCTGTGGTTAAAAAAAAAAACAAACACAAAAAATATGATAAACTCAAAATTCAGGCAGTGAGAAATATTTTACAAAAACTATAAGAGGTTTTTTTTTTTTTACAAATTAGCACTACAGGTCCCATTAAATCCTAAAAATTAACATTTCTTCTATATGCACATCTGGTAAAAATCTGGTTTATGCTTTCCACAGAGCAAGGGTAGCCCAGAAAAACATGGTAAAATATTCAGCAAACTTGTTTTTAAATTTCCTTGAATACACAAGTGCCAATATGTGGCAACCCAATTAATCTGAGCACCACCCAGGTTCTGCTGTCTTCAGCCTCTAAATTCCACATACATACTTTTTCATTTGAATTCTATCAATTATAAATATTATAACACTATAAACACAACGTTATAAGACATTGAATACAGAGGATTTTGTTAGGTTAAAGCTTTTTTTACCTTCTCCGTCCATCAAAGCAGAAAAATGACACTGCACTGAGGTAAATCATGAACAAGGCCAGCAAGAAAGCTCAGCTATAACTGAGAAGGCTTTTCATTAAAGGCATTCAAGTTTATAGTGTTTTATTTTTCATAAGGAGAATAGTTAAACAATGTGCAAGTAAAACTAATACAAAATATTTACAAAAATGTAAGTAAACACTTTAAACAATGAAGAAAAAAAATAAATCAACCTGTAGCCTCCCGAACATGAATAAGGATTCTAACTGAACGTGCAATCATTGCTCAATAGTAATAGCCTTCTGTCTTTTAGTCACAGGCTCTTCAAGTCTTAACACTGTATGCAAGCCAATTACCTTCCTGTTGTCATTTCTATCAGACGTCTTAGAACACTGTAAGCGATATGACTGTTGGATAAAAAGGTGTCTGGTAATGTAGTTTTCAGACCTTTCAGGTTGGTTGCCGCAGCATTGTGATTTAAGCTCTTCAGGAATAAGGCCTCTTACATGGATGTGTTTATGGCAGGTTGGTGCACACCACAGGGGAGACAACCTAAAAATATATGAAAATCAGGTTAACCAAAATCTCTATGTAATGGCATTTGTCCTTAATACACAAGCCAAAAAAAGAAAAAGTCGGTCATTCTCATATGACATGGCCACATTTGACCATTACACTGACCATTACACCAACAGGGACTTTGTGACATTGCATTCAAATATATAGACTTTAATATAGAGTTGGTCCTCTCTTTGCAGCTATAACAACCTCCAGACTCTTCTTGGAAGGCCTTCCACACAATTTTGGAGTTTTTCAGTGGGTATTTAGTGCCCCATTCATTCTGTATAACGTTTATGCAGCCTGGCTTGCAATCTCTGCTGCAGTTCATCCCAGAGGTGTTGGGTGGAGTTGAGGTTAGTGTTGCTTTCATCAACGAAAATTATGACTAAATATTGTCGTCGACGAACATTTATCATGTGACAAAAACGAGATGAGACGCAATGTAAATGCTGGTCATGTGACGATAACTATAACTGATAACTATATCTCTCTCCCTGGCACTATATATTACAAAAAAAACCCTGAATTAGATAAAAGAGCATTGGTGTAATAAAAGTGGGTATTAAAAGGCATTAAAAGCACTGAACCAGAGGGTGCCATGAGGCTTTTACCAAATAAAAATGCACCAGTTTAAAGCTACTCTGGTTGTATTGAAGTTTTCCCATATAAAGCCAGCTTCAGTCTGTAACGCATTTTGAATTACAACTGTGTGCTTGAAAGGTACTATTTACATAAGGTTTGATTACCTGTACGCCTGTTTGCAACTGATTACCTGTTTTAAAAGAGGATTGCATTGGTGCTGGTCTTGTCTTGAACGTATGATGTGAAACGTTTCAAGAACTTAGGATACTCTCGCTTGGCCACTGCCCTCAAGACTGACGCTGGTGCCCATCCACCTGGATTAACTGAGAATTAAGTACAATTTGTGTTTATATAGTAATAGAGAACTGCATTATTTTAGATTAAACAGCTGTATATGACAACAGTTACTCACCATTGGCTACATATGTGATTTTACAGAGGATATTGTCTCTGCTAATCTCTTTGTTGCCCTCTGGTGGGCTCACTAGAGTCTGACAGATCATGGCAACATTGATTTTTGCACGGATACACCTGTTTGTAGGCTGAAAAACACATGGAGGATTATCAAGAGACACAGCAAATTGATTTCAGCATTCCACTGCTTAAAAATATACTCACAAAGCTAATATTGTACATGCTAAAAACGCAGAAGTACAAAAAGAGGCCACTTACTGGATAACTGTCGTGATCTACAGAGAAGTTGCACACGAGCCACGTATTTGGCTCGTTCTCATTGTTAGAGAGAATTTTGCGCATAACTGACAGATACAGGACATCCCTTTGAGAAGCAGGCCACACCCTCTATAATAGGATAAAGAGTAAATACAGAATGAGTGAAAAATGTACATAGAGGTAGGCCATAGGCTTTTACTCCAAATTAACTTACTAATTTTGAAACAGACAGGCTTTAACTGTACCTTATGAGTTTGGTAAATAATTACTGCTTTGTCTGACAATGTCTCCACTATATTAAAATGTTCAACAGTTGCTGGGGGGAAGAAAACATAGGTTAAAGTTATGTGGTGCTCAATTTTGAGTATTAGCATTTTGATAGATTACGAGTGTGATACTCACTCTCCCAGTCATTCCGATAGGCTGTGTCCCAAAAGTAATGACAGACCTCGTGTCCTGTGACCCCTTTAACGGAATGAGTGGCTTTTAGAGGGTCCAACACAACACCATTTTCCTCCACCTCTCTTCTGTAAACCTTAAAAAATAAAAAAACAACAAACCAAGGATGATTCACCTGTACACGTCAAAGTGAGTAACAAAACAAACATGGGTATGCACAACAGATTAATAATCACTCACTCGCACACTCAAATACACACACTCTCTGTGTGTCTCACACACACACACACACACACACACACACACACACACACACACACACACACACACACACACGACACGGGTGTGTGTATACACTAGTCTGTAAAATCAAATCCAAATCGATCACAAAGGAGTTCATTTGGATTTTAAAGTAAAGCCTCAGCCCAAGTTTATTTCAAACAATTCTAGAACAAGCTTGTCAAACATCCTCTAAAATTGCATACAATATCCTGTTCAACATTCTCTGTTAAGTGTTTTGAAACTTATTGTTAAGCCAGACATGCGCAGTCAGTACAGATTCAAACCGACTGAATACAAACTGACCCACCTTCATCTCTCCCTCCTCGGTGATAAGCTGCCAGTTAGCGTCTCCACCCACGTCCTGTAAGGAATAGGTCATGTGGCTGTGCACCATCTCCTCCACCTGGGTAAAATCAAACAGGCAAACAAATCAGTCTCCAACACCCACACAGCTCTGTGAACAAAGCAGAGATCATCACAATGCAGTGTGAGAAAAAGATGCATCTTGTCTGAGCCAAAGCCTAAATTACGCCAACATTTTCCAGAAATGTCTGAATATGCGCCTCCGGCCAGTAAGATATACAATAATTTCCCTATACTACAAAAAGTTTCGGTTTTATCTAAGCACTGGCAAACTCACTGAAATGACTGTGGCAAAGAACTCTATTTTACAAATGCAGCAGGTTGAAAAACGATGATGTACAGATTTAACTAAGATTGTGCAAAACAATGCTTGTAATAATTCACTTCAATATAATTGTATTGATATTGTGCTTTTTACAACCAGTGTTGTCACAAAGCGGCTTCACAGAATCCAAGTCTGAGGCCCTAGTGAGTAAGTCAAAGGTGACAAAGGTGAGGAAGCACTTCCTAAAGCTGGTGGAAGAAACCTCGGGTCAAACCAATACTAAAAAGGGGAACCCATCCTCCTCTGGTCAACCCGGAGAGAAAGAAAGAGTCTCTATGGAGATACTAACAATAGAAGGCCATTGTGTAAAGGCTTAATCACTACTGAACAGCTGGCAGCCTACCGCTAACAGAGTAGGTACAGTTTAGAGTCAATAGTGGTAGTTTTTGCCAGTTTTTGAGTGTAGTGGATAACATTGCAGCCTTCCAAGCAGTAGAGTGGGGGTTGTTTCCTACTCTGGGTGACCCACCACACTACTCCAATAAGAGTGCAAGACCCCAAAAGGTGTAAATGTTGACTCTGCGTGTTATGTCAATTACAATGCATAATCAAATAATATTTAAAATAAGGTTAAAGAAATTACTCAAACTCGGGTGGGTCTTGGACTTGAAGACACTCTGGCACATATGTTTTGTGCTTCAGGAGAGATCAGAGCATTTGGTGCAAAAACAATGCCCTCTTGTGTCTTTGTCAAAGCCACGTAAGAGACAAACTAGGGGCTCCTCTTGTGATTTCTGATTCATAATATATAACATAACAATCTTATGACTTAAAACTGTGTTCTGTATTTGCTATGCGTAATGTGAACATCCTAGAATAATGACTAAAGAAGAAAGGCTTCGAACTTTCTATAAATCAGAGGCAGCACTGCAGCAACACTGAATCAATAGACCGCTCGCACATAAAACATCAAAAGATGTTAAGGACCAATAAAACACAACTCATCCCACTCTAGAATAAAGACAAGGTACTGTACCTGAGCACTGAATCTGTGCACATCATCAGAAGCACTGACTAGGTCGAGAGAGGACAGGGAGGAAGAATGGCTATGAGGCTGGGGGGGGGGGGGGGGGTGAAAGAGGGAAAAGAAATAAAAGTAAAGAGACAAAACCACCACAAATCCAAAAGTAGAGACAGAGTTGCCACCATAAATCCAATCAGAAACAGAGAAACAGAAAAGGACACAAAGAGAATTCTGCAAAGGCGACAGATAAATCAAAATCACAGATAGTTCATGTAAGTGTGCAGTATGCGTGTGGGTTGGTCTTGGTAAGGCACCTTAATGGAGTATCTCTGTACAGTGATAGAGCAGGTGTCTGGGCTGAGTGAAATCGTCCGAGGGGTCCTGCATTTCTCTGACTGAGAAAAGGAAAGACATTCAGGTAAGCTTTTTTACACTTGCTAAATACAAAGGCAGCAAACATTTTCTTTAGCTGTACATACAGTCTTTGATTTAAATAAATGCATCAATTTTGTCAATTTCTTTTCAATCCAAAACCAATTAATACTGAGGCTACTATGCAGTCATAAATTCTTTAAAAAACTTTTCTTGTGCATGTAAAAAGAGGAACTCGTCATATAATTACAGTTAAAAACAGTTCAATCAGACATTAAAACCTTTGAAAGCTTTTGAATTCGCATTAAATAACACAATTTTGAAAATAATGATTTATCAGTGAATCTGGTTCACCTTTAAAACCTATGTTTGGAAAAAATGTCTTGTAGTAACATTCATAAGGCAAAACAAAATGAATCCACTGTAAAGACTGGTAAGTCATGGGCACACTTTAATATCAAGTCAATAATGCAGCTCCTGAAGCAGGTTCATTCAGGCACAGCTCTGTGTTTGTACTGGCTGTGAATAATCAAAACAGCTTGAACTCAAAAATCGATTTAGGGTTAAATGAAGCATTCTGATCCCAGGCCACCACAAGCAGCTCTGAACAGATCAGAACAGTCAGTCCTAGATATGTAACAGGCCTACCTGCTCCTCAATCTTGTCCTGTTTGTCCAGGGCTGCTTCTACAGCATCAAAAAATTCATCTTCATTAATGAGACTATTGGGTCCCTCCTGAAAGTCATATATGATAATATTAAACAACATCAACTCATCTCTTTGGAGCTGCTATCTTAAACATGCATGTTCACAATACACTGGATCTGAACATGGACATGAACTTACTTCATAATCTGGACCTCCATAGTGAGACTTTTTCTTTAGCTCTGTTAAAGCAGACTTATAGGCATCTTCTACTTTCCTTCTTCGCTCCATTTCCTTGCAAAAAAAGATTCATTTTTTTACACTTTATACACTTTAGACAAAATCCAACAAAACAGTAGGAAGTTTTTTAAACCCCACTGTGTTACTCTTAGTAAATACAGATAGTGAAAGTAAGAAATCTTACATTCACACATAATCTTTCTGCTCTAACAGGTTCTTTTTTCATTGCCATGCTTTAAGATAATTAACCATAGGCTATACAAACCACAGACAAGAGACCAGAGACCCCAAACAGGATCCAGAAGGAAAATAAAAAATGGCAGCACAAAGAAGCGCTTACTACTAGTTTACAGAGTGTGTTCAGACTACATACTACAACCCAAAGTGCTGAAACGTCTGAAGGAAAGTGCACCTTTCCTTTTAAAGGTAGGCAAGCAGCATAAATGCTTTACAAATGGGTTTAGCAGGTAGGCTGAACCTTGTGTAAGCTAATAGCTCAGTCAGCTGGAAGACTGCAACCTTCACATTTGTTTGTCTCCAGACGAAAACAAAGAAAACAACACCTTGTTTAAATGTCACCTGATAAGGAGTGCCACAGGAGGCCACATAACCCTCCTGAGCAAACTGCATTGTGCTTTTTTGAAAGGAGTTTGCAAACAGCATCAATTCACTTAGAACACACCCAAAGACATCAGAAAATAGTCACATGTAGAAGCAGCTCTGAAAATGAAGACATTTCTCAAATGAGTCTAACCAATGCTACTTTAAAAAAAAACTCAAAACAATTTAAAGCACCCCACAAAAGACTGGAGGTAAATTGTCATGACCTGGAGGCTATAGGAAAAAAAATGCACAAAATAAAATGAAAAAGTAAAAATTACAGTTTATCAATAAGAATTTCTCTATTCTGTGACCAGTCTGACTATTATATTACCAAAGATATCATGATTATGATCAAATAATATATCTCTTGACATAGATCAATATGCAATGTCAATATCACAGTATACCAGTAAAGATGATTTGAGCTTCAGCTCTACTCAATGTGTTCACAGACTTATTCCCTATGGCCATTCAAACAGAACACATAACCAGACTTAAACAAAGCAACAACCAACTACTCTGGTCCCAAGCAGAACAGGCATCACCTACAGCTGTTCCATGAACACACAGGAATACAGTTTCGTGTGTTTAACTGAAGAGATTCAGGTGCCCAGAGCAGCCAGGGATTCATTGTAGAGACATGGCACAAGCTGGTCATCATTTTAACTCCCCAGACAAAAAAAAGCATCCACAAAAGCTGGTGAACTAGAGCCAGATGTTGGAATGGTGCAGGCTATCTTCCAGCTGCAGGTCAATTTCCTCTGATCCAGAGTAGAGAGATTGAAACACACCTCTTTACTCTGCTGGTACTCAGAATGGAATTCAAGTACTTCCTGTCTTCTGATGCTTCAGGGCTGGACTGCGCGAGGCAAACTGGTCGGGCAAGTCTTTGCAGTAAGTCACACGTGCCTGAGAAGACGTGCTAGTGATACATTAGCACCACTTTCAAAGAATTCACCCATGGCAATTAAGCTTAAATTTGCTTGGCTGCGTTGTAAATCTAATCAAATCTAACAGTAGTTAGATTTCTTGATTTTAGTAGTTCTTTAAAAGTTCTTGATTTTTCTCCCCTGGTGATCTGTTTTGATGATTTTGAAGTTAATATATCCAGTACAAATTTCCTGCAAGGTTAAATCTATTTAAAAAAATATATTTCATGTTTTAAAATACAAATAAAAGTACCTGTGGATTTAAATATGCAGGAAAGTGTTCTCTTTAGAAAATCAACAAAATGGGTGTCAAAACATAATTCAAGTGTGCAAATATTGTTCTCCAACCTTAAAAATATTTTTTGCTACAAATTTAAATGTTCCTGTACAGTAGCTCATAGATTTCACTTTATTGTGATTAAATACACCATGTAGTCTCTCCACAGGGGTGTAAAAATGTTAATGATCTGCCTCATCAGGGGTGAGAATGCTGTCAAAGAATGTTTAAGCGCCACTGACCAAAATGACACTATTTTTTGAAAAGCTACAGAGAATTTAGACGTGACAGTTTCATCTCTATTCATTAGACTCCTTTAAAATATTACAAACAGTTATGTAAGGGCTACCACACGTTAGTTATGCGTAGGTACCACACGTTAATACCTCTAAATATCAGTTAAATCAATAAATCACTCCAGTGCGCTCATGTAACATCATCTAGTGTTTCACATAAAGAATGTGCAAGCTCTTCTTCCAAAACCTGTGCTGCCATTTCATTTCAGTGAAATGCTGAGTGTTTGCTGAGTTCTGCATCTGATATGCCATAAATCTTTTGGCTCCTAGAAAAGAAGTGGAATGTTGACAGCGAGACTTTCTTTAGTAGACGTACTTTATCTAGTCGTCTCTGCCAGCACTCCTCCCGTTTGACCATGATTTCGATGCAATGGGACAGCGTGGACAGGATCCCAGCAGTAGTGGCTTTGAAAGTGATGGCTTCACCTTTAAAATCAATACCAGTGGGTACTTTGGGACTGGCCACTGGGAATACTATAGGAACACACAGAAAAGGGGAGCACAGTGAGTGACAGACAATAAGTGACAAAGTCCAGAAGTGCACCTCTATATAAAAAAGATTCAGTTAAAAAAGGTTTCTTCTCAGGCTCTGTCTGCTAACAAAGGAATGATTTGCTGTCTGGTTTAGGGGTTTGCACTGACCTGACCAACACCCCTTTTATTAAAATAAAACAGCAGCTAACATAGGCAGAAATCATTTAAAACACTTTTTACACTCTAGTCTAGCTTTTACAACCAACATAACCATTTCATCATGGCTAGGCTCATATTACCAATTCCTACTCTAAACACACGGGGCAGCTGGTGTCCTGATGGCTGCCCCTGCAATCGGAAGGCTGTCTGTTTGAATCCCAGGACTGCCAGTGGCATCACAGAGGTACCCATGAGCACACTGCTCCCTGGGTGCTGCATCACTGGCTGCTCGCTGATTCACTTGGTGAATGGATTAAACGCGGAGAAAGAAGTTTACACAGTTCACACTGTGTGCTGTGTGGTGTGGTGCATTCACACATGACAAGCTTTGACAGATCAGCCTACTGATAACATGCCAGTTAGCTAAAGGAATCACTGATTGTGCTAACTAACCAACTTTACAGGTATGCTTTCGGGTCTCAAGATGGAAATGGAAGAATGAAATTCAGTTGGTACATGTCCCAATAAATTTGAATGGCTTTTCATCACAACACTCCACAGTGGTCTAAATAAACAAATGCACACAGAATGTTAAACCACATTGTAAATTATACTCACATTTTTCTTTGCTACTGTTGTTATTAAGCAGGTAGTCTCCATCTGGTCGTGAGGCAGGAAAATCATCCTCATCATCCTCAATTACTGCATAATAAACAAAAGCAAAACTTAAACTTTATAGTATTAATTATTGAGCATACAGAACAAAAAAACTCTGATTTTTTTATCAGTCTATTGAGCAGCTCCGGGGTAAATATATACACCAATCAGTCATAACATTAAAACCATGTAATAACGTGTATTTGGACCTGGAAACCTAACCTTAGCTCCCAGGACGCATGAGTGAATCTTAGGTGCTAACGACTCTGTTGCTTGTTCACTGGTTCCTTTCTTGGACTCCTTTAGTTATGTACTAAACACTAAATACCAGAAACGCCCAACAAGACCTTCTGTTTTGGAGAAGGCCCTGTATGCTTGCCTATTTTTCCTGATTCTAACACATCAATTTCAAGAACTGTTCACTTACATTTACATTTTACATTACATTTACGGCATTTATCAGACGCTTTTATCCAAAGCGACTTCCATTCTCTAACTACAGGGGACAGTCT
>JBBJLR010000042.1:6523898-6555472 GCA_037577145.1 Brachypetersius gabonensis | reverse complement strand
GGGAGAAAGAGAGAGAGAGAGAGAGAGAGAGAGAGAGAGAGAGAGAGAGAGAGAGAGCGTCAGAGATGCTTTGAAAACAAAGATCACACAACACTACCTCAATACAAACACACAGCTGCATATTACAGCATCCAGGAACCTCTCGCTTGGTCAGTAGCATCCATTCATAGTAGCTGTATGAGTGTGGAGAGAGGGCACTGGTTGAGTGTCGAGGGTTTATTTTCTAAGCGCATCAGCTCTTGCCGGTGGACACGCTTTTTTCTGTATTGCTTCTTCCTGGCTTCCCTTCACCCCCACCCCACCTATCACATTTATGTGGGCAGATGCATGGACTGCACCAAAACATACTTTGGACTGCACCAAAAATCTAGACGTGGGGGGTTTTGAGGTTCTACCAGTGTGCATCCAAAGCATGACTCCTCCTTTGCTTTCGGACCGCAAGTTCACTTGCCAGAAGCTGTGCTGCATGTACCTCTACAGATGCGACATGCTCATGCATAAGTCATGCAGAGTGCTAAGCAATAGCATAAAAAAAAACAATCCTCTTCTGTATCACCCCACCCCACCCCCACACACACAAATACACACATTTTTGTGCTAGGATTCAATGTTACCCGCGAACAATACTTACCTGCCGGGCAGCATCCACTTTACAGTGAACTCTGTATGGAACGGTTGTGCTTTACATAATGTTTAGACTTATGTAAAGCTGCAGAGTCAAGTGGATGCTTGAATAGGAAGAGGGAGGAAAGAAGGAGAGCACAGTTGAAAGGATGAAGAGGGATATAGAAGGTTGATGGAAACCGACCTTTTGGATGCAGAGCATAAAAAAAGCTACATTTCATAATACAGATATCTACATTACTGTCTGGAAGACATAATCAAAAGGTATCTGCTCTTAGTTCTCCATGTGGCATGAATGGATGCATGAAAATATAGTTATTAAAAGGTGAAATGATTCCCAAAGTTTCAGACTGATATGCTATGGTAGCGCGCCGCAGAATCCTTTTTTCAATGCAGTAAAATAAGGCATGCTTGTAAATGTGCCATTTGTTAATGTTCCCATGTTCAGATTATTACCATATTACAAAGTATATTATTCTTATTGTTACAGCAGGAAACAACACATGATAGGCATGACTATTTTGGGGTATTCTTTATGATTATTACAAATGACTGCATTGGAAGCGTTGTAGGGTTATTTTTAATATTTATATTATGTTTTCAGTGTTCAAACCAGTAAAAGTGCTGCTCAGACAGTAATCGGTGTTTTCAAATGTAGTGTTTTTGGCAACAATACAAACGTGCCAAATATGTACTGTTGTATATAAAAATTTATGTATGCGTGTGTGTGTGTGTTACACAAAGCCTCCAGCTGATGGCGCTGCTCAAATATTTTCCAACCAGCTATCCTATGAACAACCTCTCTACTGTCAAATCATTCTGTCTCATCTTATACATGCACACACACTAATGAGCAACAAACACAAACACAAAACCAGGGAGCTTTACTTGATGTCTCCATAACTCATGAGATTTAGCCGCTTCAAAATCTAAAAAGCATCACAAATGCCTAGAACAAATTTAGCAGGAGAGCATGTCCTAATACTCCCGTATAGAACATTATGTTAAAGTTGAACTACATTTTATTGTTACTATAATAATGTTTGAGACTCCTCCCTATGCCTGAAGAGCCACTGAGATTACAACACTAACGAACATGTGCTTCTTATTAGCAAAACCAGTGCATATTAGGTGACATCATAAATCCAAAGAGACCACTATCCCAAGCAAACCCACCCAAGTGCGAGCACAAACACTAACACACACATGTGCACACACGCGCACACCCATAAAAAGTTGGATCTAAACATGTGAGCAGCTGTGTGTTGAAACCACAGCCCCACACACTTTCCCAGAGATTAGCCCCGTTCCCAGTGTGAGTAGGATAACAACGGCTGCATTCCTGGAGACACTCCCTCACTGTGCTCGCCCCTAGACTGAAAGCAGGTTAAGATAAAGATCTGCAAAAGGAAATAAACGTGTTTATTCATGTGTTTAACCATCAGGTGTTCATTTGACCTCAAAATGAGAAGCAAGCTATATCCTTCTGATGTAGTCACAGAAACTCCCGTATGAACATAATGCTGTGTCTTGAGTGTGTCATGGAAATTCCAGTATGCACACGTCCAGTTTCATTCTCAACGCAGTACTCATTTGCCCTCAAGCACAGAGAATCAGGTTCTGCCACCTTAGTGTAATCTTAATTATCTCTCGGTACATATGTGAAGATAGACAGACTAGAACGCTGTCACAGCACACATTTTCTTACCTTGTGGAGTTCGATGGTATCAATCCACTGCTGCCGGAGGTTAGGATCCTCTGCTCTTAGGTACCACACGCTGTCATTCACACTGACGTCAAAGCGGCATTCATCAAACTCATGGGGCTGTGGGCAGAGATGGAAAATGATTAGACTCGATATTTTTTTTTTTTTTTTTATTTCACATCAACTTCTTGAATTATGAGGAATATTAGATTTGCAATAGACTTCCATGCCATTTTTATTAAACTGCAGGCACCAATCAAGTAACTGTTTCAATATTTTCAGCGTGAAGTGAGATAGGCGCGCACTGTGGCATAGATATAATGATTACCAAAAGATCATTTTATTTCTTTGTCAGTTGACTGGTAGCTTTCAGTCAACACTGACCAAAACTAACATTTGCTCACTCATATGACCTTTTGTTTGTTCATCCAGCTCATGCAAGTGCAGTATTTTTTATACAACAACTATATTATTTATTAAATAATTGCCATAGCCATCAAGTTTTGTACAACACAACAGAATACATGGATGAAATCCTGGTTACTCTTGGATTATTTCCAGGTTGCACTTTCTAGTGTTATCTTGCTTCGTACACTAGAGACCTTGACCAAATTCTTCTACTCAGATTGTCCTTGACTTCTGATTGCAGCCAATAAACTCGGTCTCTCTGCTCAGAGCTGAGCTGCTGTAGGGAAATGACCTCACACCCTCAATAAAACTTCAGCTCACTCAGCTCTTTCATGCAGCCTGTGCATGCTGGACTGTTCTCCCAGTTATGGTCTGCTACCCTGATGAAGATATTTCTGAAACAGAACAATGCAACCACAGTGGCTACTTTAACTGTGGGCTTTCTCAGCTGTTAACTCTAGAAAGATCATTTGTATTGCAACCAGTGTGGGAAATACAAGGTCCGCACCATTATATCAGCTGTGACCGAATCGCTGGTAAAAGACATAAAAGAAATTATCTACAGGCAAAATTAAATACAATGTTTTATAGGGGGAGGGTTAGGGATGGATAAGAAGCATAATATTGATGGGGGGCACCAAAACATAAATGTTTTAATGAATCAACCATGTCATACTGTTCACAGTAACTAGGATTTTTTAATTGTGTAGAGTGGAGTCTTGAGTGTATTTTGCAACATTGGTCTGATGCTTAAAATATTATTAAAATAGGCCTATTACAATCGATTATATTAGTACTGGTGGAATTTAGCAATTATTTTGCCTATTAGTTATATGAAACAAATAATTGAATTCCAAGTATTCTGAAATATTACATTATAAAAGGATAAAGATGCACATAAAAAGACTTGAGACTTGGTTTCTTATTTTAAGACAGAAAAAATTATTTAAAACCTATTACCTACTAACCTATTATACCTATTATTTTATCCTGCAGCTATTCTACTTTGATCACATTTACATTTATATAGATTTGAAAATGGCTATATCCGAAAATAGCATTTAAAACATGTTTATTAAACATGAAGTTTAGATAAGTGTATCAAACTGGTAGCCCTTCGTATGGCTCAGGACCTGTGAAGTAGTTCTCAGTTTCAAAAAAGTTGGTGACTCCAAAAAAGTTTTTTTTTTTAACATACACTGAATAAAGGTCATAAAAAGGTAAATAAATAAACCCACCAGTTGCATACAGTCAAAGGAAGAATGGAACAGAATACACATGGAAAATAATTCAAAGCACTCACTTTTTCAACTACCATTTAAAAAAAAAAAAATACAAGACATATAAGCAGTGCTAAAAATACAATTAACAGCCCCATCCCAAACATAACACACCTGTTAACCATCTATCTGAAGAAGTGCATGTTATCTGAGCCAACACAAGTAAAGCAGGTGAACTTTTATATTGGAGAAGCCTTGCCAACTCCTCTTCCACATGTCTGTTCCACTTGTCTATTTCCGCATACTTCAGGTAACGCAACAAAAGAGCAGTGTATCAACTCAAAACCTTTTTGGGGATTTACTGAAAGGCAGCAAGCTGTGCTTGTTCAAACAAGACTGTGGAGTACACTCCCTCCCTTTCATGCCTGCTTTCCTCACCCCATCTCTCTCTCACGGTTCAAATAAGTTGGCTCCCTAAAACATGTCGGACAAGAATTGCTGCTGACCATGGAAATTAGCATGGGTTTCTTTTTATAACAGGTTTTTCTGTCATGTTCACCAGAAGAGCCATGTTCTTTCATTTTTAAGGTCTCATATATACGTCATGTAATAGAATAGAATGTTCCATCAGCCTGGCTTGAGGAACGTGACACTCGTTTGACAGGTTAGGTCACTGTGTATTAGGTGTGATGTCACTAAGGTGGCCTTACTGTGATGACGGCCTTGCTGAGACACAGCGAGCCCCTGCATCCATACTCCCTCTCATCTTCTGACCTGTAGTAGCTCAAGGTGTTGTTCTTGAGCACTACCCAGCGGTCCTGCCACCCATGGATGTAGTTGGTCCACTGTAAAAGCACAAGACAGACTGTATTAAAAACATTTTTGTTTAAAATTTTTAAAAAGCCAACTGTAGATTTTTCATCTTTTCAGAAGTACTCTACTTACACTAAAAGAAAAAAGTATCGGGACACATCAGTTTTTCAGGGTTTGAGCTAGCCCCTTACTTCCAGTGAAGGGCTTTTTAACGCTTGAGCATACCAAGACATTTTGGATAATACCATGCTTCCAACTGTGGACACAGTTTGGGGAAGGTCCTTTTCTATTCCAGCATGTCTAGAAGCAAGGTCCATAAAGACATGGTTGGATGTGGAAAAAAACTGATTTGCCTGCACAGAGCCCTGACTTCAACCCCATCCAACACCTTTGGGATAAACTGCAAAGGGGTTTGAGAGTCAAACCTCTTCACCATCAGTGCCTGACCTCATACAAATTTGCGCACAAACACGGCAAAATCTCGTGTAAAGTCTGTTATCACTGCTAACATGGACCAACTCCAAAGAAAAGTCTGTGTATTTGATAGCAATGTCATTAGAGTCCCTAATGGTGGCATGGTCAGGCGTCCCAATACTTTTGTTTTTTCTCATTAAATTAGTGCACTCCACATCTGAAGCCTTGATGAGATCACTCTGAGGATCATGAGCACAGTAGAAACTACATAGCAAAGAAAACTATGAAAACCGATCAACCACAGCTCTCGGTGCATACTCTATGTGGACAAAGGTTTTGGGACGCCTGACTATTATACCAACAGGGACTTTAATGACACTGCATTGAAATACTTAGACTTTAATATGCAGTTGGTCTTTCCTTTGCAGCTATAACATCTTCCACTCTTCTTGAAAGGCTTTCAAAAAGATTTGAGTGTTTGTGTGGTAATTTGTGCCCATTAATTCTGTAGCTCAGGCACTGATGTTGGACGAGAAAGCCCGGCTTGCAATCTCCGCCCCAGCTCATCCCAAAGGTGTTGGATGGATGAACTCATTCAACCAAGTCTTTATATACCTTGCAGTCATGCTGGAATAAAAAGAAGGGCCTACCCCAAAGCTGTGTCCACAAACCTGGAAGCATGGCGTTGTCCAAAATTTCTTGGTATGCTGAAAAGTTAAGATTGCCCTTCACTGGAAATAAGGGGCCTAACGCAAACCCTAAAAAACAGGTGTGTCTCGATACTTTTGTCCACATAGTGCGCGTAAACAAAACAAAACGAAAAGACGTTAAAGCAGTTTATTTCCAAGTTTAGACTGAAATGCGAAGTGTTTTCAGTGTAAGCCTCCAGAGGAAGAGCAGCTGTTTGGGTTTGTTTACCTTGCTGAGGATCCCAACCAGCTCATCCGTCTGCTCCGATTCAGGGTCCACATCTTCATCAGAGCTCGATGAAGACGAAGTCTGATACGACATGAGTCACACCGTGACCTCGGGCTAGTTTAGCAGCTTCTCTTTCCCTTTTTTGAGATGATTTGTCATGTACGACACCCACAACTCAGCTTTAAAGAGGTCTGGAGAACGTTCGGTGACTCCTGCCTGCCCGAAGACTAGCTCGACCACATGACAACGACAGCAAACTATTTCGAGGACTTTGTCTATGTAACGACACACGACGTTTCTCCACAACTGAGAAAAATTACATCGAGTCCTGAAAGTAACTTGGAGACGTTTCCTCCCCCTTCACAGCCCTGCTGGGTTTCTCTCCAATCCTGAACAGCACCAAGACAGCGAACACGACGTAGACTGGGGCAACTTAAGAGTTTTCAGAGACATCTTACAGATAAAAACATCCTCTCTCTGTATTTCCATCAAATTCGAATCTTGTTCCGACCCGACTTCAAACTCCAACTAGCTGCGTCTGTTTATCCTCCCTCACGAGGAAAAAGTTTTGATTCGACTGTCGCCCCCTTTCGCGCGTGCGCGAAACCACACTAATACTCAGAATATAGACTAAATTATTAGGACACACCTGTTTTTAAGGGTTTACTGCTAGTGAAGGGAGCTTCAACAAATCAAGACGTTTTGGACAACGCGATACCTCCAATTTTTTGGACACAGTTCGGCAAAGGTTCTTTTCTATTCCAGCATGACTGTGCCCCAGTGCACAAAGCAAGGTCCAAAAAGACGTGGTTGGATGAGTTCAGTATGGAAGAACTTGACTGGTTCGCACAGACCCCTGACCTCAACCCCAACCAACACCTTTTGGATGAACTGGAACAGAGATTGCATGCCAGACCTTCTTGTCCAAAATCAGTGCATGACCTCATAAATGCACTGAATGAATGAGCACAAATTCCCACAGAAACGATCAAAAATTTTGTGGAAAGTATGGAGCCAGAATAGTGCCAAAAATACTTATATGTGCACTTTTCAATTTATACCCGTAATAACATATACGTGTATGTGTAAAAAGATGTTTGCTCGCACTGAATACAATTTGTATTTGCAAAATACTGACCAGAAATATGCGTCAAGTGATCTGTATTTGTAATTTATTTTTTTACAAAGACAGGCTCGTTTTCAAATGCAAAACCTGTTGTGCAAATCTTGAAACTGCATTCAGGAATCCAAGCGCTCTTGCAAATACCAACCTGCTACTGTGAATTCACTCTTGCGCGCGCAAATAATTTTGGCACTAATCTGACTAGCGCCTTGGCAGAAAAATATTTGCTTGCATATCCACCAATCAGATGAATTACTTTTCTAGCCAATCACAAATCACAAATACATAAGCTTTAATCATACCATTAAATTAGAACTAGTTTATACATGTAACATTTCTTTGTAGTTCTATGTTTCTATAGTTCTCTTCAGATATCAAGCCAGTGTGGATTTAGAGCTTTAGCTTTCCACACCTGAGATATAATCACTTGTAAAATGTTAACAATATTTAATTGAACTGGGTCATCTGTACTAATTTCAAGAAAATAGTTTAATTCAGAATAAGAGTACAGCATAGTTCTCTTTTATCTAGTTCCAGTGGCATCAGTCCCAGACTGCATGCACGCTTAAGCATTTCCAGACTCTCAGTTCTGTATTTACAGCTTCAGTCACATACTGTGCAAGACAGGAAAAAACATTTGCATTTCTGGCAGCAGGCTTTCCCTCTTGTTTTTCTTTTGTGTCAGTGGTTGCAACAGGATTAGGTCATTCTGACCCTCTAAGCCAATCCTCCACAGCTTTCTCATTGTGCTGTGCATCCTTTTGCCAGTCTATGTGCCAGCGCAGGTTGGTGATAACCTGCGTGTAATTGTTCCCAAGGCTCTGCTTCCATGCCACAAACTGCTGCTTGTTGTAGCGCTGGACTGCCTTGGAGACAGTAGGGTAGTCCACTACAGAGTGCAGAAGCTTATTCAGGTCCTGACACACACCGGGGTAACGGGAGGCCACATTGTGCAGCTCGGCTTTATCCTTGGACAAGTCTGATTGGATGGGGATAACACAGCATTAATGTAGCCGTGATACAATTATTGTGTTACATTAACCCAGTATACGCAGTTAGTATAGGAAGTTAAATTTGTGCCAGAAGGTTTGAGTGGAATTAAAATCAAAATAAGAATCAGAAAATGAAAACAATGACAGCAATTTGCCAACAATTTGCACTGTCTATATAAGATTATGCTAATTTGACTCAAACAACTGAGCTTATTGTGGTTAGAATGCTAAAATTCTATTCAAAATATACCAAAAAACTCTCTGCTCAAGCACCATTTAAGCTCTGAATCAAATCAGGTGTGCAGGAGCAAAGAAATAACTACTAAATTGTGCTGTTTTTAAAGACTTTGGTTTACATACACTATTTCAGTCCCTCCATACACAATACGGTTTGTAAGGAATATGACTGGTAGCTCACCAAAGAGTTGTGGAGGGACACTCAAGCCATCTGAATAGGTGATGTACTTCCATGGGCCCTTCCTCAGCATGTAAGTGGAGGCATTTGCATTGCAACCATGGTATTCACTGAATACCCAGCCAGGGTGAGAGGACTGCTTACTAGCCTGGGAGGCCAGAGGCATCAGAGAGTGACCACTCAGGCCTTCTGGGATTTGAACACCTGCTATATCTGAAAACACACATCTTTACCACAAACGTCACTTAGCGAAGCAATTAATATTGGGGTGACGGTTAACCTGCACATTTATTTTCTGACCAAACTACATCAACAGCAGCTGTAACAGCCACAACATTAAACCTTTAAAACTATGATGAATGATTGGCAACTTACCAAGCATTGAAGGAAACAGGTCTACAAGTGAGACGTGCAAATTTATCTCAAGGCCAGTCTTAACACCTGGCCCCATCATAAGTAATGGTACATGGGAGCTGCCCTCAAACATGGACATCTTATAGAACTGCCTATGCTCCATGGCCAGGTCCCCGTGATCGGAGGTGAACAGCAACACTGTGTTGTTCAGTAGGTCTGTATCTCTGAGAGCAGCGATCACTTCACCTGAAATAGAGTGACATTATATTCCATTCTAGGTGCAGAAATTGCATACCGCTGCACAAAGCATTCAGTAAGAATTAGAGCATGAAACGCGCAACTGGGTCCAACTCACCAAGCATGGCGTCCGTTTCAGCACACATAGCGTAATAAAAGGCTCTGATGTCTTTGATCTCTTGCTCAGAGAAGTTTCCACTGCAGTTTTTGGTGAAAGTAGAATAATAATCCACAGGATGCATTTCTGAAAATGGCAACCACTTCGGCACTGAAACCTGATCAAGAGAGACCTTTCAGATAAAAGATGAAAGAATATTATGAATGTGATGAAGACGAATGTTTTTTTTTTAACCAGAGTTTAAATTAGAGCTATTGATGAAGAGTGAGGAGTGTTTCTGTGAAGAACGGTACACATGCAACCCAACAAAAGTAAATTGGATATGTTGTTCTATAGTATTAATTACTGAACAGTAATCACCTCATTAACTCTTATTTTTGAATTCTTTACTTCATCAACTCTGATTTTGGTATTTACATCAGTCTGCAGAAACCTGCCTTTTTGAGCCAGTAGGGGGAGGTACGGAATGTGGAGCCTCCAGCAGTGGGGCCCAGGGCCTCTGTGCGGTAGGGGTGGGGTAGATTCAGCCCCAGGTACAGAGCAAAGGGCTGTGATAGAGCTCTAGCACTCTTCCTGATCCACTGTGCCGCTCTGTCAGTGGTGTTCCAGTCTTTGGACATGACCCTTACTGTAGAAGCATCACCCACCAAGTCTCTCACTGGACGACCCTCTTGCCTCAAGAGAAACGACACCTCTCTGGTCCACGCTTCCACACGATTGCTGCAGTGGTGATTTTATGGAAAAATTAGGGATGAGAAATATGACAATGTTTAGTGTTTTCTATTTATAAATTATGCACCAATTCAGTTTTTTAGTATATCACACGAATACCTAGACCTGCTATAACACTGAACTACTGCACTCATATTTACACCAATTATAGACAGCCAGCAAACAACCGCAATGTAACTGCATTGACTGGAGGGTAATTGGTCGTTGCTTTACTATGTCACGTTTGTCAACTGTTTTCCATGTAGCTTTGGATATTGTTTGAATTTGATCAGTTCTAATTCTGCTTATTGATTCCAGTTCTTATCGATTCCCAATTTTCAATTACATAAAGGTACAAAAAAAGGGAAAAAAAAGAAAAATATTTATTTCATAAAAATTATATTTTTTCTGAGCATTTAGAATGTTCCAGCAGCAATGGGGCAAAAATGCTACCTAAAACATTAAATAATTATGTGTGCACTGCTGTGTGATGCATTCACCTAAAACAGGCCCAGGCAGATAAGCCAAGAGTGTCCTTGCAGACTACATGTAGCGTTCAGGAACCGATATGCAGAACCGAAATAGCAAAACAGAAATTGGGCCCCCCCGAGTCAGGAGTTTTCTAATTGGTTCTAATTTGGATCCTACTTTTTGTTCCCAGCCCTATTTACAAGGGCATGCTTGAATCATTCCAAGTGAAATGCAATCATAAAACAAGTATGCAAATATAATGAATTGGTTTCACTTGACAGTGCTGCAACAACCAAAGACTTTTAACCATTTTTGGCATATTATTGTCAGAATTTTATTCTGTAACAATGTACAGTGCTCACATAGCTACTGCAAAGTGGACTTACATCCTCAACTATGAGTAATGAAATTTACTCCAGTCACCTGACAGAGTGGCTTCCGGACATGTAGTCTAACTTCCCCATGCTGTGGGTGTGATACCCAGCTTTTTGTAGATGGTCCATCCATGTTGTTGCATTGGGAGTGAGACATTTGTAATTGTTCCAGGCCTCGATTAAATGGATAAAATGTCCACTCCACATGGCTGCCAACAAAGAAATGTATGGCACTAAAATGAATGTTGTGCTGCATTGCTACAATGGGACAAATATTTCTAATATACAGCTCGCTACACAAATTCAGTAGTAATTAGTATGTAAAGCTAAGAATTTAGCTGGTTCATAAGATTACAAACAATTTTGAGTAGATCATTTTCAGTAGATAATCGCCAATCAGTCCAAGAGTAGGTTTAATCCATGTCTATGAAACCTGTGGGTATAATGCACTTCCATTAGTGTCCTGTACTGTACCTGCCCTTGAAGGACAGCATATAGGAGAGTTGGTGTATGAATTGAGGAAAACAGCACCCATCTGTCTGATGTAGTTAATGAATGGTAGCTGGACGACTTTATTCTCTGGAGCAAAGGTTAATCTCCCATCCTGCAAGATACATAAACAAACTCAAGGAAAGACAACATTATCAGTTATTTATTATTTTCAGCTCCCGCAGGAGGAAAAAACATAATTCACACTTACCTGAGTGTTTTAAAATGGTAATACTAGATAATAGTTACTTCCAATGCCTGTGTTAAGTAATACTGAGTAATAACCATGAATAATTCTTTTTATTTAAATTATTATTATTAGTCAGCACTCACTATTTTAACATGAAAGAAGTGCATTCATGTTGAAAGTTGTGGTAAACCAGTGGTTTCCAACCTTAGTCTTGTAGGGCCTGATCAGCACATTTTTGTGTTTTCCATGCTCCCAACACAACTGGTCCAACCAATCAGCTAATCATCAAGGCTTTTCTGGTTGATGAGGGCATGTAAAAGCAGGGAAAAGGTGCAAAGGTCACTCACTCATTTACCTGGCATAAGACATTTTCAGGATATGTTGCAGCATTTAAGCTGACACTGAGAATTTTATTGGGAAGCTAAATTATTTCACGATGCCCTACCCACCTCAGATGCTATGTGGTTTATACATAGCTTGTTTTTTCTGCTAAGGCACTCTTTCTAGGAAAGATTATATTGCACAAAATGCCCTGAGCCTTTTGCTCATACTGACCTTTGATATGTTTTTAAGTGATATTATCTATTGCTGCACATTATATTGCCTTTTAATCACCACAATTACTGTATTGGTGAATGTTTATTTTGAAACTTTGGCAATACAGATTTTTAAAGTCTTTTGGATTCCAGAACAGTGATATGGGTCCTTTAATACCCCCCCCCCCAAAAAAAAAAAAAAAAAAAGAATTGGGACACCCGACCATTACACCTAGAGGGACTTCATAATGACACTGCATTCAAATACATAAACATTAATATGAAGTTGTTTCCCCCTTTGCCGCTATAACGGCCTTCACTCTTCTGGGAAGGCTTTCCACAAGATTTTGGAGTTTCTGTGGTGACATTTGTGTCCGTTCATTCCGTAAAGCGTTTAAGAGGTCTGGCACTGATGTCGGATAAGAAAGTCTGGCTCGCAATCTCCGTTCCAGCCCATCCCTCTTTACGGCCCAGTCAAGTTCTTCCACACTAAACTCTTCCAACCATGCCTTTGGACCTTACTTTGTGCACTGGGGCACAGAAAAGGTTCATCCCCAAACAGTCCACAAAGTTGGAAGGATGGCGTTGACAAAACTGTCTTGGTATCCTGAACCATTAAGAGTGTACTTCACTGGAAGTAAGGGGCATAGAAAGCCTAAAAAGCAGGCGTGTTCCAATACTTTTGTCCAAATAGTGTACACGTTGGTGTTGGTTTTGTGACATCATCCTATTTTAAATAGACTGTACATCTTAGTTCCCATATGTATGGTTGGCGAAAGTAAAACTCAAAACATTTCGACTTTTAAGCCCTTTAAATTCCAGAGAAGTGATGATATGGGTCCTTTAATATATTAAAAGGTATCGCAAGCGCAATTTGTAGCAGTTTAATCGCAGTACTAAAATTGCCTTCACATCCTGCAGCTCTAATAAGACACAAAACACACTTACAAAGGCATCAGACATGACCATCACTATGTTTGGTCTGTGGTCTGCTGTGCTGGTCATGTACAGGTAGGCTGCCTGCAGCTGGAAGACATGGAGGAATGAGAGCGTGTTCATGGTGGTGCAGGCTTGTGGACAGTGCTGCACTGTTCAAAGAAAACACTACCACCAGACTTTCACTCTTCTCATTTCTGGCTGGGCTTCATTGGCCGAATGAAACTGCTGCAAATCGCACTTCTCACTGGTCACGACGCTTCTTACTTATTCCACATCCAGTGTCTGAAACTAGTCCCACCCTGCGTGTTTTCAGAGTTCTCCCCAAGATCACGAGGCTGCCTTGTCCTCTAAAAGTTGTTCATATACATCTCTAGTGCCATCTAACGCCCGGGACTGGCCTTCCTCCGCTTTCTTTGCTAAATCAGCGGGTTGTTTTGCATTTTGCGCGACGCCACCGAACCCTTTTCGCAATAAGAGAATACCAGCGTTCGGTGTTCCCTCTCCTATTTTTGATTTTAACCCAGCACTCCGCTACCAGGAATATGTAAAAAATAAGTTTAATGTCAAAGCCTTACCTTGAATGTTTTAAAACAATGTCTCAGCTACCATGCAGTGTGTTTTTAAACAACTTTTACAAGCAGTAAATTGAGGCAGCTGGTGGCCAGGGAGTTGCCCCTGCCATTGGAAGCTGGTGGGTTCGAATCCCAGGACTGCTAGTGGCACCACTGCAGTCCCGCTGAGTAAGGTACAGTCTCCACACACTGCTCCCTGGGTGCTGTGTTCCTAGATGCAGGTGCTTCGCTTGAAGAATATGTTAAATGCGAGAACAATTTCATGTTGGTCACACCATGCTGTGTTCCACATATGAGACACTTGCACTTATTCTTTAAACGCAACTCAGACACTGCCGGTTTCTTTGGAACAGCGAGGCTCACATAAACCACCCTGGATGACTTAACATCCTAATTTTGGAAAAATTGCCCTTTAAAAGGAGGAACAAAAGTAGCCACAGGAAATGATTGTCATCTTAGAATAATCAATTATTCTTTGTTTTCATAAAAACATTCCACACATAATTTTCCTCTTATTAGTTTAGGTTGAAATACACATAAAATAACACATTTTGGCCAGTTTCCCAGGTCCAGATCCACCATTAGCTTGGGTAAAAAGAATTTTCAAAGAAGCTTCTGCAATTAATCCCAATAGGTTTAATGTACATCTGGGAAACCAGCCCTTTGAAAACATATACAAAATAATCATTGGTATTGCTCTCCAGGTTGCTCTCAGACGACCCATTTTTCAGTCCTTAGTTCCACTTTGTGGACCAAGCCATCCCCAATTAATTGGAAATCCTGAACGATCGCCTCTACATTAGGAACTGTATTGGCTCCATCTCCAGCCTCCTCCACTCTCCTAGCGTTCATCAGAGAAGTCTAAAAGAAGACCAGGTAAGACAAAGTCAATAGAGATGACAAGTAAACTAGTTATTTTGCATTTCACTTTGACACACTGTAGTTAAAACTGAGAGGACCACATTTCAGACAAACCTTGAAAGGCTGTGGTTCAAAAGCTTTAGGCTTCCACACCACTGCGATTACTTTTCCTCCATATGGGTCGTAGAAAAACAAAGCCAGATCCCCAAAGGCATCCTGAACAAACATAAAACAGTGTTAATTAACAGAGCAGTGAAGTGGTTCACCAGTAATCCTAAATAGGACTGCAGACATTTGTCCACAAAATCAGTGTCACTGACTGACTATGGGACAAATAAATATGTTTATAACGCTTAACAGTGATTGCAACATGGTAAAACAAGTAGTATTTTATGCTAGTGTTTTTTGCATGATACAAGAAAAAATATATGTCTAAGGTTTGAATAATAGTAGATAGAACAATTATTAAAAAAAACAAAAAAACCCCCCAAATAGTCCAGCCCTAATAACACAGAGTTGAATAATGCTGCCACGTAAGGTGGAGGACAATGCAGTAACCCACCCTGAGCTCAGAAAGATACAGTCTCACTGGATCGAAGTCCACAACTGGGAAAACTCCTCCTGAGCTGTGTACTTCCTCATCCTTGGTGCCCCGAGAAATGAAGATAGAAGGTGGGTCGACCGCACTGGCTACAAGGGGGACCTGTTTGGATCTGAGATGGATGAGAACATCATAGGCCTCCAAAGGGGGCCTGAAAACCACCTAGAAATACAGAGAAACAATGATTTAATTCTTGATTTTTTTGGAAACAATTCAAAGCAAGCTTCTCATATTTCACCATGTTATGAATCAGTTAATGTGGTACGATTCAAAACACACAGGAATACACAGAACACACACGTATACAGAAGAAACCTTTGACATGTATGAAATAAAACAGCAATGTGAATTTATTTATGACTGATAAACATAACTTCATTCATTTTAGAGCTGACGTAGGTGAACCCCACCTCCATTACATCCCTTATTTCTGACTACTGATTAAACCTGGTAAGTTGTAATTTTAACACAAAAAGCACTGACCCGAACATCTTGTTTTTGGCTGGGGTCGATGAGCTGGGCCTCCAGGACATGCAGGCTCTCTGCTGCGACCATCACCACACGCTGAAGGATCTAGGAGGCGGCATTCTCATGAATCCAAACCATTCAACCTCAGATGTCTAACTTAAAACAGAATAAACGTTTTCTTCACTTACTTGTACAGAGGGGCCCTTCTTGGTCCAAATGGAGCCATTCTTGTCATTCGGAGTGGCGATAAACATAACAGGGAGAGATTCTCTTGAAGCTATGAAGTGGTTCTTAATTTCGGAGTAGTCAGCAGCTACAAAAAGTGAATACAGATGTTAAAAAATAAGTTCAGAGCACAACGATCCCTAATCAAGCAGCATTTAAAACATTGCTGACCTGTGAGCTTGCCATTGAGGTTGACCACTAGAGGGCTGTTCTTCCAGTCAAAAGAGGAGAGAAGGCGGAGGAAGCGAAGGAGACCAACCTGAGGGGAACTAAAAGTATGAAGAACAATTAGATCTCCCATATTAAATACAAACATTCCACCGACTAAACGTCCACCATATAAACAACAATATTTTACCAACACTGAGAATGAACCATTCCCAATCAGAAATGGTGATAAAATGACAAATGTTAAAAAAAATACCAAAAAATTCTGCAGCTTTCATTCTTTAGATTAAATACATCCACAATAAAATCTCTAAATATAACATGTTGCAATGTTATATTGGAACTGAGAACTAGAAATTGATGAACAACTTTGTTTTGTTCAATTTGCTGAGTAATGTGATTCAATGCTCTGGCTAAAACCAAGCAGACAGTGGAAACATTGAATATACATAACAGTCTACTGGGGAATAGGAAGTATCTGTCATCCCTAAAATACATATTTTAATTCATAATCAAAACATGCATCACAGTTTAATGATGCTTGGCATTTTTAACAGGGTCTATAGGCCTCAGTTTCATTTGTCTGTACCATTCAGCTTCTGTACCATTCCATCACTAAAAAACTACCAAGAGGTGCTTTATTACCTCATATCTGTAGTGAAGGGTCAGTTCTGGTAAATGGTCACAGGGTTTATTTCCCAAACAGCTTTGGTATAAAATTACTGTTTTTGCAGCCAAGTTACTGGAATGATTGTGCAGAGATTCATTTGCTATTTGCACACTGGGTTATGCTTTGCAGGACTGAACCTGGCAGCAATGTGTTGCCTAGGCATGCAAATAACTAGCCTCTTTAACAAATGTCTCTTTAACAAATGTGTGTGCAACTTTGTGTGCATGTTAGTATGCTGGTGCTACAGTCCTGAAGTACTGTTTATGGTTGGATCATAGTCTGTGGATGTTGTCTATGTGTGATGTTGAAAACCTCACATTTATATTTGACCTAGACGACACAATTGTGCCGGCCCTTTATAAAACACAAGACAGTCACGGAAAGACAGACAGAGTATGTATTACCTGGGAGGAGTGAAGGGAGCTGGCTGTAGGAAGAGGGAGGCCACTAGAAGGTCAGCTGCATCTTCTCCTATATCTCCACTGAACAGCTGAGCACCCAACCAGCGTTTAGCCAAACGACACACTGCACTAAAGCCCGGGTGATGCTGTTGGAGACTGAGACAAGACATGCATTTTCTATCAAGAGATACAGGAATGGACATCTATTGTTTTAAAAGGCTTAAATCTTTCTTAATAAAACTCCTCTTTTACACACTTTAACATAATGTAACTCAGCTAAGTGGTATATCTCAGTGGCTAAGTATATCTCAGTAGTTGTTACAGCATAGTGGACAACACAACTTCCCTACACAGACTGGGCTTTGATTCTTTGTCCAGGCCAAGACTCAACACCTATCTCTAACATCAATCAATTTAATCTGTATTTAATGCATTCACCAAAAGTCAAATGTAACAACTTTCATGTAGGTACTGAATCATAAGCTTCACAGTGCAATAGGCTTGGAATTTTAAGGGGTTTGAGGAGTTAAATCATTCTTGAAAACTGAATGAATTTTAAAATGAATAGTTTTTTAAACTATTCATATTAGGGAGGTTTTGAAGATGTTTAATACATTCAAGAGATGATCAGTTCCTTATTGAATTACCTTGTTTTAGACATATGGGATTCAACATGATACCAGTTAACCAGACACTTGCACTGCACAAATTTGGCATCTTCTTTCATGACTGTTTTTAAGACAGTTCCATAAACACCCTGAAAATTGTGTGAATGTTGTTGTACCCATGCAAAGTGCTGGTGAGGAAGGGTTTGTGTTGGGTCTCAAGTTCCAATGCCTGTGCCTCTGGGTTATCACGCTGAATCAGCATGCCCTCTGGGGTCACACTTTCTCTTAGCAGCTGTGGCTCTCTGTGATACGCCACCTGAATGCGGAATGCCAGTCCATCCTGAACACATGTGTAAGAGGGCAAGTCAAAAACAGAAAATACTTTTGTACAGTGGCAAAGCTTTTTATTTTTACCAAAAGTTTAAAGTAAAACTCATTTGCATGCAAGTTATTTTCGGAGGTGCGAGAAAACTATCATGCACTTTTATACCATTAACCAAAACAATGTATTCATAATTAAGTATGTCTTTTAAAATGAACTACCTTCCACACGTCCAGATGTGTAGGGGTGGGCCGGTTTGTGTAGTCATGCTGCTGTTTCAGCAGTTCTCCAAGGCGGATGTGAAAGGCAGTTTTAATATGACGAATTGCCAAGCAGTCATTGGGCCACTTTCCACTTCCCTCCATGTGACAAATAACTGAAGGCAAAGAACAATAGTAAAGCAACAATGTCCCATAAAACAATCAGGCCTTTTTTGCATTTTTATGTTGAGAAACTTGAGAATTTGACTGTGAATAAGTAATAAGCCATTTTAATCATACATTCTAACATTCTACAACTGGTGCACCTGCATACAGATGCACAAGAAAGTCTCATCTCTGAATTGTAACTTTACAAAGGAATAATGTTAACTTTAAAACAGATGTAAAGTATTGTGCAAATGTCACCTGCAAAACTACGTAAAAACTGTTTGTTGAACGTTTTTTCCACATTAATATTACTAAATATAAAAACTAAATACAAAATATTATACAGTAAACAGTAACATGTACAACTTATCAATATGTTACTGGTAGCCCAGGATTACTTGTGGCTACAATCAGAAATTCAAATTCAAAAACAATTCATTAAATGAAATCAGACGCTGCTGATGGAATTTCACAAATCCAAACTGTGGCTGGAGGCATTAAGGAGGAATCTGGAACTGAACCTGCATTCTCCTCACCAGCTCACAAAATATCAATTACTTTTTTTTTTTTTTTTAAAACAAACAAATCTTCATATGTTTTGCTGCATTTATTCTAATGTTTTCTTTGCTAGCACAAAGAAACCATCACATACTGAGAAAACCAGTTCTTAAATTGCAAAGATGCCCAAGATATTTGCAATTCTAACCATTTCTCTTAGTGCACTTGTCAAATACCTTTAATGGGAGTGATATAATGAGGACACGGCTTTTGTTCAGGTGGTAATAAAGCATACAAATTCTTGTTCTTCTTAAAAAAGAAATTTGCCAGCTTTACTGGTACAGGAGGGAACACCTATAGAAACAGAACACATTTTACAAAAGGAACACGCAGACGAAATTACAAACGTTCAAAATCAGATGATGATAAAGTTGACCTGTGTGTATCTGAGGGCCGGGTGGGCACCCTGCACTGAGGTGATGGACAGTGGTAAACCTTCCAGCTGCCACAGCTTTCTGCTTAGGTCATCAAAGGACTGGACCACCTTCAGGCTCTCCTCCTCACCGGTACTGCTTTCCTGATCAACAGCAAGATTAACAAAGACTTAAAAGATGCCAATTACAGGCTACACATATTGACAAACATCATCATAAATACATACTTTCCCAAGCTTGATGACCTCATCGACATGTCCTCCCACAAACCGTACACATGACTCCGGAATATCTGCATGACTATGAAAGAGAGACATAGAAAAAATATAATTAGGTTTAATGCACTTTGTAGAAATCTCCTTGTGTTCTTAAGACAGTGTTGGCTTACAGATCCAAAAGGTGGGTGATGATCTCCAGCAGGATGTGTCTCTTCTTACAGGTGGAGGACCCAGACCACAGCACTGCTTCGGTGATCGCTCCATCCTGAAAACGCCGCAGCTCTGAACGACTACCCCACAGCTGCTGGAACTCAGCTGCCTGCACAGATGTTATTTTCAATGGGCCTTCATAGGATGCAGAAGCAGTTTAAGAAAGACACACACATACAACACTAACACTCAAACAAGACATGCTTTCCTGACATATGCCTGTAATGTTAGCACCTTGGGTCTTAGGATCTTGGTTGGCTTTGCCTTTAAACATTATAGGTGACCAGGGGGTTTTCACACAGACAGTCAGATAACATAAGCCAGAAGATAAGGACTGTCAAAAAGGAAATTCCTTCAGCTGCTTTGCTATTAGACAGACATGTTCACTAAAGTGAGAAATCCTTTGTGGCACACAAACAAAATGGAAAACAATTGGAAATGGAAATAAATGTTTAACTCCCAGCTGATTTTTATATGACTGACATGCTTATCAGCCAACCGCAACCATCTGTAACCACTACTTGCTCCACCAAAAAAACAAAATACAAATTGGGAGTAGCAACAGCAGTAATTAAGAATTATACCAAGGGACAATATCCCATTTCTACATTATGAATTGAAGAAAGTTGTGGAATATGACAATGAGTTCAAGGTGTTGACGAGCTCAATTCCAATGAGCAATATGGGATATGCTGGACATATTAGTCCAATCCGTGGAGGCCTCACCTCACAACTTACTAGACATAAAGGATCTGCTGCTAACATCTGTTACTGAGAACACAGCACTTCTAAGGTCTTGTGGGTTAGAGCGGTTTCTGTAGCATGAGCGGGACTTGCACTACATTAGGCATGTTTAATGTTAAAGCTGCTGAATGCATACACTAGCAATAAGTACAAATCTAATCCAATCCAAATATAATTAAAAACACAGGTTTACCTGAGGGCTGTCTGCTGGCGGCCCCCTTTCTAGCACAGAAAATGCATGTTCAGGGTTCAGAAGCAAGCCAATGGACAGGGGTGGCTGGTCTTTGTGCTTAGGAGGTGCACTGTCCACTGCCCACTATGGAGATCAACCAGAAACCAAAGTTATTCCAATATAAAAAAGCTACATGAGAATGTTACATCAGATATCATATGCAACAAATCAGCTACTATAAAAAAATATTGTGGAGAAAAAGAACAAATACACATGTAACATACTGGTCAGATTAAGAACCATATTAATCATCATTCATTTACCACAGGGTCTGGAGGAAGTGAGTGAACCAGAAGGCAGACCCTCTTCCCAAGTCCTCGTTGTAGAAGAGACAAGATGAAAGGGAGCGCCGCAAGAACATAGTTTCCACTATGGTCCATTAAACTGCTGAGGAGCCTGAGCTTCTTACAGGAGGCTTGCATTTCCACCAAGTCACTCAATCTGAGAGACAGATGCATTTTGTCTTTAACATGCAAACTAAACCTTAACAGTATAACAGTGTAAACTGGCTTCCAGTTACTTTATATTTACAAGATATTATAAAAGTGTGTGTTCTGTGTATATTGCATGTGTATTTTTTTTTATATAAAGATCAATTATGGTGTGCATTACTACTGTTATGCTGAAGTGCATACGTTTTAAGCTTCTCTCATTTTTATGTTCACATTGCACCATTCACCCAGAACATTTACCACATGAATTATTGAAACATAGCTTGTTGAATGTGGCTCATAACTTGAAACTCATTAAAGACTCACTGATAGACATTGTCATAAGTCCTGATCATCGGCTTAGAGGTCATAAGCAGAGCTTGGAAGCTATCCAGGGAGGAATCATCCCAGAACGTTAGAGACAGTGATGCCTCATGCTGGATCTGTAGATCAATCAGAATATTTTAGCATTAAAAAAAAAGTATTTCAATGTTTAAAAAAGAGCAAGCTTTCCAAAAGCATCATGTTAAGAGTTTGTGTTTAAATTTACTTTTTTCAACATTTTAAGTGGTAGGAAATCAGAAGTAGTCCAGCAGAAAAACTCATTTGCGCCGAGACATACATAATTCCTGAATATCAGAACCCATAAGGTGGACAAGTAATCATGCTTTGGATACTTTCTAACAGGCACATTAAAGGATCTGGTTCTTGTGTGCATTCAAACAAGCGTTTCCAACTAGTTTCCTTACAGACCACAGCTCTGCATTCAGCATTCTACTTCATTAGACACACAAAATTCATCTCATCAGCTAATGAACAAGGCCTTCAAATATGTGCAGAGCAGGGGTCTAGAACCCAGTTTGAAACCTGCATGTAGAGTCTCAATATGGAATTGAAATGACAATGCTGACCTGTTTGTATGTGCAGGATGTCATGTTTGCACACAGGTTGAGATGACCAGAGGGGTCCACAAACACCACCTGGAAAGCACTGTGGAACTCAGGCAGTGAAGGCTGAAATGAAAATAGAAAAGGGAGACACAAATTAAGTTGAGAAAAAAAACCCAAAAACTTAATTGATCAAAGCTGTAGCTGCATTACTACTCACCGCTTTGGAATCTGGGTTTCTGGCCAATGTAATGCCATGGTCAGTCAGGTCTGTAGAAGCTAAGCACAAAAAAAATACAGCAAACTGTTATAGGAACCGATTTAGTTGTACTTAATGACAAGTATAGGGTTGTAGTGGATCAATCTGAATGAACAACAGTGATAGGCCACTTACACACAGTAAGTACAGTCTTACCCAAGAAGTGCAGTGCATTTCTTAACAGCTGGTAAGCGTTCATAGTCTTTCCCACTTTGTGTGTGGAGAGAAGATAAGCCAGCAGCATGGCAGCTAAGAATCCACCAAAGCACCCAGTCCCCTACAAAAACACACGAAACAGGTTAGGATGGAGGAAAGGCTGTTGTGATACAGAGATGATGCTTTAGATAATGTTGGACTGTGCTTACCTGGTCTAGCTCCCTCTGCCTCAGCCACACTTTGAGCAGAGCCACAGCATCGCTGAAGGCAAGGCACAGGGCGCTGTGTGCAGTGAGGAACTGCAGGTGCGAGAGGGGAAGGAGATCTCCCAGTATGGTGCTGTTATAATGAGGAGTGGGAGGCTCACTGCTTACTGCAACAACAAAATAAAAAAGGTTAACGGCTTCAGAAAGAAAAAGGAGGAAAACGTTTAAAACACTCCGTTACCTTGCTGAGTGCCTCTGCCTGTAAACCAGCCAGTCCGGATATTGTTCTTTTGAGGGTGGAAGCGGCTGGGTTTAAGGAAGTCCGGAGGAGGAAGGGCGTGAATTCGTAATGTAACATTACCACCATCTTTACCTGAGAGAAAAAAAAAAATCAGCAAACAATCTGAACATGGCCTGGAGCAGGGGCACCACTCTTTTATAAAGTTTGGTCCCAAATCAAACTAAAAACTGTTTCACACGTTGTCTTTAAAACTGGAGCTGAATGGTAACTAACTGCCAATGCCAGTGCTGAAATACAATCAATGGTATGGTACGGTACGGTACAAAATCTAGTGAAACCTGCAAAATCCCTCGGGAGGAAAAGCGGGTGTTATTGTGCCAGACGGGTGTCTGACCTATCTGATAGTTGGATAATCTGTAACAGGTTTGGGCTGGGGCTAAATGTTTATACTCAGACTGGAAGTAAAGGAAGAAAATCTTGTACCTTGAGGAGTGACTAATAGAAGTGGACGAAGCCGGTTGCCATGTAGGCATGAATAGCGTATGGTGCCCACTTCAGAGGAGGAGGAGAGGTGCTGTGCCAGACCTGCCAGGTACAGAGCCCTCTTTCGAGAGTACCTCTGATTTATGTTATCCATTGGGTGCAAAATATTCTAAGAGAGACAAAGCCATACATGTTAGGACTTTGATAAGTTTTTTAATTATGCTTTGATTGGAATCTTGAATCAATATTGGAGGTGTCTAACAGGGAATACAGCTTATCGGTAATTGGCGGATGGATTAGAACAAACCAGCACCACATTTTAAAAGTACACAATGTGAACATTTGTTACTTAAACATTAGCCGCCACAGAAGCTGGATCTTACATGAGGAATGGTGACAGACAGGTCAACAGAAACTCTTGGTTTGATGCACGTGCCCAATGGATAACTCCCAATCAGGTCAATAGAAGCAGGAGGTTCCATGTGAAACTTGCCCTTAGTTTCCTCAGGAATCATGATGAACGGGACAGTAGTGCCTGACTCTAACCATGACAGATCTGTCAACTAAGAGAAAGACAAAGTAATTTGCTCATAAAAATGCAGGCCAAAAAAACATTACATGTATTAACTTGCCTACATCTATCCAGATCAAATCATGCAGCACCCTCCATGGTGGCTACTAACCTCCACTACTGGAGTTTCAGGTACAGACTGAAGAAGATCTGAAATTTTTTGCACAAATGAGTCCACCAGCTTCTTCCTGCGCTCACTTAATGCCACCTCCTTTAGGAGCTCCTCCATCTGCAGAGCAACCATAAGAACAAGTTATGTAATTCACAATATTTAGATGTGCATCTATTCACATAAACACCCATTTAAATGTCTGCAAGCTCTACTGACCTGCATTTTTAACAGGCTACAGTGGAAAAGGCTCTCAGCCTCCTTTAGCTGGTTTAACTCCTCAACTGTAGGGGCTTTGTACAACTCCCCTTTGGACAGTTTAAGTGGATGAACGACACCATCCTCAGTGACTGAAGTCTTGGCTTTCTTCTTGGGGCCTTTGGTGTCCTTTGCATTTTCTCCATCTTCTGCAATTGGGATTTCCAGCTGAGACAATACATGTGACAACATGCCATTATGCTTTATTCTGAGCAGGGCAAGAGCACTGTTATAATTCCATAATTTCCACTGCAGTTAAATACAGTTATAGATTGGGGCTTTGGGTTTATAACTACATGCAGACCAAACAGCACAATCCACTTTATGGACAAAAGTATTAGGATGCCTAAATATTACACCAGCAGGGACTTTTGTGCCTATTCATTCTGTAGAGTAAAACTCTGTCCATAAATTTGGAAGCATGGTGTTGACCAAATAAAATTGCGATCATATAGCAAAACATAAAAATACTTTTGTCCTTCTAGTGTAGGTGTAAAAATTAAAAGAACACAGGCTGTTGTAACAGTAGCCAGCTGCCTTAGCCCTAATTAAAACATCCCTATAGTCACAAATTAAATTCAAACCTTATCTTCCGTGCTTTCGGCTGATGATACGTTTTTCCTCTTCATCTTAAACAGCAAATTAGTTACAGCCAGTGGAATTAAAACATTAATATATGATTGAAATTTTCAGCATGGAGTAAAAACAGCAACACACTGCACAAGCTCACATGGAGAACACGACGGAGCATACAAACACAGGCTTTGCCGCTGCGCGTTCTGATTGGCTTATTCCTTTTCTCTCTCGCATACTATTGGTTAAACATTCATTTGGCACGCCTTCTAGTCAAGTTTCTTTGAATTTGCATCAGAGCTGGGCTTAACTAAAAGTCCTCTAAATTAAGTATTGGAATGTGTGTTTTCTTTAATAATAATAGATAATACTACGCTACATTGTTACAATATTATTTTTAATTGTCATCGTTATTTATTAGTATTAATATAATCATTTTTATTATTATTTTCATAATCCTTTTTTCTACCGTCTGCTGTGTGCTTGTCACCTAGCGCGTGCGCAGTGTGCACTCAGAGGTAGAATGCATAAGGCTGCAGTTGAAGTTTAACTAAAATATTGCTTTTATATGAAACTGTATTTTTAAGATATTCTGTTTGGAACTGAGGTGAGGTATTTTTTGCATTTTTTCTACCTGTTAGTCTTGTTAGCTGCCCGGTTGGTATGAACCGGTATTTAAGAGGCTAATGTTTTGAAAGCAAAACACAGATTGTGATTGTTTCCCTTTTTCATTTCTTATAGGCAATGTCAAACAAAGAAGTAAAGGCGGCCCTTAAAAGTGCCAGAGACGCTATCAAAAACAAAGAGTTTAAAGAAGCCCTGAAACATTGTAAGGTGAGAATTTGCCTAAGTCTGACCGTGGTTCATGTGTGTCCCAAAATCGCTAATTCACCACAGTTTTGTCCTGAATGATTGGTGGTCTTTTCAAATGAACGTCTTTATCTGTGTCTTCAGGCTGTTCTCAAGCTTGAGAAGAATAACTACAATGCCTGGGTCTTCATTGGAGTTGCAGCTAGTGAGCTGGAGCAGCCTGACCAGGCCCAGACTGCATACAAGAAGGCAGCAGACCTGGAGCCTGAGCAGCTGCTTGCATGGCAGGTTGGTTTGCTCATACACTATATGGAGAAAAGTATTGGGACACCTGTTTTTCATGGTTTGGTGTAGGCCGCTCACTTCCAGCGAAGAGTAATCTTAATGCTTCAGCATACTAAGACATTTTGGACAATACCATGCTTCCAACTTTGTGAACACATTTTGGGGAAGGCCCTTTTCTACTCTAGCATGACTGTCCCAGTGCACAAGGCAGGGTCTGTAAAGACATAGTTGAATGAGTTCGATGTGGAAGAACTTGACTGGCCAGCACAGAGCCCTGACCTCAACCCCATCAAAACCTTTGGAATGAACTGGATGAGAGATTGGGAGCCAGGCCTTCCAGCATCAGTGACTGAGTTTATAAATACTCTACAGGATGAATGGGCACAAATTCCCACAGAAACACCTTCCAAGGGGAGTGAAATCTGTTATAGGTGATTGTGTAATGGTCAGGCATCTCAATACTTTTGTAGTCTCTTTTTACACACAGCCTGAAGACAGCGTGATCTATTTTTTTTTTTACCTCTGTTTTACCAGTTTACAGCATAGACATTTTAGCTAAATTAAAGTAATACTGACATTCAAGTGAAATTTGATGGATTATACATATTTAAATGCCCATCATTCTCACATGAAAAGAAGCTGTAACTACTCCTCCCGTTTTATTTGCCAATGAAGGTAAAACATCTAGCTAAGAAGCCTTAAGCTGTGTCTGACTAGGTGAATTGAACCTCCTTTCCAATCTGCCTGCCTTATTTTTGTCTGATATGTAGCCTCAGTGGTTTTATTGGTAGGTTTGACTAGCATGTGGATCCACTTGAAAACCAGATCAGACATAATCAGTCAAAGTGGAAACTTGGGAAATAAACCGACATAGCCTCAGTTCTTTCTAGACTGATATTTTACAAATGTAAGGTCAAGACCAAATGTAATCATGTGGTCTTTTCTTTTGGTACATAGTCACAGAAAATGAGATGTTTGACGTGAGAGTAAGACGTATTAAAATAACTCAGATGTATGTAGTGTATGTAGTCATTGTATGGTCGGTCTTATTTTATAACAAGAAACCGTATTATGGGTATGTTTTGCAGGGTCTTGCAAACCTGTATGAAAAAAGCCAACAAGAAGACTTTAAAGCTGAGCTGCCTAAAATCTATCAAAAGCTCATAACACTGTATGAGACGTAAGTATGAGTAATGTAAGACGTAAGTGCTAAGTAATATTGTTATTGACTTTCAGCTTTTTTGAGTTTCGTCTTACAATGTTTTTTCCATTTTCTGCAGTTCAGACAAAGCGAAATGTTTTGAAGTGAGCAAGAAATTGGTGGACATCTATCAGGCTGAAAAGAATCATCTACAGGTAGGAAAATGACACATCATGACTCAATTGCTTGTTCTGCCATCCCAAGGGCATCACAATGTATCTTATGTATCATTGTACCTTATATCTTAAAATATCCAATTCACTTGACAGTGCTTGTTTAGCTAAATTATTATTTTTTTGTTTACTATGATAACTTTGAAGTTTTAAGGCTTGTGATAAGGCAGCCCCCTACTTTTGAAATCTATATGCATCATTTAGAACTATAGTAATATATAACTCTTGACAAAAATGTAGGACAGACTCGAAAGATTTTAAGGAGTGTACGTGAATGTTAGTCAGTCTTTTTAGGAAAAAATCTGAATAGAAATTTGTTCCATAGCGTACTATATCATACTACAAAAACAAAACAAACATTTTCTTAATTTGTTTTCATTCATTTAGCAGATGCTCTTACAAAACAGTGGGATCCAAATTGATGCAACGTACAGTAGAAGCTGCAAAGCAGTTTTGTACTTTGATGTAATTAGTAAACTGTGCACATTTAATGAGAACTTATATTTTAGTATGAAACTCATGTGTAGAAAAAGGTGCGCCTATGGTCAGAACAAAAGTTTAGATAATAAAGTACAGATATGTGTATTTGTGTAATGTTTTTGAGCAGGTAGCAAGGGTATGGCGACGGCTCATCCAGGTGAGAGAAGCGGAGGAGGGTGTGGAGAACTTTGAGGTGCTTGAACTTTGGAGAGAAATGACCAGGTTGCTCCTAGGCACTGTAGAAGAGCAGGACAATGAAACTCAGCAGCATGTGAGTGAAGATACTATGATTCATGTTTCTGAATGCTTAGTGAATTTGTGTGTATAATTATTCTTTCAACCTCATGTTCTCTAAGCTTTTAGAAGATTATTTATTGATGCAAAACATATTATCCAATAATTACCATGACATTTTATATAGTTGGTAACCACTGTAGAACCATATAATGTAAATAAATCATGTAGTTGAGATTGTGGAAGGTTGGGTCTACATAGAATACAGAAGTAACAACAGGAGCCTTTCTGATATTGCTTTTTTATTTTTTTTCCCAATGTTTTTACTGTAATTCTGCCTATTCTTTTTAGCTCCTCTCTGCCTTTGATAAGGCTCTTCAGCTTACTGAAAACATACCCAGTGAGGACCATAGACAACTTACAGAAGATTACATTAAATGTCTCTCAAAAGTAAGTAATTGACATCGCGTATGTTTTCGGCAGTGGCTTAGTATTGGGAATGTCAATTACTGGAAATAACTTTACGATTTATTTTTCTGACGTATTTTATTTACGTTTATTTGTGATCTGTCTTGGATGCTTTTGACAGCTTCCTCATGAAGCGGGGAAACTGAAAGAAGTGTGTGAGACCATGCTCTCCATCTACCCAAAGGACTCATATCCTCTAGAGGTCCTAGGCGAGCACTATCTAATGTCAGGTAAGGGACGAGAGTGGGCAGAACATTAAAGCTCATACATGCCAGTATCCTGAAGCTAAATACACATTGACACAGGTGTCAAGCATTTGTTCATTTTTCTATATTGTAAAGAGGCAGAGTTAATTTTATGAAAAACGATTGATATAGAAATCATTTCTGATGGTTGAAAATTGAAGTGTATCTTTCTGTCTGACTGTGTTTGTTTTGTATGTGTTTATGTATGTGTGTGTGGCAGGTGATTGCAGCGAGGATGCTGTGATCTGTTACACTCGTCTGCTGGAGCTGGACCCAGCCAGTTCACTGGCTCAGTTTGGCCTGGGTGTAAAGGCTCTTCAGGATAAGAAATATGAAGATGCCATCAAAAGCTTTGGTCTAGGTTAGTGTGGAATTAAAGTCTGAAACATCATGTTAATGTAGGGCAGAATTAATGAATCTTATTTTAGTATTGGCAATATGAAAAACAGAAGAAAGCTAACAATGGTTGCTCAAGTATTAAATTCTTGCATTAATTTTGTGCAACTTTGTGTTGCCTTTTTAAAACTCCATTCTCCCTTTGTCAGGACTAAAACGAATGCGCTCCAGCGTCATTGGCTGGTACAACCTTGCTCAGGCTGAGCTGAAAATACACAAGTATTCTGACAGTGCCATGTCTTCCAACCAAGGTACAGTACTTCTTTTTTGGTTGACTTGTATGCGCGTCCATCAAGATCTATGTGTGTTGTGTGAACCTTAATATACTCCTAAATGGCCTCCAAGCATTGTAGAACTGTTGTAGTTTAAATGTAAATTGTCTTCACAGTAGAGCTACATTGTATATCTTACATCAACGGTTCTTAGGCCAGTCCTCAGGGCCCCTAGAAAGCAGGAATGAAAGTGTCTCAGTCTGGAGAACACTGGAAGTAAAAGTGACCCATGGTAGCTCATGGAGAAAGGAGGGGACAAATTATTTAATGGTTATTTGGTTGCATAAAGAAATCAAAAGTTAACTTGGGAAAAGTAACACAAACATTTTGAAACTCTTCATTTTCAAAGAGAATGAGCGAGAGGATATGAGGAATATCATACAGAGTTATTTATTGTGCTTGTAAAATCACATTGTGAAACCAGACCTGACCAGATCATAAGTATTGTCTTTCACATGTAAAAGCAACCTCAGAGACCCTGTCACCTGACCTAAAAGCCAAGGTTTTATGTAGTCATTTTATTGTCATGTTGAAGTAATCCATATAGTTACTTAACAAAACCTTAAGGTCAGTGACTTAATAATAATAATTCAATTTAAGGAGTTCAGGAAAATCTTTTAAATGAGTGGTGAAAATGGTGTGAAAAACAGGAGCATCATGGTTCACTGATGTTTTTCAGGGCTAAAAGTGAGCAGAGTAAATAATGAGGAATGGAATCAAAAGCTGCTAAGAGTGAGACTAGAGGCACTTGTGGGAGTTGGAACAGAGCAGAGTGCAGAAGAAGCTCTGGATATACTTTCTCAGGTACCATCCCACAGCGTCTTCTGGATTTTTGTAAGTTTCCATTTCGTTGCTGTTGTCCTCTCAGCCAAAACTGTCTCTCTTTCAGATGGCAGATGCTAGCAATGATCCTGCACTCTTAGCACTGAAAGGGAGATCTTACTTGCAGAAGGGGAAGCTTGAAGAAGTATTTCAGGTACAGATATTCCCTGTAGCCAATTTTTCTTATTTAGTGTAAGATGAGCTGTATATAATGTAAATGTAATTTTAACTTCCAAAGATATCTTCTGAGTTGCTGAGCTCTCACCCTGGCTCTGTGGAGGGTTTAACCCTTAAGGGACTGGCACATACTGCTAAAGATGAGCACCAACAAGCAGAGCAGAGGTGTGTAGTGTTCTTTCTCCTGTCATATCTCTACAACTACAAATACCATCACAAAGACATTTTACATTTTGTTTCTGTACAGCTTCATAGAAGCTCTGTCCCAGAAGCCAGAGAATGGGGAGCTGTATTTCCTTCTGGGAAAGCTGTATTGGATTATAGGGGAAGAGACACGGAGGGATAGGATCAAAGCTCAAGCTCATCTACTAAAGGTGGGGTGCCGAAGTTACCTCCCCTGCAAATCTAATTTTGCTCAAATATAGTGATACCGTAGCTTATGGTGAAAATTTAGCATACAGTATTTTATTGTTCATTAGGGATCAAATGCCTTGATTTAAAAAAGTTACAATCAGTTATTATTTATTATGATAATATGAACTGAAGTATGCTCTAACGTGGAGGCTGAAATGCAGTTCTTGGACTGATTTCAAACATAAGCTTTTTTAATTGCATTCCATTAATATGTTAGTGGTGACTTAACTGCATTTCTGTTTCTGTTGTATTTTAATAGAATTGATGAATTTCAAATTAAGCTCTAATTTTATTATAGTTTGATTGAATCATAAGCTAAATAATTGTTATGGAATTGAAGTGGGGTGGGAGATGAATACCTTGATGCTTACAGTAGTCTAGACTAAGTAGATTACCTCATTATTATGCCATCTCTCCAGGCAGCAAAGCTGGATCCCCACCTGGGTTCAGTGTTCTGCTACTTGGGTCACTACTACAGGGAGGTAGCCAAAGACCTGGGCCGAGCCAGAGGCTGCTATAAGAAGGCATTTGAGCTGGACCCAACTGATGCAGAGTCTGGAACTGCCACTGTGGACCTCAGTATGGAGCAGGGAGACATGGTGAGACCCACATGCAAAACTGCAGTTCAGCCTTATTCAGGAATTCATCTTTTTTTTTTTTTTTCCGTAGAATGATTATTTCCAATTCTGGTCCCGAAGCATGTTCTGCCATGTACATTTTGTGATTTGCCTGCTTTTAACACACAAGTATTAGCTTGTCAATTAGCTGCTAT
>JBBJLR010000042.1:6494272-6505330 GCA_037577145.1 Brachypetersius gabonensis | reverse complement strand
TATATATTGTAATATATTATATATGTAATATATATATATATAATACTTATTATAAATACAATAAGGTTATGTAGTTGTGGTTGTATAAAAGATATTAAAGTGATGTCAGAACAGATATCAGTTTACAATCTTAATGTCATAGTAACAAACAGAGCAAAGAGAGGTTAGAAAGTATAAAATGAACATAAAAAGGGTTGCCATGTGTAATTTAATTATGGTGCATGCATGATGACACAGAAGCCACCTGATAAAACATGACTGCATTGAGTATGGAACATGTCACCTAAATCAAGTTCCCATCTTTCTAAAATGACTAACAGCTGAAGAGCATTAAACAGATATGAAAGAATATGAATCGATTTCGGTCCTATTTAGAAAAGTGGGTGACCTGTCATGAGTACCTGGTCACTAATGCAGTTCATTCACTATGACCTGCAGTGCATCATCTTAGAGTAAGGCCAGATCAATTTATGATTCTCTATATCTGCCCAGTGAAAGATGAGCTCAGTGAGACACAAACTCAAGGAAGTGTCAAATACACATCAAATATTAATCAGGACTTTAGAGACTGATTTAGGATTGTCCTTGTGAGTGGAATGAAATATAACCTTAAACTTCATTAGTTTATAATTATTTGTGTTGATTTGCTATACATTCAGTTTGCATAACATGATTTAATATTCATTGTAGTTTATAACCATGCATAATTTCTGACTTTTTTACATTTGTTTTGAGGTCGTACTATGCAGCAAATTGACAGAAATGTCAATACTGGTTGTTTTTTTCCTTAAAACAAATCATATTAAAGTATTCTCTTCCAAACACATATGTGGTAACTGATGACTTTGAATCTTGTAGCAAATATTACACCTCTGTTCCAAGATTCTTTTGTCTTAGCCATATGTTCTGCTTTGCTTGATCAGTTTGAACCTGTGCCAGTTTCTTTTATAGCTGATTTAATCATGCACTACCACATCCCCTCTGGGTGTGTTCTCTATGTCGCTTCTTGGAGACATACTGCAATTACATTGTTCCATTCTGTTCAAACAACACCAGCTTTTCTTTTTTTTTTAAAAAGCCTGGTCTAGATGCTAATCTTCTTTTTTTTTTTTTTTTTTAACATTTTTAGTACACTGCAGGTTTGCCCTCCTAAAGGTATCTAAATATCTACTTTTAGCTTTGGAAAGTGTCCCAAAGTGCAGTGTACGACACTGTCAACAACACTATTGGCAGCATCCGGGCTACTGCACTGAAGTGTTTTTTCTGTCCCTGTTGGGACATTGTTGCTTCTTCTCAGTAGTAATCACTGGTGGAATACCAGAAAACACTGGTGGGCTTCTGTTTTCCTAATGCATGTTCTCCCTTGGGTCTGTCTGAGGTACAATACATATTTACTGTTATATGGATGAGATACAGTTATACATTCCACTTAAACCAAGTGAAAATGGTGCGAGGCAACTCATCCCCAAATGTTTACGGAAATGCAATGACTTCAATGCAAAAAAAGTTTGATGAACAAATAAGCCCAGTTATTTCCCAGGTACTAGCTTTTCATGAATACATCAGAAAATCACAAACACATCTTGCCTTTAAGGATCTGGTTAACATGTTTATTTGTTTTTATTTTTATTCCATATTGACCACTATAATTCTCTGTAGTTGCGGATCTGTCAGTCAAGAGTATCACACTTGCAGCCGGTCCAGATTTCAGCTTTGAGGCTCCTAACTTGTACCAAGAGAAGAGAGAGCATCAGTCCTCTACTTGCATCCTTGCACTAGCTGCCTGTCAAATACGAGTTGAATCTGAGGTTTTATTATTCTTTTAAAGCTCTTCATGGCATGGCTCCAAGTTAAATCTCTGACCAGCCTCCATTCTTCTCTCAAGCCTTTCTATCTTCAGTTTCCACGCTCTTGGTTGAGGTCTAAAGGTGACAGGGCCTTCTGTGTAGCTCCTCCAAGACTCTGAAGAGGTCTTCCATCTTTGATAAAGTCGTCCCCCACATTATATATTTTTAGATCAAATTTAAAGACTTATTGATTTCCTGAGTAGTTTTAAAAACGATATATTCAGCAGTCTGTTCTGTCTCGCCATCAGTCAGCGGCATTCTTTCCTTTTATTGCTTAAGAATTTGGTAGCGGTTTATTTTACTTTTTGTTTTAAGTCACCTTTATAAGTTGCCTTTTATTCCTCCTATTTGTTCAAATGTTTATTTTAGGTCATTAGTTTTAGCATTTTGTATTCATATTTTTTTGCAGCCCTTTGACACCTGCTGTCTTTTAAATTGGCTTGATAAAGAAATGTTTTTAACCTTCAATGCCAGTTTATGTAGCAAGATGTTTCTGTAATCTGTATGTATGTAAATAAATAATTATATGTTTATATAAATTATATAAGTATCAGTATGAAAGCTGAAAGGCACAATAAGACAAATAACTTGTTTAAGGTACGACTGGCCATGGTCAAGGGTAGGTTGTGAAAGATTTGGAACCTAATGATGTATGTTTGAGAACCTAATGATGTATGTTTGAGAACCTAATGATGTATGTTTGAGAACCTAATGATGTATGTTTTTGCATGCTCAGATGAGCACTGTGGTGGTTCTTTATCTGTTTGGCTTGGGGAAGTTGTGCAACATGGCTTTCAACACACTTACATTTAACTGACAAAAATGTAGGTGGATCAGAAAGCCTACTAAGAGACAGAGGGACTGTGTGTGTGTGTGTGTGTGTGTGTGTGTGTGTGTGTGCGTGCGTGCGTGCGTGCGTGCGTGCGTGTGCGTGCGTGCGTGCGTGCGTGTGTGTGTGAGTGAGTGAGTGAGTGAGAGAGAGAGAGACTGATACCTGGTCACTCTCCCCCGGAGGTCTCCAATGCCTGTCAGGTTCTTGTGGTCCAGCCTTTGAACTGCAAGTGCTGTCCCTGATGTTACAGTGTCTCTCTGAACAATCTGAGCCTCCAGCACCTGTAAATAACAGCTGCTTTATTATTTATTCTTGTGTAATAACGATTCAGTCACGTCATAAACGTGACTGAACGTATATAAACTGAATACCCAAATGAAAGCATGTTAAGACATTAAATTTAGTGAAAACAACCAATGTAGATTGCTGCAAAATATAAACAAATAAATAAAAAAAATACTTTAAATTTTAATACATGTATATGAACTGGAAAATAGTAAAACACAAGGTTATTAAATGATCTTATTCAGTCATTTCTGTGAACACTTAATCAAAATCTTTAAAAAATCTAGTTTAGCACTACAGCTGTGCAGGATTTCTAATCTGAGCTCCAATGAATTTAAAAGTGTGCACCATATACACTAACAGTCAAAGGTTTGGACACACCTTCTCATTCAATGATTTCCTTTGTTTTTTTTATTGGCTACATTGTAGATTAATATGTGACCTGATCTGGCAAAATCACAGTGACCCAAAATTCTAAATTGAGGATTTGGTATCATTGCAGCTTTAAAATGATATCTTGGTCAAAGCTGTATCTTAAACAAAGCTGAAAGTTACAATCGTTTGAATTATGGTACAGCAGCACCATTTTCCAACTGAAAAACCGAGAAAATCGCATTTAATGTTTTTTGTCTGTTTTTTTTTTATATCTTTAAAAATCCATAGCATTCAAAGAGATACACCCAGTATTCAACAACAAAAATTTCCTACAGGCATTTAGATCATTAGAAAAAACATTAAATCAGGCTGAAGCTTCAATTATTTCAAAATATTTATTAAATACTTATCAAATAATTCATATTTTGGTAAGATTTGAAAGCTGTAACTCAATTGAAATAGCTATTTAAGTACATTTTCACAATTATTTCTATGATGAATCTTTGACAGATTCATTTTGAAGACCTTTGCTTTCATGTAAGACCAAAATAGAATAGATATTTTTGATGTTTTTCAACATAATCGGCCTGTATCTAAATAAACAGAATGCCGTTTTCCGACTTATTACGGCAGATTGGGTCACAAATTGAAAACATCACCTATTGTTTTGACAGCTTTGCACACTCTTGGTATTTTTTCAGTCAGAGTCATGAGGAATTGACCTGGAATGGTATTTAATTAATAGGTGTTCTTGTTCAAGAGTTCTTCATTAGTGCAATTTCTTGCATTCTTAATGTGTTTGGGACCATCAGTTGTGATGATAAAATTGGTACAATGTTAGTAATCCCATCAGCTACAATGATTTTTCTTTTTTTTCCAATTCAGACATTGGTAATGTTATACAATTCCCTTAATCAACATGGAATGATATCCTGAAAATAAGAAGTGTGGTTCCAAATCAAACGCTAGTATGTTGGTTTGTCTGCCAATAGATTTGACTGCTTTGAATGTGGCTGTTGTAATTAATTCAGAGTGTAATAAGAAATGTAGAAAGTACTTTTTAAAAACTGGTATCATAAAAGCCTTTAATATTGTTTTCTGTGTTCTCATCTTCTGGGCACACACATGTCTTGGTAGTCCCTCTGACATCACTCTTCTTTCTTCCACGACTGACCCGTGGACATTGATTTATTTAATTAATCCACTTTTTTATGTGCTATTCCTTCACTATGTATCGACTAGCTAAATGATGCTATTGGCTTCTTCTCTGAACACCTCTTGCCATTTATTGGACGCCATTAAAATTTTTGCTTACACGTGAAGAATGAGTGAAGATGAGTGGGTCAGATGCTCTTAATGGTGGCATTTCATCAGCAGAATTAAACTGATGCGATGAGAGGAGGAGAGAAATGCTTTAGACTTTTACTTCAAAGCCATTTTCAGCCAGCCTGGGATGTCTTAAATTTCAGAAGCCGTTAATTGATTGCATGGTCAGTACAGCCATATTCTTTGTATGGGAAAAAAGGTAGAGTTTGAAAAATATGTAAATATGTAAAATATGATCTGTGAATAATATCTGCTTCTTTATATGGTGAAATAGACTGTTCAACTCAAATTCCACTGACCTGAATGTCCTTGCTGAGCTGCTTGACTATATGTGTAATGGTCTGAACGTGGTTCTCTAGAAGCTTCCTAGCAGATGCCTCCATCAGGACAGATCCCTGGGTGGCATGCAGACTGCTTGCCATATCGTCTTTGATCCGGAAGGCTTGCTGTAGCAAGACGGACAAGGTACGCTCTTGTCCAGCCATCTCCACATACACTGGCCTTAATGAACTGGGGTGAATCTGAATGGTGATCAGACTTCTTAGTGTAATGAAATATAGGCAGTATACAGAAAACAGTCATTTTTTTATATTTGTATTTTTTAGGATACTTAAAAAAAATACTAAAAAGAAAGATTTAAGAGAAGCCACTTATGCTTGTTACTCAATACACCCCGTGTGTAACAAGCATTCTTATTAGACAGATTCTAAAGAGACACACATGGAAGTTCCTGCTAAAGCCTGAGTGGACTCATAAATCAATGGGATATTTATATTAGTGTTACTGCATGAAGTTAACAGCCTGAATAATTACACAAATACATTTCGTGCATTTCTTTTATGTTTTGTAATGCTTAAAAAATGCATGTTACAGAATGCCCTTAGGACAGTGCATTCAGACTACCTTTTAAGGGATTCTGCTCAATTCTAGACAAGGCCTGGCACTGGCAGAAACATGTAACTCAAATATTGACACTGTTATTAGGTTACAGATGATCAGGAAATGCCAAGGTGTGCCCTGGGCACGACATTAAAGGAGTAGTTCAGTTAGAAACACGAATGCTACTGAGTGAATGTGAAAGTGATCATTCTGTCATACGTGAACACACCAGAGCACACAGTGTGAACAGCACGAAATTCTTCCTCTGCACCAAGTGAAGCAGGGGGCAGCCATGAACACGGCGCTCGGGGAGCAGTGTGTGGTGATGGTACCTTGCTCAGGGTACCTCAGAGGTGCCTCGTGGTCTTGGGAATCGAACCTGGACTTTCTGATCACAGGGCGAATGCCTTAACTAGGCCACCAGCTGCCCCAATGACAGTGAACTGACAGTGACAACTGCCTGCAATTTGCAGTGAGCAACTAAAACTATGCTAATTAGTGATCTCCACTTTTAACTCAGGTTAACTTATGTGGCTGGGTTAAGCCTGTAATAATTATAGGTTTCATTCAGAGGTCTTGAAACCCCAATAAATGTGCAAAATGAACTGAGCAGTGCTTCTGTTCAAATTGAATCCCTTTCGATTTGTGAACAAACCGTGAGGACCTCCTCAAACTGCATCAGCCATTGATTAGCTGTCCCTGTGTGCTCTGTCAAGCTGAAGATCTTTTCAGATTAGGGGTTCATTTAATAATGGCAAAATCAAATGGAAAGGTCATTGTTTACGTACGAGTCACTGTCGTAACCTTAAAGTCTTTGGGAGTTTAATTGACATCACTCTACATAATTAGTAATTTGTCACTTAAGATGAACATCTAAAAGTAGGTTCCAACAAGCAAAAAATAGCTAACAACATGAAGTCACAGCGGTGCGTGTCATTCCAGGCTACAGGACTGCATCAGATTCGTTCTTTCATCCACATTTATTCATTTGATCCACCATTTTCTGCTGATATCAGCTTAAAACTGATACCTGGTATTGTACTGGTGCAATCTCTAGTTTTCATGTGACAGAAGCAGAATCATAAATGCAACAGATACTGTATGCCAAAAATATGTGTCACTATCTTTAGAGGGCAGAACACCACACGCCTACCACCAGTCTGCGGAGCAGTGGAACTATGTTTTCTCTCACCTCTTTAAAAAAAATGCTTGGGCTAAAACATAATAGCAGTGAGAATAAGTCATTTATTAAAAGTGTAAAATAACATTCAGTAGAAAAATACTATTATAGAAGGGGACTGTGATTTGTGGAAGCATTGTGTGTTCAATCTTAAAAATTCTAAACACCATAATGTTTTTCTTCTGGGTGTCAGGAGGATATAGTGTATTAGTTCTAAACAAAGTTCCCCAAATAGTAGTCATATTATTAACAAAAAAGAAAGATGATGACAATGTGTCATTACTGAGTATTGTATAGTCTGTATGCCTACTGCTCAGAATTTAGGTTGGAAGGGCTGTTTCATAAGACAGCCCTCCGCGCCCACCTTCTTTTGGCATCAGGATTTTCTGTGAATAACGAAAATCTTTCAGGGCTGTGTTACAGCTGAAGCTGGCAGATTCAAACCAAATGCTTTAGAAGCCAAACTTTTTTTGTGGCCTTTTGTGAGGAGAATGTTTATGTCTATAGGCAAATACTGCTCTAAAAGCAACAGGCTGTTTTCAACTCAAACTGAATCCAAAATGATTTATCTCAGTCAGTAAAGTTCATTTCCCGACAACAAAAGTACTATATTATGATGTTGACATCAGTACTCACTTGCAGATTGGCTTTCTGTCGACTGCTGTGGGAATTGTGCTTCTGTTGTTTAGATCAGTCTCTTGGTTACTGCATTAAGTGCTTTGTGGGTGTGTCTATACACTTGACAGCCAAATCTAATTTGACCTCACTACGAAGTACACTAACTTACAAGAGGCTTAGAAATATGTTACAGTCCCTTAATGCATCATTCTCAAGTCTTCTCACATACAGAACCAAAACAATATAAAGTCCTAATCTGTGTATATAAATGTCAATTACATATATTCAAAAAATCAAATCAACATTATTAGACACCTAGATTGAATTATTACACAAGAATGGATTAATGACTATATGTTTAGATGTTCTAGATCTTCTTATACTCTGTGGTTGAGTTAAGAAGTTTTGAAGATATCTTCGCCGTTGGTGTTTGTTGTCCCTCTAGTGTCCACCAGCATCATTCTCCCCATAGACTGTTTCCATTTCAACACATAATCTATCACACAACACACAGTTCGCACTATGTGCCTCGGTTTCATCTATGAGTGGTATAAGACTCTACAGGGAAATTAGCCTTCTCTATTGTTCCTTACCGACAGTAAGTGCAAGTGACATCATTTCCGCATAACGAATACTGTTCTACTCCCTAGCTGGGCTCGCTTTTCATTCTTCTTTTTACCGCATCCATTATTTCTGACTGGTATGATGATCAACTCTGATCAAATTCAGGGTTGCTCTAGCAATAGCTCTTCTGACATTCATTTTAACTGAGTGGATTGCCCTGGATTTGACTGTTTTGTTGGATCAATTGAGAGGCCACTTGGAGTAAATCCCACAAGTAACGGGAAACCTCCTAAATCAATCTCGACGAAAGCCAAGTCAAATCCTGATGAAAGTTTAAGTGTCCTTAATTCATCTTCTTCCTCTCTTTCATGCCTTAACATTCTCACTAGAGTCAAATAAATCCTAATTACACAGACCTTTAACAAGCAAGTTGATCTCAGTTCAGTGGTTTTTCAGATTTCCTTGCAATGGAAAATCTCAACTCACAAGGCTTAATTCCAGCAAAGGAAATCGTGGTCATCAAAACTGTCCAGAAATGTGATGTCAGTACTGCAGCTGTAGCGAGTGTAATGTGTTAAAGAATAGAGTAAAATATTATCCTAATATGTTCTTACTTTACATATAAGCAAAAATAACCAAATTAACCAAAACGCATTTGAGAATAAGCAAGGAACATTATAATCTAGAACATCTTCTATTAAATCAGACTTTTTTAGTATTGACAAATATATATATCCAGGAATGGCTGTTAGTGTTACAGTTGTGTGTGTGTGTGTGTGTGTGTGTGTGTGTGTGTGTGTGTGTGTGTGTGTGTGCGCGTGTGTGCAACATTTCCCCCCGTTCCCTCTTTCTTCTGGTAAATGTATGAAAACACACAAACACACTCAACCTCTCCTCCACATTGTACTCATGGTTTGCTCAAGAACTTTCATCAGATGATGACAAACGTGTTGGCCGGCAGGTGGCGCGTCACGGTGCGATTACCGTGCACTTAAACTTTTCCTCTTCTCGTTTGGCTGCTGAAACTCTTGGGTGGACCAAGGACGAGCTCGAGGATGAGCACGAGCTCGAGGATGAGTTTGTTAATTACGAGGATGGAGAGGAACGCACGTCTGCGGGAGTCCATTCATGCGTTACTGCACCTTGCGTAACTGGAGCGTTCTGTAACCAAGAGCCTTACCAGGATTTTACTAAAAGAACAGCTCTCGGTGCCTGGTGACACTCTTTAACATTTCATTATCCTGAGCACACGCGTGTGCGTATATGCTCCCTTTCGCAAGTGCCGTCTTCCACGTTGCCGCTCTTTTCTCTTTTTACGCGCTCATGGGGGTCTTAAAGTACATGCTGTAGCCAGCCAGGTGATTTTTTAATCGCTGAAAGGGGTCTGGCGAGAAGGTCCTCGGATATCCCCTGTGTTTGTGCGCGTGTGTGTGCGTGCGTGTGTGTGTCAGGCGCTGCAGACTGGCGGGTTGCTGCTCGGGCACTATGGAGGAGAAACCTAAGGATGACAGCAGCAGCAGCAGTGGAGGAGCTGCAAAAGGACAGGAGACTCCTCCGTCCTACCAGAGGAGGATATGGAGGAATTTCCAAGAGAAGACCAAGCCGTTCCTGAGCCCCAAGCTGGGCTCGGAGAGACGCGGAACAGACGCCGGAGGGAGCAAGAAGGAGACGGGGCTCTGGATGTTTAAGAGGAAAAAGAAACAGGCGCTGGACCGGGTCTTCTCCTCCTCTCAGCCTAATCTGAGCGCCTCTCCTCCGGTTTCTCTGCTGGCCAAAGTGGAGCCGAGCTCCAGCGCCAGACCGGCCGGGGGGGCCGCGGCCAACAAGCCCGAGCTCCCGGTGTCAGCTCACGGCAGCCCCCAGCTCACAGTAGCCCATCTGGCTCTGTCCCAGCAGCAGAAGAGCTCGTCTCTCGGCTCGGCGTGCTTCGAGAAACTGGTGGTCGAGTCTGCGGCGTCCAGTGAGGATGAACTGGGTAAAAACACCAGTGACTCGGTGAGTGAGTGAAGGTGACCGTGCCACTTTCTCAAACGCGGCGAAACAGACCTTCTTTAGCTGAACGGCCGCCCCTTTATGCTATTTCTGACTCAACATAGCATCATAAACATGTCCCATATTACTGCACCACTACAATAACGCTACAATGACACTGTTATAACACTGCTATTACACTATTATAATACTACTGTAATTACATTTTAGAATCAGTTTAGATATGTTTTACTGTGAACCATGCTGTGAAAGCTTAAATATGCACAGGTAAGTTTACTTAACAAAATGAGCTGCAGCTAACAGATAGCAGCAGTTTGTAATGAAGACAGAACAGTATAGTACAGTACAGTATAGTTTGCTGGTAGATTTCTGTCTAGTTTATTGGGTTGTCTTTGCTGTAAGAGTGTGTTTTTGTCTGGAGTTTTTACAGTTCTTGTAGGATATTTTTACTGTTGAGCCTTTAAAAAGCTTAACACACAGGTAAGCTTACTTAACAAAATGAGCTGCAGCTAACAGGTGATGGGGTTTGAAAAGTAAACAGTACACTACAGTACAGTGCAGTTTACTCAGTTTACTAGTTTATTGGGTTGGCTATGCTCTAAGAGTGTTTTTGTCTGGAGTTTAACGACACTGACAGTTCTTGCAGTTTAGATGCTTAATCAATAAACATGTATAGCAGCCAACAGCTGATGCTAGTAAACAATGTATAGTGTAAATTATAAGCTATAGTGCATTGTATAAAATCAGCTTACTGAGGACACGTTTTGTACTGCTAGTATAGACCGCCCTGTTGTGAAAGCTTAAATGTGCACAGGTAAGTTTACTTAACAAAATGAGCTGCATCTAACATGTGATGGGGTTTGAACTACAGTACAATTTGCTGATGACTCTAGTTTATTGGGTTTGGCTTTACTGTAAGACTGTTATTTTGAAGATGCTACCCGTATATAAGTGCTTTGGGCAATAGAGTTTGTCTGGAGTTTAAGGACACAGAGTTTTTACACTTCTTGCAGTTGAAATGCTTAAGCCTGCACTGTAGTATAAATAATAAGGTATATTAAAAGTTTACTAAGGGCAACTTTTTGCATTGCTTTAGATTTACACAGGTGTTAGGAGTCGGGGAGAAAGGTTATGGGTCAATGGGTCATGTATATGTGTCT
>JBBJLR010000042.1:6476864-6494172 GCA_037577145.1 Brachypetersius gabonensis | reverse complement strand
CTCGTTCGTGACTTTTCCGCATTTAAACCTGGGGTTTATCTTTACATTTTCTTTAAGGGTAATGTATTAAACTGAGTCTAAAATGAAATTAAAGTGTTCTGGGAGCACATTTGGGTGCATGTTTAGGGTTTACACTATTAAAATAGGCATTTTAAGGCATTTTTTTTACCAAAACACAACAACGCTGTTTTGCATTATACGCGGGTGCTCGTGTAACGTAACCCTAGCGAATAACGAGGGTTTACTGTATATATGTATATATGTACATTTTACGGATATACTGTATATATCCATAAAATGTGATACACGTTCCATGCCACCGTTTAGGAAAAGTGCTTCTAATGTACCACAGATACCTGTATACCAGTCTGCAGCATTTGATTGCAGATTAGGCAACAGTGCTGGTTTAGAAAAGTGTCTTGTGGAGTTCTGATTATAATTTTTTTTGTATAGTAATATGAATGGAACACTCACTTGGCATTAACCTTTAACCTAACATGAACAACAGACTAATTGCTCTTGCAATGTTTATGTCACCACCTTGCTTGGTCAGCTGCATCAAGGGATGCCATGGTGTCATGCAACAACCTGAAACGTGAATAACTTCTCATATTTACCAAATGACACTAGTGGTTGTAGATGCGTGCGAGTATGGGACACACAAATGAGACAAAGTTGGGGATAAACAAACGAGACCAAGTTTAATTTAAATTCAGTCATATTTTGCGATTGTGATCATAATGGTTGGTTGATTTAAATATGGTATTAATAATAATAATAATAATAATAATAATAATAATAATAAGTTATATTTATATAGCGCCTTTCACAAACCCAAGGACGCTTTACATTTAAAAAAAAACAAAACCTTTTTGTTACAATGTTACGTAATCAGATGGAAGAGAAATGTTCATTGAAGAGAAACATAAGGTATAGTCCATGATTAATAAAGTTTACTTAAAGCAATAATGTACTACAAATTAGTACATTATACTGTTGCATGAACCAAAAGACTTCAACAGTTTCACTCATATATACATTTTTGCCCACACCATCCACTAGTTATAACCTGAGGAACAGTTGCTCTGCTGTTTTCCACAGCATCACACTCACACACTTTTCCTCTTGTCATTTTGATACAAAATTTAATTTAACTGGTCCTGCTCTACATTTTCATGGCTGCCTCAGAGCATTATAGGGTAGTTAATTGCTTCGTTGTATGATGCCTATAATTTTTCAGTCTTTTTTCTTCAGTCAGCATATCTAGGTGTGTTCTGTTAAATTGAGGTTTTGGAGGTAAAGGACCCATACAGGATCATCTTATTTGGTATAACATGATGATATCACTCATATCTCATTTGTTGTTTATCACTTCTTCTTATTCCTTTCTGACAAAAATAAAGTGTTTAAATGAGTGAAATTAACTTTCAAACCACCTACCTGACACCAAGAACTCTTCTTCATCTGAAAACTTGGGGCAAAGGTGGAAGGGACAATACTGATTATCCAGTCTTTGAAAAGCGCTTTACTGCCATGTGTTCAGTACCATTCATTCAGAAACTCTAGCCTTCATACCAAATCAAGTGATCAGGAGATAAACAGCAAATAATCTAGGGTGCTTAAAGGATGAGGCATTATTAACAAGTTTATTTAGCAGGCTAAAATATCATGAAACAGCAGGAATTATTCAATACATACTTACATGTTTACTTTTCAAATCTCAAATGTTATCCAGGATTGCTGAATATAGCCAGGACCACATTGTTAGTGTTGTAACAGCGTTTTAACTTTAACACAAATATATCAAGCATCTATTGCTTAGTAATTCTGGACTGTTTCTTTTAGTCACACAGTGTAAAATGATGTAAGAAAAAAATGTCTCGAAATGAGTAACAGTATTCAAAAAGGAAGTGCCCTGGTTTAAACCTGAATTTGTTTGCAAGCAGGTTATGTCCAATAACATTGTCAGGAATTTTAAAGGTAAATGAATGAGTCGGGCAGCGTTCAATGATTCTCTCTCTCTCTCTCCCTCTGGGCATGAGGCTGATAGCCAGAATCGTGCCGCATTTGGTTCTGCTCCAGTCTGCACTTCTGTTTCATTATTCACTGCAGGAGCAGCCTCTCAGCAAAGAGCCATCCTGTTACCTGCTCCCATCTTTACACAGCCTTTCACGCTTTTACTGAGTCACTGCTGTGTTCCTGCGTCTCCTTTCTGTGTGATTCAGAGGCCATCAGTTCATGTTATCGTAGAGTAAACTAACATCACATAGGGACGGGGGCACCTGTACACGTCTGTATGTTGAGCTGATGAAACCTTGATTGCTTTATATAAGCATTCTCAGTGGGGATTGACTCTTGGGACTGAGTGGAGGTTGCTGGTCTAGTCTGGATCATATAAAGAACATCAGGCTAGCAGTGCTGGGTCAGACTGACTTGAGCGTGTAATAGTTTTTGTCAGTTTGCAAATAGGCACCTGGTGGCCTGGTGGTTAGGAAGCTGCCCTTGTGATCAGAAGGTTGTGGGCTGAATTCAAGGACTGCTAGTGGCACCACTGAGGTACCCTTAAGCAAAGTACTGTGGCAGCCCCTGCTTCACTTGGTGAATGGGTTAAATGCAGAGAAAGAATTTCACATTGCTCACTCTGTGTGTTGTGCTGTGGTGTGTTCACACGTGACCATATGGGGCCACTTAGGAGATCTGTAATGACAGCTACAAAAAAAGCAATCGTTTTATCAGGCTCCAGTAATTATTTTCTCTTTTTTTTCTCTCAAATTAATTTCTCTTTTTTATTTTAGTGCTGAAACACTAGTGAAATTCTTTCCATAAAATTGCTTCATTAAAACCTCTCTGCATATAGTATGAGCTACAAAAATAGTATTAGCTGTAAAATATTTCACTGCTACAGACAGCCGTTTCAGACAGATCTTGCAACAGAATCATCTGTCAATCATTGTCCCAAGAAACTGATTCTAGCTCAGCACTTCTGCTCCTGAAGTAGTCTGTGAAAACAGACCCTGTTGTTTTGATTCATTTACCACTTTTATCAACTGTATCAATCATATTTGTGAATGTTTTCAGTGATTATAAACACTTTATAAGCATTAAAACAGTTCATGGAAAACCATTTTTTATTATATACTTCAGTTTTTATTGTATACTTATTAAACACATATTTTACCAAATTGATTTTACACTCCACAGCTTAATAAAAAAACCTAATCAATTCACTGTACTCCTCCATTCATCATTATTGGACAATACATTGCCCTTAATTATTATGAGAAAAAAGAAGGCGTCAGCCTAAAAGATCAAAGAGTCGTTATGATCAAGGGTCTTTTTTAGTGAGCATGCAAACATAGACTACACACACAGAAATGAATAATTAGACAGTATTAGTTTCCAGATTTGAATTAGAAGCTGCAGGCAGTGTTCCTTAAGCCTATTCCTTAAAAGGCCAAATTAAACATAGTGCAGAGCAGTATGAATTATAATTCTGAATATGTGTAGGAATGTGTCATAATTCCCCAAATACATAATCAGTTAGTGTTTTGGCAGTTCAAATTAACTGAATCATAAGTAAGCAGACATTAAATAGGGAGAAATATGGAACCGCAGACTACTCACATTACATGTGTATGGCTAACCCTTTCAAAACATTAATGTCTTGAGTAGGGATTCCACAGTAAGGTGTTTTGGCCTCATTCCAATTATAATATTGAATAACTGTCAAGAAATGCCCATGCAAAGTCCTAATCTTGTGCTTGGCTTTTTTATATACACTAAAGACACACAATGCACTCTACAGAAACATCATAGTGAAATGAAAACAATTCAGGATAGATACAGTATGTTCTGATTTTTCATTAACTTTTTGATTGTGTGCAGTATGACATATTCGGAAGTAGGAATGAGTCCTATTAGGGTTTTACTGATACTAATATCAATGCTGATATTATAGTCTTCATAATAAGATACCCCTTTATTATAAATATGTACAAAGAGATCACATGAACATGAAGTCATATATGTTTCAAAATAGTGTTCTTCTGCAGACATGTCCTTAGAAACAAACTGGGCTTAACCTATAATGGTTCTTCCAGATCAGATGTAGACACCCATAGACTTGAGCTTTGTGTCAGTTGTTGAAACGTTAAAGAGAAACTTCATGGTTGCTCTGTCACATTGACATTGTTTCCTGTTCTCTCTGATTTTGAATGGGATTTCTAAATATAAAGCCTTTCAGCCTTTCAGAGATGCTGACGGTGGCGGAGCTGAGCACCTCTTGTCTTCAAGGAAATGGAAAGCACAAGCTTGGTGATATTTCACAGAGCATAGGTGAAAAGAGAGAATTGTGAGTAAAAGGAGTGGGATGCCGATGTGGGGATCGAATAAGAGAGGACGAAAAATGAAGAGAGACAGATAGAAAAGTGGGAGAGTTAGAGAGGGCAGTGTTGCTCCTGATGGGAAATAAAGTGCTTGATTAGAATGTGAAAGAAAAGCTGCAAGAGGAGGAGGAGTGAGGTGAAATGGGGTGTGGGTTACAGAGCTGAAAAGAAAAGTGAGGGGAAGAGCAACAGACGAGGAGTAGAGTTGTCAGGGTAGGGGGCAAGAAACAAAGAGCAGGTGGTGAGGAAGCAGAGAGTGATGGAGAAGGATGGGGTGATGAAGTGGCGAGTGTTCTCTCCAGACAGATGAAAGAGAGTCCATCTGATGCCAGAGTCGATTACTCATCTCATTTACCCTGGTGGCTTATAGTGGTGAAATCCCTGACTTCACTATGTCCTGTTTATTAGGAACACCTACTGCGTCCTGTAGATTTAAATTTAGAGCACTGTAACTCATATTTTTCTGTGCATGGTTGGTGCAAGTGAATAGATGAGACATGTGAAACCTTTTTACGCAATGATATGAATAAAAAAAAATACAAAAATTATAGTTAAATTTGAAAGGTAAATTCATTTGTTCATTACTGGGTTGAGAACAGACACATGTATTCAAAACCTCAAAAATACTCAGTCCAGCCCTGCTTCTAACCTGTTCCAGCAAGTAACAGAGTGAATGAGGTAAAAACAACAACACCAGAATTTTTCCCTGTATAAGATGTCTATCGTAATAAGACACATTTTGTCATTTACAAACACGTTTAGGATGTGGTTTTTTAGTATTTATCCTTCACTATTTAACTTTATTTACAAACACAAAGAAGACGCGAGGGCCAAAACACAAAGAAAACCTGAAGCCAGGCAAATAGCACACTCAAGACAGGTGAATGACGGTGGACCGACACAGGGATACAACACAGGGGTAGCTAAATACACACAGGACTAACACAGGAACCAGTAAGAACAGACAATCACTTACCCGACCAGTGCATGCACACAAAATAAATGTCAAGTCAGACCAGGGCGGCCTCTAGCGGCCCTTGACCAGGGGTGTTACATATGCAAATGAGATCTTTCACTAAACATACTGTATATGTGTGCTGTGAGCATCCTGTCCAGTCGTAGCAGTCATTTTATTGAATAAAGGAATTTAAGTTTTTCCTAACAGTGATAATATTTTTGCTCAAAAATATATGTTTTTGATCAAATATTGATCAAATATTGATCAACCGATATTGATCCAAATCACGTTACATTTACAGATGTTGCTTTTGCAGGATGCAGCATTATGGTGTCCTACTATGTACATATGGTGACATAGAGGAGCGTGTATGTACATGTGTGTGGTGTGTGGCCGTCTGCTATATGGTGCTTTGTCCTACTTTGTGTGTATGTTGAAATAGAAGAGCTTATGTTTGTGTGTGCGTGTGTGTGAGACATGCATCCGTCTGCTGTGTGTGAGCTGCTGCTGTGAGCCCGGGTGGGATATCTGAGAAGTTCAGCAGAGAACCTCCCTCTGACAGCTGGTTGCTAGGTGTCCTGTGCATGCGTATGCGAGTGAGGCGGGCTCCCGCTCAAATAGGAGAGTAAACCAGAGGCAGACTCAGCAACCCGAGCAGCAGCAGCAGCAGCAGCAGCAATAGCTGTGTGATCTTGCTTGTACATATGTGTGTGTATGTGTGAGTGTGCATGTGTGTGAGGAGTTTCTCCGTGGCTGGATGATCGCGCTCTCCCTCTCCACGGTGGGAAGAAGCCTGACTGTATGTATCCATCTCTCACTTTCCTTCTCTGTCATTTTTTATCCTGCCTCTAGCATGCAAAGGGTCTCTCTGTCATATATGTGCTTTAGCTGGCTAGAGCTGGATTTATATATTAAATTATATCTGATTAAGTTTGTACTAGAGTGTGGGAAATGTTCTCTAATTTGCAGATGTGTATTTTTTTGTCAGTGGTCCATGACAAATGGGCCAATAGGAATATTACAAATTGACTCATATGATAATGAATGGACCAATAGAAATAGTTAAAATTGAACCATTTTATGATGAACGAGGCAAGGGGAAAGGTCCAGCGTGTGATAGCTGTCAACTAAAAGGACTTATTTTATGATGAATGGGCCAATGGAAATGATCCAGAATTACTTATTTTGTAATGACTGGACCAATGAAAATGGTCCTCAATGACTATTTCCCTTTTCTCAATATTTAATATTTTAATATTTTGAAGTTTTCTTCTACAGTGATGATGGTATGCAGTTCTGTTAGCTTTTAGTTTGTGCTATCAACTTTAGAACAGGCGACGGCAGCTTATAATACATTGCAGTGTTGTTATAATGTATTATGTTGTAATAATAAAATTATAATACAGTATTGTTGCATTGGTCTGAGCTAATTGATGGGTTCCAAATTTGTGGGGTGGGGACTTGATAAGGATGCTGGTGCAATTACAGCAGAGTGCTGAATAGTGACACAGGAAAGGTTGGTGTTTAGAGAGAGAGAAACAGAGAAAAAAGACAGAAGAATCCCTTTCATGTTTCTGTTAATATACTGAAAGCTTATTGCTGGCTATTCCTAAAAATGAGCACCGCAAGGATCCGCAATACATGCATTTCCTCAGCCCCCCAGCAACAACTCAACCAGACGTGAGTAGAATGGAAGGCTAGGCTTTAAAATGCTCCACCGCAGTGGAGGAGTGTGCATGTGCATGTGGAGCCCCATATTTGCCATGCGCAATGAGAGATATGAGTATCTTATGAAGTGAGCCTTCATGTTTTTTTTATGGCCGTTTACTATATATATACAGCTGAAAGATAATGGAAAAGATAGGCGAATATGGAAAAGTCTCCATGGAGAAGTCCCTATAGTTACTAATATATGGACAAAGGAGGGACAAATCGTGCCTGGTTCTTGTACTGATAACCAAATGTTAAAATTAAGTATTTAAATTAAGTATTTTGTTTTTATTTTTTGGAGCATAGATTCTGGTAATCAAGTTTTGTTCTTAGGAAAAAACTAAAAGAACGTTTACTTATTTTATAGATGACTGTTAAATTGTCTTTCAGAAATATTATAGACTGTTTTTGTAATATTACAGTGGAAATGATTCCAGTTACATTATTCCGTTATTCCTCTGCACACAATTCTGCATTCTAAAATCGAGCAATGCATACATTTTTATCTGATCAGATGTCAAACTTTTAGAATGAAGCGAAAAATGTAGAAATCCTCCATCAGGATCAGTTTACGCACACTTTCACTGCTGTGTTCAGGAGCTTGTGTGATGCAGCGTGTGGTTTCTTGTGCCCTTTCTGCTGCTGAAACTCAGACTATGGCTCTTCAGGCAAGCCATCCTGATGATGAGGGATGGTGGAAGCCTCCAACTGAATGAGAGAGAGGGGGCAAGAGAGAGGGAGAGAGAGAGAGAGATTGTCAACAGGGATCGAAACCAATAACAGTAAATGAAAAATGTTTTTCTTAGAACATAATTGAAAGCATTAACAAACCACTCTACACTTCTAGAGTGAAAACTTTATTTTTGTACATTGAACAAAGGTTAAACCGTTAATAACATTATCTCCATTTTACTGATTAAATTCAACAATAAACATTTTGTTATTTTTTAAATATGCCTGATACTTACATATTCAAGTGAACGTTATTGACTGCTTATCTTCTTCAGTCTAACCATGTCTAATAAAAATATGTTCTTTTCAAAGTAAACTAAATTGACTAGTGTTTTATGTGGAATTCACATTCCTAAGAAAATATAAAATTATTAGGGGAAGTTTTAGCACAATTTTCTTCCTCTTCCTGTTATGATAATGTGAAAAACACATTCCCTTTGTAATCTTTGTATTTTTATCTTGATTTTTATCCTGAAATGAGTAATACTTTTGTATGATGAATTGACACAGTGTAGGCAAATCTCTCTCTCTCTCATCACTACTTTGCTTGTTGGCACAATTTGAAAGCCACCTTTAACACTTGTCCTTCAGTCAGATTTGAATGATTCCACCTACTTCTCTTACTTTTCACCTGGATTGTGTTCTGGAGACCTGACAGACTAATTGCTTCTTAGTCGTGTCTCACACAGCAGAGGAAGGAACGCTCATCATTAGTCAGCTGAGATATAAAAGAAAAATGACATAATTGAAAACGGAAGCCAATTATTGGGCCATCCTGGAACATTCTCTCTATGATACTGTTTTAATGAAGATTTAGGCACAGAGGACAGAATACAGTGAAAGTGTTTAAGGGGTGGACCAGAAATGTTCACGTTGTTGTGGCACCAGTGCACTGCAACATACAAAAGCACTTGTTCACAGTGACCATACATTCCAATTCCCTCAATTCTTCAGTAACACAGTTGGGATATGTTTCATTTTACTGAGGCAGTCTTTTCGTTAAAACTGTGGTTGTGCAGCCTATCATATGCCGGCACGGCCGTTATTGCAGAGAGATGTGAGTTGTGTTAATGGCCGGGCATTCTCACTTCTCCCCTTTCAGCCCTCATTTCTCATTAGCAGCTCAACAGAGTCACGGCATTTCACTCAGTGTCCTAGTTAATCTGATAACAGAGTTAGAGGGAAACACATTTTATTTGATTATAAAGGAAGAGGCTGAATCTGCAGACTGAGAGAGAGTAAAGCATGTTGAGTGTCTGTCTCCCTAGCAGGGTGTAGTTTTTTTTTGCTTTGGTCAGTTTTGGCCAGAATATTTCAGTGGCCAGAATTCTAGTGCATAATATTTTCTACTTTTAGATTAAAACAGGCTGCTTTCTTTCACTATGCCTTTAAGACCGATATATGTAAGTTACCTTTTTCTGGTATTTCGACTGTGGCTGAGCTAGTTGTCTTCCGTCCGAGCACAGTCACGCTGTTTGTAAAATGCGAGTGTGCAGCCAATACACACTCAGTAATGTGAGGAACAATGCAGTCAAAGCTGATAGAAAGGAGTGCTTGAGAATTAAATCAACTTGAAGCTTGCAGCATTACATATTCAAGAAACAACAGTTTCCACAATTCACCCTTACAGTGTGTTTTTTCTGACAACTGATAAATTGGAACGGAATCCAGTAGAGCCAAGTACTATGCATGCAACTGATAACATACTGCAGTGCCCTACATCAAATTAAATAGACCAGTTATGCTCTCTTTGAGCATAATTGAGACGCTTTGTCATGTAATTCATCACAGTAATGATGAATATCCTCACATTGCTCAAGTATTTTACTGTAGCACTTCAAAATAATTGGAATTCTGGAAGAAATTACCTAAACTGGTTTGAATTCACTGACTTAAATGGACTTGAAATGTCCACTGTGCAGCTTTATTATCCTGAATATGCAGATATCTTGTCAGACATGGTGTTGGCTGATAGTCAGTATTAAGGGTTGGATCAGAATTGGGGAAAAATCTTGATATTGTGTGTGTGTGTGTGTGTGTGTGTGTGTGTGTGTGTGTGTGTGTGTGTGTGTGTGTGTGTGGTAGTGAAGTGGGGGGACAGCCATTTCTTCTCTGACTACTCAAGTGTCAGCAGCACCTGACACTCTTATACAGGCTTGACATCTCCCACCAAAAACAAAATCGGAACTCTATTTCTTTCTTTCGTTCTTTCATTCTTTCTTTCTTTTTTCATTCTGGTCATTCAGTCTTGTCTATTCTCACTCTGGCTCTGCTGTCTTTCACCTGTCAGCTCTGTACTTCTTCTCCAAGTTATAAATCTCATCCCTGCAGGATTTTTTTGCTCTTTTCTAAGGGTTCACCAGTGTTACATCCTTTTTCTGCACATACGTCAACCCCTCCCTTCTGTCACAGAATTCTTTATGAAGCAAAGAACATTGTAAATGTCGCCTGCAGTTGTGGGTCTTGTTTTCTAAGTTTCTTTCAATCTGTAGGGCATATTGTATCTCACTGTGATTTTGTCCTGATCTCTGCTGTCTTCTAGGTCACTGTATCCTTCTCTGTCTCAGCTTTTTGATACTTACCAGACAGTTTCCTTTCAGTTCAGTTCAGCTTAGTTCAATTTAGTACAGTTCTGTTCAATTCAATCCAGTTTAGTTATATAGGGTTAGTTTAGTTTAGTTCAATTCTGTTTAGCTCAGTTCAGTTCATTTCAGTTCAGTTAAATTCTGTTCAGATCAGTTCACTTTGGTTCAGTTGAATTAAGTTCAATTCAGTTTAGCTCAATTCATTTGAATGAACAATATCTAATGAGTCCTCCTCAGCTGTATGCATTTCTGGAGATATTTTCATATTAAGTTAGATTAGAATGCATATGATTATATCACGTTAATTTTTTGACCCACAGGGATTTCGTAATAAAGGAAGAACAGGACATTACACATCATACTTGTGTAACAAACATGAAACCACCTGCAGGCTGCCTTTTTACCTTGTAAAGTTCAAATCCCCATTATACATGAATATCAAAAGTAACCTGGCCACATCAGTAGCTGTGCATACCACGTGGTTCATTTTAACTAATGTTGCAATGACCTGGTGGAGTACTTTTTGGCTCTGTAGTTATGCAGTGGTCAGTGTAAGATGTCAGTGTGTGACACAGCTGCCCTCCATGTCGCAAATTAAGGTTTGATTCCTTGCCCAGACAAGAACCTTCAGCTTTGCCAATAAGACTCCATGGACAGGACTTCCAGCATTACATTCACCTACAACTGAATATTATAAGTCTTCCATATGCATCAATACTATACAAATGCATAAGAAGAAAAGTTGGTACAACCCAAAGTGTTGGTACAACCCAAAACTAGTGCACTTCTTAGTACAACAAATGTTATATTAGCCTAACTAATTAGTTATTTCAGTGCTGACAGTAGAATGTCAGTCAATATAACGAATTACTATTTTCCAAAAGTTTACAAAAACAATATAAAGGTCGTATTACCTAGGACTGCAATTCTGGAGTACACATACAATTTCAAATGTTACAGAACATTCACAGTGTTGGACTGACAATCTAAACAATAGAAGTGTAAATGAAAGTCTACTGTCCTGGCCAAACATTCACTTGCTCTTGCTATTGCTTATTTTGCTGTGCTGTGATGCTAGCAGTTTTACACATTCTTTAAAGCCTGCCTTTCTCTTTGCTTATAAACTTGGTGACAGAGTGGCTGACTTCAGCTAAACTCTTCTTTTAGAAAGCCACCACATAATTTTTAATTCAAATGAATGGCCAATGCTGCTTGCACTTGCATTTGCATTTCTGGTAGAACTATGTAAGCAAATTGGATTTTGGGTCCCTGAATGCATTTTTATAACAGGTATCGGTGATCTGTGACTCTGGTGCAATGAGCCTGATCTGTCATTGGCCTTTATAATCATGTTCTGCCAAAGTAAAGCAAATTTAGATCAGGCTTATGTAACAGTGCTAAACGAATTGGATCCTATTCAGCCATTTTCATGGCTCTGCATCTGTCTACTATCAGATGTTTAGATCAACCTGCCAGCCCCTCCTCCCAGTCTGACCATCTGAATCTGTGCCGTGTCTGGATTAGCCACACTCACATTTCCATCCTAACACCATTGCAAGTCTGTGTTCCCTCTCAATTCAGCTGGTCATGACAGCTGGACACTTACTATATACAAAATGTCATATTATAATTATATGGGTGCACATTGTGAGTGGAGTTATTTTGATTATATTGTGGAAACATTGATGTGACATGGGTAAAGACTGGCCTTTATCTTTGACTGATTAAATTGACTGAGATTGTTTGGGTTGGTTTTGTTTCAGTAATCAATTTTATCAGTTTGCGATCGAGTAATATCAGTATATTACTCAATAACTAATGAAGTTGATAGTGGCAGCCTTTATTTAGATGTTGCAAGCCTTGCCAGTGGAACTACTGCGAAAGACAATATCCCGATAATGATTAATATATGATGTATTGTGCAGCTGTACTTGAAAGTGGGTTAGAGATGCCGTCTGAGCCCCTGGGTCAGGGTGGCAGGAGAATTGGAGGGGGTTAATGGGCTGGGACTGATTAAGGCTGGCCAGCCAGAGGTTAATAATAGTCTTGGTTGCCAGGGGCAGGAAAGCTCATTATAGGTGGCTCATCCCTTGTGCCTTTGTGGTGGCTCCCCTGTTCATTGTGCAGGGTGTAAAATAAAGGCCATATGTGGTGAAAATGTAATGTTATCAACATACATTTAGAGTGGTTATCAACTGAGTGTTATCAACTGTAATGTTATTTTTGTCACCATATAATCTACAACATGTAAAATTACATGGAGCTCTGGCCCTGAAAATTAATAGACAGAAAGCAGTTCAGTTTGAGCTGTAAAATTTTTATGTGACCATGCTTGCCAGGAAGTGACTGTTTCCGCACATACTATAACAAACTTTTATAGCTGAAGTGCACAGGAGCTGTAATTCAGACTCACTGGACAACTCTGACAAACAATTGAAGACAGTTAACAAATGGAAGAGGTTTAGCTTAGCAGTACAGTACAGTTTAGATGATATTTGAGCTTAATTCTGTTTTTAGCAGCTGTAAACCTTAAAACATTTCACGTCTTACACTGTAGTGTCAGGACTTCATACATCTATTATGCAGTTTTGAAGGAACAGTTCCCTTAAGGGTCTCCTTCTTTGACTTCACTGAATTATGAACTTCAGGTACTTTCTCAAGGTAACTTGTGATTGTTTATAGGGTTTGACCTTGAGGACTGTCTGCTGTAATAAGCAGGCTTGCTGCTTCAGTGCATTTAGTGTTTTCCACATTCGGTGCTTTGGCCCCTTTTAAAAGCAATGAGGGGTAGAACTAAGCCTGTTCTAAATGAACTTTCAATACCTGGACCTTGGTGGAGCTGCTACTTATTTAGCTTTTTAGTTGTTATACTACCTTGTTTTCATGCCAAATCTCGTGTCGCTGTTAAGTCTTAATGCTCATGTTAGTATCTACAATAAATGACACATTTATATTTATAAATAGTTATTTCAATTTCTATAACTGTGAATACCTTGTAAAATCTCCATATGTCATATTGATTGTGACTATTAAAGGCACGTTTCACTGAAAAATTAAATGTACACAATTTTCTCATTTTACAAAATGTAGTACATTGACCAATATAATACCAATACATAGTGTCTGAAGTTTACTTCTTAAGGTTCACATTGGATATGTGGAAAATTATGGTGATAATGGAAGATGAAGCTAAAATATCACCCAAAATGATTTTTCTACTATATTTAGGGTGAGGGGAAATTTGTTGAATTGTGCAAATTAGACTTTTAGATGAATAATTTGAGAAACAGAATTTACACAGAAACAGAAGTTCCACCTCACCTTGAGTATAGGCGCCAAGGTTTTATTATATGTCTAAAATTTGCTTAGTTTTGCTTTTGCCTGGAAGCTACAGAACTAATATAATGAAAGTCTATACCAAAATCATTGTGGCTAACCATTCCTTTAAAGAGAATTTCTAATAAGTGTCACTGTAGCATGACTTGTTGGTTAAACAGGCTCTTCAGGATGCAGATTATGTCCAGGCATAAACTGAAAAGGATGAAAATCCTTTGGAGCGAAATGAATCCCCATTGTCAGTGTGACAAAATGGCACAAACCTAGTAGTATATGGCAAATCTGACATTGAGAAGGATCCAGCATTTGCTTACCAAGATCAGCTTGCTGTTTTTACATTTGCATGCATGGGTCCTTTTAATCTTATTCATTTTTTAAATCCTTTCAGTGCTAAGAAACATCCAAACTTAGAATGATGTTCAGTCAGTACTTAGTGAATGTCAGCTCATTATAAAAATTACAGCAGCAATTTGGGAGTCCAAAAGAGAATAGTGTTTGTTTTCTTAATGACCATTTCCTCTGGTGATTCCAGCGTTTCATTGTGCATTAATGATTGATGGCATGCCTGTTGATTTTTTTTGTTTGTGTTGCTGTCAAGGCTGGTTGAGGCAACATCTTTTGAACACTGTAAACCAAAGATATAAATGTTTTGAGCTTTGTTTTCACTTTGAACAGTTCTGATCTCCTGTAGTACTTTTGTCAATTGGAAAGCTGTGTTTACTACTTGTGGGCGCTAAGGCTGCATGAGGACTGACGGTGGCATATGGACAGTGACACAAACAACACCATGGCAACAAGACATTTTTTACTTTTATTTTCTGCCAAAAGTTGGACTGAGGTAAAGCTCCTTTCACCAGGAGTCAATATGGTAACCATAATGGTGAGTATTAACAGCTAATATAAGTAGGAATTTGGCCAGTCGTGCATAGATTTTGCTAAATTTTGGCTAGGTGGCTGCAACAAACAATACAGATAGTTCAGAATCAGAACTTTATTGATCCTGGACGAAATTGCTTATGTTATGACTGCAAAGACACACATAGACACAGAACAATATAAAATATATAGTCTGAATAAATATAAATAAAAATTTGTAGAACAAAAACTCAACATGAAAATACACTATGCTATTCAGTAATCCCTCGCTTTTCGTGGGAGTAACGCTCCAAGAGGACCCGCGTATGTTGAAGAACCGAGTTGTTGTGTTTTGGTTAAAAAATGCCTAAAAATTTTCCTCAAACACTTTCATTTTAAACTCAGTTTAACGCATTACCCTTACAGAAAATGTAAAGGTAAATAAATAATCTGAATCAGAAAACTTTATTGCTTAAAAAAACGTTAGCATTAGTGGTCAGCATTAGCAGGATGCAAAGACTCATACAAAAAAGAACAAGACAGCTCTCTGTGCTGATGCTCATTTAAGTCAGGGACAAGGTAGAAAATATTGGTTTATTTGTGTGTTGTGTGTGTGTGTGTGTTTGTGTGTGTGTGTGTGTGTGTGTGTGTGTGTGTGAGCGATAGAGAGAGAAACGCCGTTAGCATTTGCGGTAGCATAAACGGCATGCAAAGACTCGCACACAAAAAACGTTGAAATAACTCTTAACCCACATGTTTAGACAGCGCACAGCTTACTAATACTACATAAACTGAGATTACTTGAAAATGGGGGTGTTATTAACACTAAAATAGGAGCAGCAGGTTTCTTCTTTAATTTTATGGTGGTTGACAACTTTTCAGTGTATTACAGTTTGGTTCTCAAAAATCAAAGGCGAGGATATTTGCAGTTAGCGCTATATTGGGGGGATTCCACGTAAAGCGATGAGTTTGGTTCTTTAAAACAATCTGCGTGTGACTGAATCCACAACTCCTGATCTGGGGAAAACTGGGGGATTACTGTATACACAAATGCTTTTTAAATAAATACTATAGAAAAGATAAAACAGTATTAGCATTCGTTGACTAATTTGGACTAGACAATAAATTACACAGAGTGTGCTTAGCACAATCTCTGCACACTCGACACATAAAGCATAACTGCAGGGGGTTTCGTTTATACGGGGACTGAGCTATGGCAGAAAGGATAGTTCATAAAAGTCCAGCCTAATGTTGATTCTTCCAACATTTTGTCTCATTCAACTTCAGGAGAGGAAACCAAAAGTGCCAGAACGACTAATGTGGTAAAATAGACTCGCATTGTATTGCTAGATTCAGAATGTCTCATAAACATGGACCTACATTTGCAATGAAGGCTGTGTTGTGTAATCCAAATTGTAATCATTCAAGAGACAAGAGAATCTTTGTTTATGAAACTGAGTTTGTGATGTAATTGCTATTACATGTGCATGAGATTGGATTGGATAGTTTAATGGCCTTACATCTTCATTATTAAATGTGAACTCTCTAGATCCTCTCGAGTTTAAATGAACCACTTCTGGAAAATAGTTCTATTAAATGAGATGGGCACTGATTTGAGAAATCATGTCAGGAGAGAAGTGCTTTGTTCATTTTGGTGTTTAGTTTTAATTAAGTTAAACTACAGCTTTAACTAATGCATGATTGTTCTTCATATTCAACCTTACTAAAAGCTACTTTAATCTTCTTGCAGCCCTCTTATTTACCTTAAAAGTAGCAGCATTATTAGAATGCAGCACTATATATATACACATCTAAGAGTGCAGCGGCTGCTGTAGGATCCTCTTTACATGTCACTTTGATTTCATTTAAAAGATGGGTGAGAGTGAATGTGTGATCAGGATCCTGCCGTCTGAACATTCAACAGCCATGTCATGTGCTTGATTGATCGCAGGATTGAAGTGGGCAGGCCATTTGCGCTGTGCTTTGATCGAATAGTGAACCAGCGACTGGGATCAGATCAAAGATGCAAATGAAAGGTGTAGACAGTAATGAACAAAGGGAGCATGCTGCTTGGAGCATGATGCTTATGTGTACTAATGTCACCTGAGAGCTCTAGAATATCTATAGTACTACTGGAATAATGATTAAATAATAAAAAAACCCACTTTAGATTAAATGTACCTTTGATGTCATGATTTGGTTTGATTCTTCAGTTTCTGGATGGAGCTTCCTCTCCTAAAGACGAACACAATCATAAGCAGCTTTCTTACCTGTGCAGCTGGGCCTGAAAGCTGAAATTAAATGCTTACAGCAATCAATACTTAAAGATTTTACCACTACCCTATGTAGTACTGGCTAAGATGATGCAAAAGTGGGATAGTTTGGGAGACATGGATTACATCTTGTCCAGTCTCCCAAAGTTCTCCCAAACCTTCATCACCTTCCTCTTACAACATTGTTAGCATCTCACACGTTCTTCTTCCCCTCGCCTCCTCTGTTCTTTGTTTTCTTATCTTTCTCCTCATTACTGCTCTATTGTTTTAGGATCTTTAATATTTTCTATTGATTAGATGTCCTGTAGGACTCCATAGTAAGCTCTATTCAGAGAGCTTTATCTCCATCCTTCATAATAAGACACACTCACAAAGGAGCTCAACTGAATACATAAACCTAATGACACACACACACACACACACACACACACACACACACACACACACACACACACACACACACACACACACACA